>OZ010725.1:5976668-6276668 GCA_963932345.1 Ophion ventricosus
AAGTTAAAAATCGTTGCCAATATTCTCGTGACTATCCTTAGGCACTGCGAGAATTCGGCGCAAATAAAAAAAAGAGAATGTCTCTAGCGCCGGAAATACGATTTTATCCAACTTTCACCCCCCGATAACGGTGGGTTCGGAAAGTTAAAAATCGTTGCCAATTGTTTCTGCCTATCCTTAGGCACTGTGAACATTCGGCGCAAATAAAAAAAATGAGAATGTCACTAGCGCCGGAAATACGATTTTTTCCAACGTTCAGCCCCCGATAACGGTGGGTTCCGGAAGTTAAAAATCGTTGCCGATTTTTTTTCTGGCTATCCTTAGGCCCTGTGAACATTCGTGCGGAAATAAAAAAATGAGAATGTCTCTAGCGCCGGAAATACGATTTTTTCCAACGTTCACCGCCCGATAACGGTGGATTCCGGAAGTTTAAAATTGTTTTCAATTTTTTTCTGGCTATCCTTAGGCCCTGTGGACTTTCGGCGGAAATAAAAAAAATGAGAATGTCTCTAGCGCCGGAAATACCATTTTTTCCAACGATCACCCCTCGATAACGGTGGGTTCCGGGAGTTTAAAATCGTTGCCAATTTTTTTCTGGCTATCCTTAGGCACTGTGAACATTCGGCGCACATAAAAAAAACGAGAATGTCTCTATCGCCGGAAATACGATTTTTTCCCACTTTCACCGCACGATAACGGTGGGTTCCGGAAGTTTAAAGTCGTTGCCGATTTTTTTCTGGCTATCCTTAGGCACTGTGAACATTCGGTGCAAATAAAAAAAATGAGAATGTCTCTAGCGCCGGAAATACGATTTTATCCAACTTTCACCCCCCGATAACGGTGGGTTCCGGAAGTTAAAAATCGTGCCAATTGTTTCTGCCTATCCTTAGGCACTGTGAACATTCGGCGCAAATAAAAAAAATGAGAATATCTCTAGCGCCGGAAATACGGTTTTTTCCAACGTTCACCCCCCGATAACGGTGGGTTCCGAAGTTTAAAATCGTTGCCAATTTTTTTCTGCCTATCCTTAGGCACTGTGAACATTCGGCCCAAATAAAAAAAATGAGAATGTCTGTAGCGCCGGAGATATGATTTTTTCCTACGTTCACCCCCCGATAACGGTGGTCTCCGGAAGTTAAAAACCGTTGCCAATTTTTTTCTGGCTATCCTTAGGCCCTGTGAACATTCGTGCGGAAATAAAAAAACTGAGAATGTCTCTAGCGCCAGAAATACGAATTTATTCCAATTTTCACCTCCTGATAACGGATGGGTCCGGAAGTTAAATATCGTTACCAATTTTTTTCTGGCTATCCTTAGGCACTGTGAACATTCTGCGCAATTGAAAAAAATGAGAATGTCTCTAGCGCCGGAAATACGATTTGTTACAAGATTCACCCCCCGATAACGGTGGGTTCCGGAAGTAAAAATCGTTGCCAATTTTTTTCTGGCTATCCTTAGGCACTGTGAACATTCGGCGCAAATAAAAAAAATGAGAATGTCTCTAGCGCCGGAAATACGATTTTTTCCAACGTTCACCCCGCGTTAACGGAGGGTTCCGGAAGTTAAAAATCGCTGCCAATTTTTTTCTGGCTATCCTTAGACACTGTGAACATTCGGCGCAAATGAAAAAATGAGAATGTCTCTAGCGCCGGAGATACGATTGTTTCCATCTTTCAGCATCCGATAACGATGGGGTCCGGAAGTTAAAAACCGTTGCCAATTGTTTTCTGGCTATGCTTAGGCACTGTGAATACTCGGCGCAAATAAAAAAAATGAGAATGTCGCTAGCACCTGAAATACCATTTTTTGCAACTTTCACCCCCCGATAACGGTGAGTTCCGAAAGTTTAAAATCGTTGTCAATGTTTTTCTGGCTAACCTTATTTACTGTGAACATTCTGCGCAAATAAAAAAAAATGAGAATGTGTTTAGCGCCAGAAATACGATTTTATTCCAATTTTCGCCCCTTATAACGGTGGGTTCCGGAAGTTAAAAATCGTTCCCAATTTTTTTCTGGCTATCCTGAGGCACTGTGAACATTCGGCGCAAATAAAAAAAATGAGAATGTCTGTAGCGCCGGAGATACGATTTTTTCCATCTTTCACCATGCGATGCCGATGGGTTCCGGAAGTTAAAAATCGTTCCCAATTTTTTCGTGGCTATCCTTAGGCACTATGAACATTCGGCGTAAATAAAAAAAATGAGAATGTCTCTAGCGCCGTAAATACGATTTTTTCCAACTTTCACCACCCGATAACGGTGGGTTCCGGAAGTTTAAAATCGTTGCCAAATTTTTCTGGCTATCCTTAGGCACTGTGAACATTCGGCGCAAATAAAAAAAATGGGAGTGTCTCTAGCGCCGGAGATACAATTGTGTCCATCTTTCACCCCCCGATAACGGTGAGTTCCGGAAGTTAAAAATCGTTCCAATCTATTTCTGGCTATCCTTAGGTACTGTGAACATTCGGCCCAAATAAAAAAAAATGAGAATGTCTGTAGCGCCGGAGATACGATTTTTTCCATCTTTCACCACCCGATAACGATGGGTTCCGGAAGTTAAAAATCGTTGCCAATTTTTTCTGGCTATCATTAGGCACTGTGAACATTCGGCGCAAATTTAAAAAATGAGTATATCAATAGCGCCGGAAATACGATTTTTTCCAACGTTCAGCCCCCGATAACGGTGGGTTCCGGAAGTCAAAAATCGTTGCCGATTTTTTTTCTGGCTATCCTTAGGCCCTGTGAACATTCGTGCGGTAATAAAAAAATGAGAATGTCTCTAGCGCCGGAAATACGATTTTTTCCAACGTTCACCCCCCGATAACGGTGGATTCCGGAAGTTTAAAATTGTTGTCAATTTTTTTCTAGCTATCCTTAGGCCCTGTGAACATTCGGCGCAAATAAAAAAAACGAGAATGTCTCTATCGCCGGAAATACGATTTTTTCCAACTTTCACCGCCCGATAACGGTGGGTTCCGGAAGTAAAAATCGTTGCCAATTTTTTTCTGGCTATCCTTAGGTACTGTGAACATTCGGCGTAAATAAAAAAATCAGAATGTCTCTAGCGCCGGAAATACGATTTTTTCCAACTTTCACCCCTCGATAACAGTGGGTTCCGGGAGTTTTAAATCGTTGCCAATTTTTTCGTGGCTATCATTAGGCACTGTGAACATTCGGCCCGAATAAAAAAAGGAGAATGTCTGTAGCGCCGGAGATACGATTTTTTCCATCTTTCACCATCCGATAACGATGGGTTCTGGAAGTTAAAAATCGTTGCCAATTTTTTTGTGGCTATCCTTAGGCACTGCGAACATTCGGCGCAAATAAATAAATGAGAATGTCTATATCGCCGGAAATACGATTTTTTCCAAAGTTCACCCCCGATAACAATGGGTTCCGGAAGTTCAAAGTCGTTGCCAATTTTTTCCTGGCTATCATTAGGCACTGTGAACATTCTACCCAAATAAAAAAAATGAGAATGTCTTTAGCGCCGTAAATACGATTTTTTCCCAATTGTCACCCCCTGATAACGGTGGGTTCCTGCAGTTAAAAATCGTAGCCAATTTTTTCCTGGCTATCCTTAGGCACTGTGAACATTCGGCGCAATTAAAAAAAATGAGAATGTCTCTAGCGCCGGAAATACGTTTTTATCCAACGGTCATCCCCCGATAACGGTGGGTTCCGGAAGTTAAAAATCGTTGCCAATTGTTTCTGCCTATCCTTAGGCACTGTGAACATTCGGCGCAAATAAAAAAAATGAGAATATCTCTAGCGCCGGAAATACGATTTTTTCCAACGTTCACCCCCCGATACCGGTGGGTTCCGAAGTTTAAAATCGTTGCCAATTTTTTTCTGCCTATCCTTAGGCACTGTGAACATTCGGCCCAAATAAAAAAAATGACAATGTCTGTAGCGCAGGAGATATGATTTTTTCCTACGTTCACCCCCCGATAACGGTGGGCTCCGGAAGTTAAAAACCGTTGCCAATTTTTTTCTGGCGATCTTTAGGCACTGTGAACATTCGGCGCAAATAAAAAAATGAGATTGTCTCTAGCGCCGGAAATACGATTTTTTGCAACGTTCACCCCCCGATAACGGTGGGTTCCGGAAGTTAAAAATCGTTGCCGATTTTTTTCTGGCTATCCTTAGGCCCTGTGAACATTCGTGCGGAAATAAAAAAACTGAGAATGTCTCTAGCGCCAGAAATATGAATTTATTCCAATTTTCACCTCCTGATAACGGATGGGTCCGCAAGTTAAATATCGTTGCCAATTTTTTTCTGGCTATCGTTAGGCACTGTGAACATTCCGCGCAATTAAAAAAAATGAGAATGTCTCTAGCGCCGGAAATACGATTTTTTACAAGATTCACCCCCCGATAACGGCGGGTTCCGGAAGTAAAAGTCGTTGCCAATTTTTTACTGGCTATCCTTAGGCACTGTGAACATTCGGCGCAAATAAAAAAAATGAGAATGTCTCTAGCGCCGGAAATACGATTTTTTCCAACGTTCACCCCGCGTTAACGGAGGGTTCCGGAAGTTAAAAATCGCTGCCAATTTTCTTCTGGCTATCCTTAGACACTGTGAACATTCGGCGCAAATGAAAAAATGAGAATGTCTCTAGCGCCGGAGATACGATTGTTTCCATCTTTCAGCATCCGATAACGATGGGGTCCGGAAGTTAAAAACCGTTGCCAATGTTTTTCTGGCTAACCTTATTTACTGTGAACATTCTGCGCAAATAAAAAAAAATGAGAATGTGTTTAGCGCCAGAAATACGATTTTATTCCAATTTTCGCCCCCTGATAACGGTGGGTTCCGGAAGTTAAATATCGTTGCCAATTTTTTTCTGGCTATCCTTAGGCACTGTGAACATTCAGCGCAAATAAAAAAAAATGAGTATGTCTCTACGCCGGCAATACGATTTTTCCAACTTTCACCCCACGATAACGGTAGGTTCCGGAAGTTAAAAACCGTTCCCAATTTTTTTCTGGCTATCCTGAGGCACTGTGAACATTCGGCGCAAATAAAAAAAATGAGAATGTCTGTAGCGCCGGAGATACGATTTTTTCCATCTTTCACCATGCGATAACGATGGGTTCCGGAAGTTAAAAATCGTTCCAAATTTTTTCGTGGCTATCCTTAGGCACTGTGAACATTCGGCGCAAATAAAAAAAATGAGAATGTCTCTAGCGCCGTAAATACGATTTTTTCCAACTTTCACCACCCGATAACGGTGGGTTCCGGAAGTTTAAAATCGTTGCCAAATTTTTCTGGCTATCCTTAGGCACTGTGAACATTCGGCGCAAATAAAAAAAATGGGAGTGTCTCTAGCGCCGGAGATACAATTTTGTCCATCTTTCACCCCCCGATAACGGTGAGTTCCGGAAGTTAAAAATCGTTCCAATCGATTTCTGGCTATCCTTAGGTACTGTGAACATTCGGCCCAAATAAAAAAAAATGAGAATGTCTATAGCGCCGGCGATACGATTTTTTCCATCTTTCACCACCCGATAACGATGGGTTCCGGAAGTTAAAAATCGTTGCCAATTTTTTTCTGGCTATCTTTAGGCACTCTGAAAATTCGGCGCAAATTTAAAAAATGAGTATATCAATAGCGCCGGAAATACGATTTTTTCCAACGTTCAGCCCCCGATAACGGTGGGTTCCGGAAGTTAAAAATCGTTGCCGATTTTTTTTCTGGCTATCCTTAGGCCCTGTGAACATTCGTGCGGTAATAAAAAAATGAGAATGTCTCTAGCGCCGGAAATACGATTTTCTCCAACGTTCACCCCCCGATAACGGTGGATTCCGGAAGTTTAAAATTGTTGCCAATTTTTTTGTGGCTATCCTTAGGCACTGCGAACATTCGGCGCAAATAAATAAATGAGAATGTCTATATCGCCGGAAATACGATTTTTTACAAAGTTCACCCCCGATAACAATGGGTTCCGGAAGTTCAAAGTCGTTGCCAATTTTTTCCTGGCTATCATTAGGCACTGTGAACATTCTACCCAAATAAAAAAAATGAGAATGTCTTTAGCGCCGTAAATACGATTTTTTCCCAATTGTCACCCCCTGATAACGGTGGGTTCCTGCAGTTAAAAATCGTAGCCAATTTTTTCCTGGCTATCCTTAGGCACTGTGAACATTCGGCGCAATTAAAAAAAATGAGAATGTCTCTAGCGCCGGAAATACGTTTTTATCCAACGGTCATCCCCCGATAACGGTGGGTTCCGGAAGTTAAAAATCGTTGCCAATTGTTTCTGCCTATCCTTAGGCACTGTGAACATTCGGCGCAAATAAAAAAAATGAGAATATCTCTAGCGCCGGAAATACGATTTTTTCCAACGTTCACCCCCCGATACCGGTGGGTTCCGAAGTTTAAAATCGTTGCCAATTTTTTTCTGCCTATCCTTAGGCACTGTGAACATTCGGCCCAAATAAAAAAAATGACAATGTCTGTAGCGCAGGAGATATGATTTTTTCCTACGTTCACCCCCCGATAACGGTGGGCTCCGGAAGTTAAAAACCGTTGCCAATTTTTTTCTGGCGATCTTTAGGCACTGTGAACATTCGGCGCAAATAAAAAAATGAGACTGTCTCTAGCGCCGGAAATACGATTTTTTGCAACGTTCACCCCCCGATAACGGTGGGTTCCGGAAGTTAAAAACCGTTGCCGATTTTTTTCTGGCTATCCTTAGGCCCTGTGAACATTCGTGCGGAAATAAAAAAACTGAGAATGTCTCTAGCGCCAGAAATATGAATTTATTCCAATTTTCACCTCCTGATAACGGATGGGTCCGCAAGTTAAATATCGTTGCCAATTTTTTTCTGGCTATCGTTAGGCACTGTGAACATTCCGCGCAATTAAAAAAAATGAGAATGTCTCTAGCGCCGGAAATACGATTTTTTACAAGATTCACCCCCCGATAACGGCGGGTTCCGGAAGTAAAAATCGTTGCCAATTTTTTACTGGCTATCCTTAGGCACTGTGAACATTCGGCGCAAATAAAAAAAATGAGAATGTCTCTAGCGCCGGAAATACGATTTTTTCCAACGTTCACCCCGCGTTAACGGAGGGTTCCGGAAGTTAAAAATCGCTGCCAATTTTCTTCTGGCTATCCTTAGACACTGTGAACATTCGGCGCAAATGAAAAAATGAGAATGTCTCTAGCGCCGGAGATACGATTGTTTCCATCTTTCAGCATCCGATAACGATGGGGTCCGGAAGTTAAAAACCGTTGCCAATGTTTTTCTGGCTAACCTTATTTACTGTGAACATTCTGCGCAAATAAAAAAAAATGAGAATGTGTTTAGCGCCAGAAATACGATTTTATTCCAATTTTCGCCCCCTGATAACGGTGGGTTCCGGAAGTTAAATATCGTTGCCAATTTTTTTCTGGCTATCCTTAGGCACTGTGAACATTCAGCGCAAATAAAAAAAAATGAGTATGTCTCTACGCCGGAAATACGATTTTTCCAACTTTCACCCCACGATAACGGTAGGTTCCGGAAGTTAAAAACCGTTCCCAATTTTTTTCTGGCTATCCTGAGGCACTGTGAACATTCGGCGCAAATAAAAAAAATGAGAATGTCTGTAGCGCCGGAGATACGATTTTTTCCATCTTTCACCATGCGATAACGATGGGTTCCGGAAGTTAAAAATCGTTCCAAATTTTTTCGTGGCTATCCTTAGGCACTGTGAACATTCGGCGCAAATAAAAAAAATGAGAATGTCTCTAGCGCCGTAAATACGATTTTTTCCAACTTTCACCACCCGATAACGGTGGGTTCCGGAAGTTTAAAATCGTTGCCAAATTTTTCTGGCTATCCTTAGGCACTGTGAACATTCGGCGCAAATAAAAAAAATGGGAGTGTCTCTAGCGCCGGAGATACAATTTTGTCCATCTTTCACCCCCCGATAACGGTGAGTTCCGGAAGTTAAAAATCGTTCCAATCGATTTCTGGCTATCCTTAGGTACTGTGAACATTCGGCCCAAATAAAAAAAAATGAGAATGTCTGTAGCGCCGGCGATACGATTTTTTCCATCTTTCACCACCCGATAACGATGGGTTCCGGAAGTTAAAAATCGTTGCCAATTTTTTTCTGGCTATCTTTAGGCACTCTGAAAATTCGGCGCAAATTTAAAAAATGAGTATATCAATAGCGCCGGAAATACGATTTTTTCCAACGTTCAGCCCCCGATAACGGTGGGTTCCGGAAGTTAAAAATCGTTGCCGATTTTTTTTCTGGCTATCCTTAGGCCCTGTGAACATTCGTGCGGTAATAAAAAAATGAGAATGTCTCTAGCGCCGGAAATACGATTTTCTCCAACGTTCACCCCCCGATAACGGTGGATTCCGGAAGTTTAAAATTGTTGTCAATTTTTTTCTGGCTATCCTTAGGCCCTGTGAACATTCGGCGCAAATAAAAAAAACGAGAATGTCTCTATCGCCGGAAATACGATTTTTTCCAACTTTCACCGCCCGACAACGGTGGGTTCCGGAAGTTTAAAATCGTTGCCAATTTTTTACCGTTATCCTTAGGCACTGTGAACATTCGGCGCAAATAAAAAAATGAGAATGTCACTAGCGTCGGAAATACGATTTTTTCCAACGTTCACCCCCCGATAACGGTGGGTTCCGGAAGTTAAAAATCGTTGCCGATGTTTTTCTGGCTATCCTTAGGCCCTGTCAACATTCGTGCGGAAATAAAAAAAATGAGAATGTCTCTAGCGCCGGAAATACGATTTTGTCCAACGTTCACCCCCCGATAACGGTGGTTTCCGGAAGTTTAAAATTGTTGCCAATTTTTTTCTGGCTATCCTTAGGCACTGTGACCATTCGGCGCAAATAAAAAAAATGAGAATGTCTCTAGCGCCGGAAATACGATTTTTTCCAACTTTCACCCCCCGATAACGGTGGGTTCCGGAAGTTTACAATCGTTGCCAATTTTTTTCTGGCTATCCTTAGGCACTGTGAATAATCGGCGCAAATAAACAAAATGAGAATGTCTCTAGCGCCGGAAATACGATTTTTTCCAACGTTTACTCCCCGATAACGGTGGGTTCTGGAAGTTTAAAATTGTTGCCAATTTTTTTCTGGCTATCCTTAGGCACTGTGACCATTCGGCGCAAATAAAAAAAATGAGAATGTCTCTAGCGCCGGAAATACGATTTTTTCCAACTTTCACCATCCGATAACGATGGGTTCCGGCAGTTAAAAATGGTTCTGAATTTTTTCGTGGCTATCCTTAGGCACTGTGAACACTCGGCGCAGATAAAAAAATGAGAATGCCTCTAGCGCCGGAAATACGATTTTTTCCAACGTTCACCCCCCGATAACGGTGGGTTCCGGAAGTTTAAAGTTGTTGCCAATTTTTTTCTGGCTATCCTTAGACACTGTGAACATTCAGCGCAAATAAAAAAAATGAGAATGTCTCTACCGCCGCAGATACGATTGTTTCCATCTTTCACCATCCGATAACGATGGGTTCCGGAAGTTAAAAATCGTTGCCAATTTTTTCGTGGCTATCCTTTGGCACTGTGAACATTAGGCGGAGATAAAAAAAATGCGAATGCCTATAGCGCTGGAGATACGATTTTTTCCAACGTTCACCCCCCGATAACGGTGGGTTCCGGAAGTTTAAAATTTTTGCCAATTTTTTTCTGGCTATCCTTAGGCACTGTAAACATTCGGCTCAAATAAAAAAAATGAGAATGTCTGTAGCGCCGGAGATACGACTTTAACCATCTTTCACCATCCGATAACGGTGGATTCCGGAAGTTAAAAATCGTTGCCAATTTTTTTCTGGCTATCTTTAGGCACTGTGAACATTCGGTGCAAATAAAAAAAATGAGAATGCCTCCAGGGCCGGAAATACGATTTTTTCCATCTTTCACCCCCCGATAACGGTGGGTTCCTGAAGTTTTAAATAGTTGCCAATTTTTTTGTGGCTATCCTTAGGCACTGTGAACATTCGGCGCAAATAAAAAAAATGAGAATGTCTCTACTGCCGGAAATACGATTTTTTCCAACTTTCACCCCCCCATAAAGGTGGATTCCGGAAGTTTAAAATCGTTGCCAATTTTTTTCTGGCTATCCTTAGGCACTGTGAATATTCGGCGCAAATAAAAAAAATCAGCATGTCTCTATCGCCGGAAATACGATTTTTTTCCAACATTCACCGCCCGATAACGGTGGGTTCCGGAAGTTAAAAATCGTTACCAATTTTTTTCTGGTTATTCTTAGGCACTGTGAACATTCGGCCGGAATAAAAAAAAATGAGAATGTCTGTAGCGCCGGAGATACAATTTTTTCCATCTTTCACCATCCGATAACGATAGGTTCCGGAAGTTAAAAATCGTTGCCAATTTTTTCGTGGCTATCCTTAGGCACAGTGAACATTCGGCGCAGATAAAAAAAATGAGAATGCCTCTAGCGCTGGAGATACGATTTTTTCCAACGTTCACCCCCCGATAACGCTGGGTTCCGGAAGTTTAAAATTGTTGCCAATTTTTTTCTGGCTATCCTTAGGCACTGTAAACATTCGGCCCAAATAAAAAAAAATGAGAATGTTTGTCGCGCCGGAGATACGATTTTTCCATCGTTCACCATCCGATAACGATGGGTTCTGGAAGTTAAAAATCGTTGAAAAAAATTTTTTCGTGGCTATGCTTAGGCACTGCGCACATTCGGCGCAAATAAAAAAAATGAGAATGTCTCTAGCGCCGGAAATACGATTTTTTCCACGTTTCACCCCCCGATAACGATGGGTTCCGGAAGTTCAAAATCGTTGCCAATTTTTTTCTGGCTATCCTTAGGCACTGTGAACATTCCGCGCAATAAAAAAAATGAGATTGTCTCTAGCGCCGGAAATACGATTTTTTCCAACGTTCACCCCCCGATAACGGAGGGTTCCGGAAGTAAAAATCGTTGCCAATTTTTTTCTGGCTATCCTTACGCACTGTGAACATTCGGGGCAAATAAAAAAAAATGAGAATGTCTCTATCGCCGGAAATACGATTTTTTCCATCTTTCACCGCCCGATAACGGTGGGTTCCGGAAGTTAAAAATCGTTGCCAATTTTTTCGTGACTATCCTTAGGCACTGCGAGAATTCGGCGCAAATAAAAAAATTAGAATGTCTCTAGCGCCGGAAATACGATTTTTTCCAACTTTCACCCCCCGATAACGGTGGGTTCGGGAAGTTAAAAATCGTTGCCAATTGTTTCTGGCTATCCTTAGGCACTGTGAACATTCGGCCCAAATAAAAAAAAAATGAGAATGTCTGTAGCGCCAGAGATATGATTTTTTCCTACATTCACCCCCCGATACCGGTGGATTCCGGAAGTTAAAAATCGTTGCCAATTTTTGTCTGGCTATCTTTAGGCACTATGAACATTCGGCGCAAATAAAAAAAATGAGAATGTCACTAGCGCCGGAAATACGATTTTTTCCAACGTTCACCCCCCGATAACGGTGGGTTCCGGCAGTTTAAAATCGTTGCCAATTTTTTTCTGTCTATCCTTAGGCACTGTCAACATTCGGCGCAAATAAAAAGAATGAGAATGTCTCTATCGCCGGAAATACGATTTTTTTCAACTTTCACCGTCCGATAACGGTGGGTTCCGGAAGTTTAAAATCGTTGCCAATTTTTTTCTGGCTATCCTTAGGCACTGTGAACATTCGGTGCAAATAAAAAAAATGATAATGCCTCCAGTGCCGGAAATACGATTTGTTCCATCTTTCACCCCCCGATAACGGTGGGTTCCGGAAGTTTAAAATCGTTGCCAATTTTTTTCTGGTTATCCTTAGGCACTGTGAACATTCGGCGCAATTAAAAAAAATGAGAATGTCACTAGCGCCGGAAATACGATTTTTTCCAACGTTCACCCCCCGATAACGGTGGGTTCCGGAAGTTAAAAATCGTTGCCGATGTTTTTCTGGCTATCCTTAGGCACTGTGAACACTCGGCGCAGATAAAAAAATGAGAATGCCTCTAGCGCCGGAAATACGATTTTTTCCAACGTTCACCCCCCGATAACGGTGGGTTCCGGAAGTTTAAAGTTGTTGCCAATTTTTTTCTGGCTATCCTTAGATACTGTGAACATTCGGCGCAAATAAAAAAAATGAGAATGTTTCTACCGCCGCAGATACGATTGTTTCCATCTTTCACCATCCGATAACGATGGGTTCCGGAAGTTAAAAATCGTTGCCAATTTTTTCGTGGCTATCCTTTGCACTGTGAACATTAGGCGGAGATAAAAAAAATGAGAATGCCTATAGCGCTGGAGATACGATTTTTTCCAACGTTCACCCCCCGATAACGGTGGGTTGCGGAAGTTTAAAATTGTTGCCAATTTTTTTCTGGCTATCCTTAGGCACTGTAAACATTAGGCTCAAATAAAAAAAATGAGAATGTCTGTAGCGCCGGAGATACGACTTTATGCATCTTTCACCATCCGATAACGGTGGATTCCGGAAGTTAAAAATCGTTGCCAATTTTTTTCTGGCTATCTTTAGGCACTGTGAACATTCGGTGCAAATAAAAAAAATGAGAATGCCTCCAGTGCCGGAAATACGATTTTTTCCATCTTTCACCCCCCGATAACGGTGGGTTCCGGAAGTTTTAAATAGTTGCCAATTTTTTCGTGGCTATCCTTAGGCACTGTGAACATTCGGCGCAAATAAAAAAAATGAGAATGTCTCTACTGCCGGAAATACGATTTTTTCCAACTTTCACCCCCCCATAAAGGTGGGTTCCGGAAGTTTAAAATCGTTGCCAATTTTTTTCTGGCTATCCTTAGGCACTGTGAATATTCGGCGCAAATAAAAAAAATCAGCATGTCTCTATCGCCGGAAATACGATTTTTTTCCAACATTCACCGCCCGATAACGGTGGGTTCCGGAAGTTAAAAATCGTTGCCAATTTTTTTCTGGTTATTCTTAGGCACTGTGAACATTCGGCCGGAATAAAAAAAATGAGAATGTCTGTAGCGCCGGAGATACAATTTTTTCCATCTTTCACCATCCGATAACGATGGGTTCCGGAAGTTAAAAATCGTTGCCAATTTTTTCGTGGCTATCCTTAGGCACAGTGAACATTCGGGGCAGATAAAAAAAATGAGAATGCCTCTAGCGCTGGAGATACGATTTTTTCCAACGTTCACCCCCCGATAACGGTGGGTTCCGGAAGTTTAAAATCGTTGCCAATTTTTTCGTGGCTATGCTTAGGCACTGCGAACATTCGGCGCAAATAAAAAAAATGAGAATGTCTCTAGCGCCGGAAATACGATTTTTTCCAAGTTTCACCCCCCGATAACGATGGGTTCCGGAAGTTCAAAATCGTTGCCAATTTTTTTCTGGCTATCCTTAGGCACTGTGAACATTCCGCGCAATAAAGAAAATGAGATTGTCTCTAGCGCCGGAAATACGATTTTTTCCAACTTCCACCCCCCGATAACGGAGGGTTCCGGAAGTAAAAATCGTTGCCAATTTTTTTCTGTCTAACCTTACGCACTCTGAACATTCGGCGCAAATAAAAAAAAATCAGAATGTCTCTATCGCCGGAAATACGATTTTTTCCATCTTTCACCGCCCGATAACGGTGGGTTCTGGAAGTTTCAAATCGTTGCCAATTTTTTTCTGGCTATCCTTAGGCACTGTGAACATTCGGCCCAAATAAAAACAATGAGAATGTCTGTAGCGCCGGAGATACGATTTTTTCCATCTTTCACCATGCGATAACGATGGGTTCCGAAAGTTAAAAATCGTTGCCAATATTCTCGTGACTATCCTTAGGCACTGCGAGAATTCGGCGCAAATAAAAAAAAGAGAATGTCTCTAGCGCCGGAAATACGATTTTATCCAACTTTCACCCCCCGATAACGGTGGGTTCGGAAAGTTAAAAATCGTTGCCAATTGTTTCTGCCTATCCTTAGGCACTGTGAACATTCGGCGCAAGTAAAAAAAATGAGAATGTCTCTAGCGCCGGTAATACGAACTTTTCCAACGTTCACCCCCCGATAACGGTGCGTTCGGAAGTTTAAAATCGTTGCCAATTTTTTTCTGGCTATCCTTAGGCACTGTGAACATTCGGCCCAAATAAAAAAAAATGAGAATGTCTGTAGCGCCGGAGATATGATTTTTTCCTACGTTCACCCCCCGATAACGGTGGGTTCCGGAAGTTAAAAATCGTTGCCAATTTTTTTCTGGCTATCTTTAGGCATGGTGAACATTCGGCGCAAATAAAAAAAATGAGAATGTCACTAGCGCCGGAAATACGATTTTTTCCAACGTTCAGCCCCCGATAACGGTGGGTTCCGGAAGTTAAAAATCGTTGCCGATTTTTTTTCTGGCTATCCTTAGGCCCTGTGAACATTCGTGCGGAAATAAAAAAATGAGAATGTCTCTAGCGCCGGAAATACGATTTTTTCCAACGTTCACCCCCCGATAACGGTGGATTCCGGAAGTTTAAAATTGTTTTCAATTTTTTTCTGGCTATCCTTAGGCCCTGTGGACTTTCGGCGGAAATAAAAAAAATGAGAATGTCCCTAGCGCCGGAAATACCATTTTTTCCAACGATCACCCCTCGATAACGGTGGGTTCCGGGAGTTTAAAATCGTTGCCAATTTTTTTCTGGCTATCCTTAGGCACTGTGAACATTCGGCGCACATAAAAAAAACGAGAATGTCTCTATCGCCGGAAATACGATTTTTTCCCACTTTCACCGCACGATAACGGTGGGTTCCGGAAGTTTAAAGTCGTTGCCGATTTTTTTCTGGCTATCCTTAGGCACTGTGAACATTCGGTGCAAATACAAAAAATGAGAATGTCTCTAGCGCCGGAAATACGATTTTATCCAACTTTCACCCCCCGATAACGGTGGGTTCCGGAAGTTAAAAATCGTGCCAATTGTTTCTGCCTATCCTTAGGCACTGTGAACATTCGGCGCAAATAAAAAAAATGAGAATATCTCTAGCGCCGGAAATACGATTTTTTCCAACGTTCACCCCCCGATAACGGTGGGTTCCGAAGTTTAAAATCGTTGCCAATTTTTTTCTGCCTATCCTTAGGCACTGTGAACATTCGGCCCAAATAAAAAAAATGAGAATGTCTGTAGCGCCGGAGATATGACTTTTTCCTACGTTCACCCCCCGATAACGGTGGTCTCCGGAAGTTAAAAACCGTTGCCAATTTTTTTCTGGCTATCCTTAGGCCCTGTGAACATTCGTGCGGAAATAAAAAAACTGAGAATGTCTCTAGCGCCAGAAATACGAATTTATTCCAATTTTCACCTCCTGATAACGGATGGGTCCGGAAGTTAAATATCGTTACCAATTTTTTTCTGGCTATCCTTAGGCACTGTAAACATTCCGCGCAATTGAAAAAAATGAGAATGTCTCTAGCGCCGGAAATACGATTTGTTACAAGATTCACCCCCCGATAACGGTGGGTTCCGGAAGTAAAAATCGTTGCCAATTTTTTTCTGGCTATCCTTAGGCACTGTGAACATTCGGCGCAAATAAAAAAATGAGAATGTCTCTAGCGCCGGAAATACGATTTTTTCCAACGTTCACCCCGCGTTAACGGAGGGTTCCGGAAGTTAAACATCGCTGCCAATTTTTTTCTGGCTATCCTTAGACACTGTGAACATTCGGCGCAAATGAAAAAATGAGAATGTCTCTAGCGCCGGAGATACGATTGTTTCCATCTTTCAGCATCCGATAACGATGGGGTCCGGAAGTTAAAAACCGTTGCCAATTGTTTTCTGGCTATGCTTAGGCACTGTGAATACTCGGCGCAAATAAAAAAAATGAGAATGTCGCTAGCACCTGAAATACCATTTTTTGCAACTTTCACCCCCCGATAACGGTGAGTTCCGAAAGTTTAAAATCGTTGTCAATGTTTTTCTGGCTAACCTTATTTACTGTGAACATTCTGTGCAAATAAAAAAAAATGAGAATGTGTTTAGCGCCAGAAATACGATTTTATTCCAATTTTCGCCCCCTGATAACGGTGGGTTCCGGAAGTTAAAAATCGTTCCCAATTTTTTTCTGGCTATCCTGAGGCACTGTGAACATTCGGCGCAAATAAAAAAAATGGGAGTGTCTCTAGCGCCGGAGATACAATTGTGTCCATCTTTCACCCCCCGATAACGGTGAGTTCCGGAAGTTAAAAATCGTTCCAATCTATTTCTGGCTATCCTTAGGTACTGTGAACATTCGGCCCAAATAAAAAAAAATGAGAATGTCTGTAGCGCCGGAGATACGATTTTTTCCATCTTTCACCACCCGATAACGATGGGTTCCGGAAGTGAAAAATCGTTGCCAATTTTTTCTGGCTATCATTAGGCACTGTGAACATTCGGCGCAAATTTAAAAAATGAGTATATCAATAGCGCCGGAAATACGATTTTTTCCAACGTTCACCCCCCGATAACGGTGGGTTCCGGCAGTTCAAAATCGTTGCCGATTTTTTTCTGGCTATCCTTAGGCCCTGTGAACATTCGTGCGGTAATAAAAAAATGAGAATGTCTCTAGCGCCGGAAATACGATTTTTTCCAACGTTCACCCCCCGATAACGGTGGATTCCGGAAGTTTAAAATTGTTGTCAATTTTTTTCTAGCTATCCTTAGGCCCTGTGAACATTCGGCGCAAATAAAAAAAACGAGAATGTCTCTATCGCCGGAAATACGATTTTTTCCAACTTTCACCGCCCGATAACGGTGGGTTCCGGAAGTTTAAAATCGTTGCCGATTTTTTTCTGGCTATCCTTAGGCACTGTGAACATTCGGTGCAAATTAAAAAAATGAGAATGTCTCTAGCGCCGGAAATACGATTTTTTCCAACGTTCACCCCCCGATAACGGTGGGTTCCGGAAGTTTAAAATCGTTGCCAATTGTTTTCTGGCTATCCTTAGGCACCGTGAACATTCGGCGCAACTAAAAAAAATGAGAATGTCTCTAACGCCGGAAATACGATTTTTTCCAACTTTCACCCCCCGATAACGGTGGGTTCCGGAAGTAAAAATCGTTGCCAATTTTTTTCTGGCTATCCTTAGGTACTGTGAACATTCGGCGTAAATAAAAAAATCAGAATGTCTCTAGCGCCGGAAATACGATTTTTTCCAACTTTCACCCCTCGATAACAGTGGGTTCCGGGAGTTTTAAATCGTTGCCAATTTTTTCGTGGCTATCATTAGGCACTGTGAACATTCGGCCCGAATAAAAACAGGAGAATGTCTGTAGCGCCGGAGATACGATTTTTTCCATCTTTCACCATCCGATAACGATGGGTTCTGGAAGTTAAAAATCGTTGCCAATTTTTTTGTGGCTATCCTTAGGCACTGCGAACATTCGGCGCAAATAAATAAATGAGAATGTCTATATCGCCGGAAATACGATTTTTTCCAAAGTTCACCCCCGATAACAATGGGTTCCGGAAGTTCAAAGTCGTTGCCAATTTTTTCCTGGCTATCATTAGGCACTGTGAACATTCTACCCAAATAAAAAAAATGAGAATGTCTTTAGCGCCGTAAATACGATTTTTTCCCAATTGTCACCCCCTGATAACGGTGGGTTCCTGCAGTTAAAAATCGTAGCCAATTTTTTCCTGGCTATCCTTAGGCACTGTGAACATTCGGCGCGAATAAAAAAAAATGAGAATGTCTCTATCGCCGGAAATACGATTTTTTCCAGCTTTCACCGCCCGATAACGGTGGGTTCCGAAAGTTTCAAATCGTTGCCAATTTTTTTCTGGCTATCCTTAGGCACTGTGAACATTCGGCGCAATTAAAAAAAATGAGAATGTCTCTAGCGCCGGAAATACGTTTTTATCCAACGGTCATCCCCCGATAACGGTGGGTTCCGGAAGTTAAAAATCGTTGCCAATTGTTTCTGCCTATCCTTAGGCACTGTGAACATTCGGCGCAAATAAAAAAAATGAGAATATCTCTAGCGCCGGAAATACGATTTTTTCCAACGTTCACCCCCCGATACCGGTGGGTTCCGAAGTTTAAAATCGTTGCCAATTTTTTTCTGCCTATCCTTAGGCACTGTGAACATTCGGCCCAAATAAAAAAAATGACAATGTCTGTAGCGCAGGAGATATGATTTTTTCCTACGTTCACCCCCCGATAACGGTGGGCTCCGGAAGTTAAAAACCGTTGCCAATTTTTTTCTGGCGATCTTTAGGCACTGTGAACATTCGGCGCAAATAAAAAAATGAGACTGTCTCTAGCGCCGGAAATACGATTTTTTGCAACGTTCACCCCCCGATAACGGTGGGTTCCGGAAGTTAAAAATCGTTGCCGATTTTTTTCTGGCTATCCTCAGGCCCTGTGAACATTCGTGCGGAAATAAAAAAACTGAGAATGTCTCTAGCGCCAGAAATATGAATTTATTCCAATTTTCACCTCCTGATAACGGATGGGTCCGGAAGTTAAATATCGTTGCCAATTTTTTTCTGGCTATCCTTAGGCACTGTGAACATTCCGCGCAATTAAAAAAAATGAGAATGTCTCTAGCGCCGGAAATACGATTTTTTACAAGATTCACCCCCCGATAACGGTGGGTTCCGGAAGTAAAAATCGTTGCCAATTTTTTTCTGGCTATCCTTAGGCACTGTGAACATTCGGCGCAAATAAAAAAAATGAGAATGTCTCTAGCGCCGGAAATACGATTTTTTCCAACGTTCACCCCGCGTTAACGGAGGGTTCCGGAAGTTAAAAATCGCTGCCAATTTTTTTCTGGCTATCCTTAGGCACTGTGAACATTCGGCGCAAATGAAAAAATGAGAATGTCTCTAGCGCCGGAGATACGATTGTTTCCATCTTTCAGCATCCGATAACGATGGGGTCCGGAAGTTAAAAACCGTTGCCAATGTTTTTCTGGCTAACCTTATTTACTGTGAACATTCTGCGCAAATAAAAAAAAATGAGAATGTGTTTAGCGCCAGAAATACGATTTTATTCCAATTTTCGCCCCCTGATAACGGTGGGTTCCGGAAGTTAAATATCGTTGCCAATTTTTTTCTGGCTATCCTTAGGCACTGTGAACATTCAGCGCAAATAAAAAAAAATGAGTATGTATCTACGCCGGAAATACGATTTTTTCCAACTTTCACCCCACGATAACGGTAGGTTCCGGAAGTTAACAATCGTTCCCAAT
Organism: Ophion ventricosus; assembly: GCA_963932345.1. NCBI lineage: Eukaryota > Metazoa > Arthropoda > Insecta > Hymenoptera > Ichneumonidae > Ophion > Ophion ventricosus. The sequence continues at coordinate 5,995,839 of OZ010725.1, forward strand.
TTTTTTCTGGCTATCCTGAGGCACTATGAACATTCGGCGCAAATAACAAAAATGAGAATGTCTGTAGCGCCGGAGATACGATTTTTTCCATCTTTCACCATGCGATAACGATGGGTTCCGGAAGTTAAAAATCGTTCCCAATTTTTTCGTGGCTATCCTTAGGCACTGTGAACATTCGGCGCAAATAAAAAAAATGAGAATGTCTCTAGCGCCGTAAATACGATTTTTTCCAACTTTCACCACCCGATAACGGTGGGTTCCGGAAGTTTAAAATCGTTGCCAAATTTTTCTGGCTACCCTTAGGCACTGTGAACATTCGGCGCAAATAAAAAAAATGGGAGTGTCTCTAGCGCCGGAGATACAATTTTGTCCATCTTTCACCCCCCGATAACGGTGAGTTCCGGAAGTTAAAAATCGTTCCAATCGATTTCTGGCTATCCTTAGGTACTGTGAACATTCGGCCCAAATAAAAAAAAATGAGAATGTCTGTAGCGCCGGCGATACGATTTTTTCCATCTTTCACCACCCGATAACGATGGGTTCCGGAAGTTAAAAATCGTTGCCAATTTTTTTCTGGCTATCTTTAGGCACTGTGAAAATTCGGCGCAAATTTAAAAAATGAGTATATCAATATCGCCGGAAATACGATTTTTTCCAACGTTCAGCCCCCGATAACGGTGGGTTCCGGAAGTTAAAAATCGTTGCCGATTTTTTTTCTGGCTATCCTTAGGCCCTGTGAACATTCGTGCGGTAATAAAAAAATGAGAATGTCTCTAGCGCCGGAAATACGATTTTCTCCAACGTTCACCCCCCGATAACGGTGGATTCCGGAAGTTTTAAATTGTTGTCAATTTTTTTCTGGCTATCCTTAGGCCCTGTGAACATTCAACGCAAATAAAAAAAACGAGAATGTCTCTATCGCCGGAAATACGATTTTTTCCAACTTTCACCGCCCGATATCGGTGGGTTCCGGAAGTTTAAAATCGTTGCCGATTTTTTTCTCGCTATCCTTAGGCACTGTGAACATTCGGTGCAAATAAAAAAATGAGAATGTCTCTAGCGCCGGAAATACGATTTTTTCCAACGTTCACCCCCCGATAACGGTGGGTTCCGGAAGTTTTAAATCGTTGCCATTTTTTTCTGGCTATCCTTAGGCACTGTGAACATTCGGTGCAAATAAAAAAAATGAGAATGTCTCTAGCGCCGGAAATACGATTTTTTTTCAAGTTTCACCCCCCGATAACGGTGGGTTCCGGAAGTAAAAATCGTTGCCAATTTTTTTCTGGCTATCCTTAGGCACTGTGAACATTTGGCGCAAATAAAAAAATCAGAATGTCTCTTGCGCCGGAAATACGATTTTTTCCAACGTTCACCCCCTGATAACGGCGGGTTCCGGAAGTTAAAAATCGTTGCAAATTTGTTCGTGGTTATCCTTAGGCACTGTGAACATTCGGCGTCAATAAAAAAAATAAGAATGTCTCTAGCGCCGGAGATACGACTTTTTCCTTCTTTCACTTTCCGATAACGATAGGTTCCGGACGTTGAAAATCGTTGCCAATTTTTTTCTGGCTATCTTTAAGCACTGTGAACATTCGGCGCAGAAAAAAAAATGGGAATGTATCTATCGCCGGAAATGCGATTTTTTCCAATTTTTACCGCACGATAACGGTGGTTGCGGAAGTTTAAAATTGTTGCCAATTTTATTGTGGCTATCCTTAGGCACTGTGAACGTTCGGCCCAAATAAAAAAAATGACAATCTCTGTAGCGCCGGAGATATGATTTTTTCCATCTTTCACCATCCGATAACGATGGGTTCGGAAGTTTCAAATCGTTGCCAATTTTTTTCTGGCTATCCTTAGGCACTGTGAACATTCGGCCCAAATAAAAAAATGAGAATGTCTGTAGCGCCGGAGATACGATTTTTTCCATCTTTCACCATTCGATAACGATGGGTTGCGGAAGTTCAAAATCGTTGCCAATTTTTTTCTGGCTATCCTTAGGCACTGTGACCATTCCGCGCAATAAGAAAAATGAGATTGTCTCTAGCGCCGGAAATACGATTTTTTCCAAATTTCACCCCCTGATAACGGTGGTTTCCGGACGTAAAAATCGTTGCTAATTTTTTTCTGGCTATCCTTACGCACTGTGAACATTCGGCGCAAATAAAAAAAAATGAGAATGTCTCCATCGCCAGTAACACGATTTTTTCCATCTTTCACCGCCCGATAACGGTGGGTTACGGAAGTTTAAAATCGTTGCCAAATTTTTCTGGCTATCCTTAGGCACTGTGAACATGCGGGGCAAATAAAAAAAATGAGAATGTCTCTTGCGCCGGAGATACAATTTTTTCCATCTTTCACCCCCCGATAACGGTGAGTTCCGGAAGTTAAAAATCGTTCCAATTTATTCCTGGATATCCTTAGGTACTGTGAACATTCGGCGCAAATAAAAAAAATGAGAATGTCACTAGCGCCGGAGGTACGATTTTTTCCATCTTTCACCACCTGATAACGATGGGTTCCGGAAGTTAAAAATCGTTGCCAATTTGTTTCTGGCTATCCTTGGGCACTGTGAACATCCGGCGCAAATAAAAAAAATGAGAACGTCTCTAGCGGCGGAAATACGATTTTTTCCATCTTTCACTCCCCGATAACGGGGGGTTCCGGAAGTTTTAAAACGTTACCAATTTTTTCGTGGCTACCCTTAGGCACTGCTAAAATTCGGCGCAAATAAAAAAAAACGAGAATGTCTCTAGCGCCGGAAATACGATTTTTTCCAACATTCACCCCGCGACAACGGTGGGTTCCGGAAGTAAAAATCGTTGCTAATTTTTTTCTGGCTATCCTTACGCACTGTGAACATTCGGCGCAAATAAAAAAAAATGAGAATGTCTCTATCGCCGGAAACACGATTTTTTCCAACTTTCAGCCCCCATAACGATGGGTTCCGAAAGTTAAAAATCGTTGCAAATTTTTTTCTGGCTATCCTTAGGCACTGTAAACATTCGGCGCAAATAAAAAAAATGAGAATGTCTGTAGCGCCGGAGACATGATTTTTCCCATCTTTCACCATCCGATAACGATGGGTTCCGGAAGGTAAAAACCGTTGCCAATTTTTTCCTGGCTATCCTTAGGCATTGTGAAAATTCGGCGCAAATAAAAAAAATGAGAATGTCTCTAGCGCCGGAAATACGATTCTTTCCAACGTTCACCCCGCGTTAACGGTGGGTTCCGGCAGTTTAAAATCGTTGCCAATTTTTTTCTGGCTATCCTTAGGCACTGTGAACATCCAGCGCAAATTAAAAAAAATGAGAATGTCTCTATCGCCGGAAATACGATTTTTTCCAACTTCCACCGCACGATAACGGTGGTTTCGAAAGTTTAAAATTGTTGCCAATTTTATTCTGGCTATCCTTAGGCACTGTGAACGTTCGGCCCAAATAAAAAAAATGAGAATGTCTGTAGCGCCGGAGATACGATTTTTTTCATCTTTCACCATCCGATAATGATGGTTTCCGGAAGTTAAAAATCGTTGCCAATTTTTTTCTGGCTATCCTTAGGCACTGTGAACATTCGGCGCAAATAAAAAAAATGAGAATGTCTAGCGCCGGAAATACGATTTTGTCCAACTTTCACCCCCCGATATCGGTGGGTTCCGGAAGTTAAAAATGGTTGCTAATTGTTTCTGGCTATCCTTAGTCACTGTGAACATTCAGCGGAAATAAAAAAAATGAGAATGTCTCTAGCGCCGGAAATACAATTTTTTTTCCAATGTCCACCCCCCGATAACGGTGGGTGACGTAAGTTAAAAATCGTTGCCAATTTTTTTCTGGCTATCCTTAGGCACTGTGAACATTCGGCGCAAATAAAAAAAATGAGAATGGGTCTAGCGCCGGAAATACGATTTTTTCCAACTTTCACCCCCCGATAACGGTGGGTTCCGGAAGTTTAAAATCGTTGCCAATTTTGTTCTGGCTATCCTTAGGCACTGTGAACATTCGGAGCAAATAAAAAAATGAGAATGTCTGCAGCGTCGGAGATACGATTTTTTCCATCTTTCACCATCCGATAACGATGGGTTCCGGAAGTTAAAAATCGTTGCCAATTTTTTGGTGGCTATCCTTAGGCACTGTGAACATTCGGCGCAAATAAAAAAAAATAAGAATCTCTCTCGCGCCGGAAATAGGATTTTCTCCAAATTTCACCCCCCGATAACGGTGGGTTCCGGAAGTTTAAAATCGTTGCCAGTTTTTTTCTGGCTATCCTTAGGCACTGTAAACATGCGGCGCAATTAAAAAAAATGAGAATGCCTCTAGCGCCGGAGATACGATTTTTACCATCTTTCACCATCTGATAGCGATGGGTTCCGGCAGTTAAAAATCGTTACCAATTTTTTTCTGGCTATCCTTAGGCACTGTGAACTTTCGGCGCAAATAAAAAAAATGAGAATGTCTAGCGCCGGAAATACGATTTTGTCCAACTTTCACCCCCTGATAACGGTGGGTTCCGGAAGTTAAAAATCGTTGCAAATTTGTTCGTGGTTATCCTTAGGCACTGTGAACATTCGGCGCAAATAAAAAAAATGAGAATGTCTCTAGCGCCGGAAATACGATTCTTTCCAGCGTTCACCCCGCGTTAACGGTGGGTTCCGGAAGTTTAAAATCGTTGCCAATTTTTTTCTGGCTATCCTTAGGCACTGTGAACATTCGGCGCAAAAAAAAAAATGAGAATGTCTCTATCGCCGGAAATACGATTTTTGCCATTTTTACCCGCACGATAACGGTGGTTGCGGATGTATAAAATTGTTGCCAATTTTATTCTGGCTATCCTTAGGCACTTTGAACGTTCGGCCCAAATAAAAAAATGACAATCTCTGTAGCGCCGGATATACGATTTTTTCCATCTTTCACCATCCGATAACGATGGGTTCCGGAAGTTAAAAATCGTTGCCAATTTTTTCGTGGCTATCCTTAGGCACTGTGAACATTCGGCGCAAATAAAAAAAATGAGAATGTCTCTAGCGCCGGAAATACGATTTTTCCAACTTTCACCCCCCGATAACGGTGGGCTCCGGAAGTTTAAAATCGATGCCAAATTTTTCTGGCTATCCTTAGGTACTGTGAACATTCGGAGCAAATAAAAAAAATGAGAAGTTCACTAGCGCCGGAGATACGATTTTTTCCAACGTTCACCCCCCGAATACGGTGGGTTCCGGAAGTTTAAAATTGTTGCCAATTTTTTTCTGGCTATCCTCAGGCACTGTAAACATTCGGCGCAAATAAAAAAAATGGGAATGTCTCTAGTGCCGGAGATACGATTTTTTCCATTCTTCACCATCCGATAACGATGGGTTCCGGCAGTTAAAAATCGTTGCCAATTTTTTTCTGGCTATCCTTAGGCACTGTGAACATTCGGCGCAAATAAAAAAAAATGAGAATGAGTCTAGCGCCGGAAATACGATTTTTTCCAACTTTCACCCCCCGATAACGGTGGGTTCCGGAAGTTTAAAATCGTTACCAATTTTTTTCTGGCTAACCTTAGGCACTGTGAACATTCGGCGCAAATAAAAAAAATGAGAATGTCTCTAGCGCCGGAAATACGATTTTTTCCAAATTTCACGCACCGATAACGGTGGGTTCGGGAAGTTAAAAATCGTTGCCAATTGTTTCTGGCTATCCTTAGTCACTGTGAACATTCGGCGCAAATTTAAAAAAATGAGAATGTCTTTAGCGCCTGAAATACGATTTTTTTCCAATGTCCACCCCCCGATAACGGTGGGCGACGGAAGTTAAAAATCGTTGCCAATTTTTTTCTGGCTATCCTTAGCCACTGTGAACATTCGGCGCAAATAAAAAAAATGAGAATGCCTGCAGCGTCGGAGATACGATTTTTTACATCTTTCACCATCCGATAACGATGGGTTCCGGAAGTTAAAAATCGTTGCCAATTTTTTCGTGGCTATCCTTGGGCACTGTGAACATTCGGCGCAAATAAAAAAAATGAGAATAAGTCTAGCGCCGGAAATACGATTTTTTCCAACGTTCACCCCCCGATAACGGTGGATGCCGGAAGTTAAAAATCGTTGCCAATTGTTTCTGGCTATCCTTAGTCACTGTGAACATTCGGCGCAAATTCAAAAAATGAGAATGTCTCTAGCGCCGGAAATACGATTTTTTTCCAATGTCCACCCCCCGATAACGGTGGGTGACGGAAGTTAAAAATCGTTGCCAATTTTTTTCTGGCTATCCTGAGGCACTGTGAACATTCGGCGCAAATAAAAAAAAATGAGAATGAGTCTAGCGCCGGAAATACGATTTTTTTCAACTTTCACCCCCCGATAACGGTGGGTTCCGGAAGTTTAAAATCGTTGCCAGTTGTTTTTCTGGCTATCCTTAGGCACTGCGAACATTCGGCGCAAATAAAAAAATGAGAATGTCTGCAGCGTCGGAGATACGATTTTTTCCATCTTTCACCATCCGATAAGGATGGGTTCCGGAAGTTAAAAATCGTTGCCAATTTTTTCGTGGCTATGCTTAGGCACTGTGAACATTCGGCGCAAATAAGAAAAATGAGAATCTCTCTCGCGCCGGAAATAGGATTTTTTCCAAATTTCACCCCCCGATAACGCTGGGTTCCGGAAGTTTAAAATCGTTGCCAATTTTTTTCTGGCTATCCTTAGACACTGTGAACATTCGGCGCAAATGAAAAAATGAGAATGTCTCTAGCGCCGGAGATACGATTGTTTCCATCTTTCAGCATCCGATAACGATGGGGTCCGGAAGTTAAAAACCGTTGCCAATGTTTTTCTGGCTAACCTTATTTACTGTGAACATTCTGCGCAAATAAAAAAAAATGAGAATGTCTCTAGCGCCGGAAATACGATTTTCTCCAACGTTCACCCCCCGATAACGGTGGATTCCGGAAGTTTAAAATTGTTGTCAATTTTTTTCTGGCTATCCTTAGGCCCTGTGAACATTCGGCGCAAATAAAAAAAACGAGAATGTCTCTATCGCCGGAAATACGATTTGTTCCAACTTTCACCGCCCGATAACGGTGGGTTCCGGAAGTTTAAAATCGTTGCCGATTTTTTTCTCGCTATCCTTAGGCACTGTGAACATTCGGTGCAAATAAAAAAATGAGAATGTCTCTAGCTCCGGAAATACGATTTTTTCCAACGTTCACCCCCCGATAACGGTGGGTTCCGGAAGTTTAAAATCGTTGCCAATTTTTTTCTGGCTATCCTTAGGCACCGTGAACATTCGGCGCAAATAAAAAAAATGAGAATGTCTCTATCGCCGGAAATACGATTTTTTCCAACTTTCACCGCCCGATAACGGTGGGTTCCGGAAGTTTAAAATCGTTGCCATTTTTTTCTGGCTACCCTTAGGCACTGTGAACATTCGGTGCAAATAAAAAAAATGAGAATGTCTCTAGCGCCGGAAATACGATTTTTTTTCAAGTTTCACCCCCCGATAACGGTGGGTTCCGGAAGTAAAAATCGTTGCCAATTTTTTTCTGGCTATCCTTAGGTAATGTGAACATTGGGCGTAAATAAAAAAATCAGAATGTCTCTAGCGCCGGAAATACGATTTTTCCAACGTTCACCCCCCGATAACGGTGGGTTCCGGAAGTTTTAAATCGTTGCCAATTTTTTTCCTGGCTATCATTAGGCACTGTGAACATTCTACCCAAATAAAAAAAATGAGAACGTCTTTAGCGCCGTAAATACGATTTTTTCCCAATTGTCACCCCCTGATAACGGTGGGTTCCTGCAGTTAAAAATCGTAGCCAATTTTTTTCTGGCTATCCTTAGGCACTGTGAACATTCGGCGCGAATAAAAAAAAATGAGAATGACTCTAGCTCCGGAGATACGATTTTGTCCAACTTTCACCCCCTGATAACGGTGGGTTCCGGAAGTTAAAAATCGTTGCAAATTTGTTCGTGGTTATCCTTAGGCACTGTGAACATTCGGCGCCAATAAAAAAAATAAGAATGTCTCTAGCGCCGGAGATACGACTTTTTCCTTCTTTCACTTTCCGATAACGATAGGTTCCGGACGTTAAAAATCGTTGCCAATTTATTTTTGGCTATCCTTAAGCACTGTGAACATTCGGCGCAGAAAAAAAAATGAGAATGTCTCTATCGCCGGAAATACGATTTTTTCCTATTTTTACCGCACGATAACGGTGGTTGCGGAAGTTTAAAATTGTTGCCAATTTTATTGTGGCTATCCTTAGGCACTGTGAACGTTCGGCCCAAATAAAAAAAATGACAATCTCTGTAGCGCCGGAGATATGATTTTTTCCATCTTTCACCATCCGATAACGATGGGTTCCGGAAGTTTTAAATCGTTGCCAATTTTTTTCTGGCTATCCTTAGGCACTGTGAACATTCGGCCCAAATAAAAAAAATGAGAATGTCTGTAGCGCCGGAGATACGATTTTTTCCATCTTTCACCATTCGATAACGATGGGTTCCGGAAGTTCAAAATCGTTGCCAATTTTTTTCTGGCTATCCTTAGGCACTGTGAACATTCCGCGCAATAAGAAAAATGAGATTGTCTCCAGCGCCGGAAATACGATTTTTTCCAAGTTTCACCCCCCGATAACGGTGGGTTCCGGAAGTAAAAATCGTTACTAATTTTTTTCTGGCTATCCTTACGCACTGTGAACATTCGGCGCAAATAAAAAAAAATGAGAATGTCTCTATCGCCGGAAACACGACTTTTTCCATCTTTCACCGGCCGATAACGGTGGGTTCCGGAAGTTTAAAATCGTTGCCAAATTTTTCTGCCTATCCTTAGGCACTGTGAACATGCGGGGCAAATAAAAAAAATGAGAATGTCTCTTGCGCCGGAGATAAGATTTTTTCCATCTTTCACCCCCCGATAACGGTGAGTTCCGGAAGTTAAAAATCGTTCCAATTTATTCCTGGATATCCTTAGGTACTGTGAACATTCGGCGCAAATAAAAAAAAAGAGAATGTCACTAGCGCCGGAGGTACGATTTTTTCCATCTTTCACCACCTGATAACGATGGGTTCCGGAAGTTAAAAATCGTTGCCAATTTTTTTCTGGCTATCCTTGGGCACTGTGAACATCCGGCCCAAATAAAAAAAATGAGAACGTCTCTAGCGGCGGAAATACGATTTTTTCCATCTTTCACTCCCCGATAACGGGGGGTTCCGGAAGTTTTAAAACGTTACCAATGTTTTCGTGGCTACCCTTAGGCACTGCTAAAATTCGGCGCAAATAAAAAAAAACGAGAATGTCTCTAGCGCCGGAAATACGATTTTTTCCAACATTCACCCCGCGACAACGGTGGGTTCCGGAAGTAAAAATCGTTGCTAATTTTTTTCTGGCTATCCTTACGCACTGTGAACATTCGGCGCAAATAAAAAAAAATGAGAATGTCTCTATCGCCGGAAACACGATTTTTTCCAACTTTCAGCCCCCATAACGGTGGGTTCCGGAAGTTTTAAATCGTTGCCAATTTTTTTCTGGCGATCCTTAGGCACTGGGAACATTCGGCGCAAATTAAAAAAATGAGAATGTCTCTAGCGTCGGAGATACGATTTTTTCCATCATTCACCATCCGATAACGATGGGTTCCGAAAGTTAAAAATCGTTGCAAATTTTTGTCTGGCTATCCTTAGGCACTGTAAAGATTCGGCGCAAATAAAAAAAATGAGAATGTCTCTAGCGCCGGAAATACGATTTTTTCCAACTTTCACCATCCGATAACGATGGGTTCCGGAAGTTAAAAATCGTCGCCAATTTTTTCGTGGCTATCCTTAGGCACTGTGAACATTCGGTGCAAATAAAAAAAATGAGAATGTCTCTACCGCCGGAAATACGATTTTTTCCAACTATCACCCCCCATAACGGTGGGTTCTGGAAGTTTAAAATCGTTGCCAATTTTTTTCTGGCGATCCTTAGGCACTGGGAACATTCGGCGCAAATAAAAAAAATGAGAATGTCTCTAGCGCCGGAGATACGATTTTTTCCAACTTTCACGATCCGATAACGATGGGTTCCGGAAGTTAAAAATGGTCGCCAATTTTTTCGTGGCTATCCTTACGCACTGTGAACATTCGGTGCAAATAAAAAAAATGAGAATGTCTCTAGCGCCGGAAATACGATTTTTTCCAACGTTCAACGACGATAACGATGGGTTCCGGAAGTTAAAAATCGTTGCCAATTTTTTCTGGCTATCCTTAGGCACTGTGAACATTCGGCGCAATTAAAAAAAATGAGAATGAGTCTAGCGCCGGAAATGCGATTTTTTCCAACTTTCACCCCCCGATAACGGTGGGTTCCGGAAGTTTAAAATCGTTGCCAATATTTTCTGGCTATCCTTAGGCACTGTGAACATTCGGAGCAAATAAAAAAATGAGAATGTCTGCAGCGTCGGAGATACGATTTTTTCCATCTTTCACCATCCGATAACGATGGGTTCCGGAAGTTAAAAATCGTTGCCAATTTTTTCGTGGCTATCCTTAGGCACTGTGAACATTCGGCGCAAATAAAAAAAAATGAGAATGAGTCTAGCGCCGGAAATGCGATTTTTTCCAACTTTCACCCCCCGATAACGGTGGGTTCCGGAAGTTTAAAATCGTTGCCAATATTTTCTGGCTATCCTTAGGCACTGTAAACATGCGGCGCAATTAAACAAAATGAGAATGTCTCTAGCGCCGGAGATACGATTTTTACCATCTTTCACCATCTTATAGCGATGGGTTCCGGCAGTTAAAAATCGTTGCCAATTTTTTTCTGGCTATCCTTAGGCACTGTGAACATTCGGCGCAAATAAAAAAAATGAGAATGTCTAGCGCCGGAAATACGATTTTGTCCAACTTTCACCCCCCGATAACGGTGGGTTCCAGAAGTTAAAAATGGTTGCCAATTGTTTCTGGCTATCCTTAGTCACTGTGAACATTCAGCGGAAATAAAAAAAATTAGAATGTCTCTAGCGCCGGAAATACAATTTTTTTCCAATGTCCACCCTCCGATAACGGTGGGTGACGTAAGTTAAAAATCTTTGCCAATTTTTTTCTGGCTATCCTCAGGCACTGTAAACATTCGGCGCAAATAAAAAAAATGGGAATGTCTCTAGCGCCGGAGATACGATTTTTTCCATCTTTCACCATCCGATAACGATGGGTTCGGGCAGTTAAAAATCGTTGCCAATTTTTTTCTGGCTATCCTTAGGCACTGTGAACATTCGGCGCAAATAAAAAAAAATGAGAAAGAGTCTAGCGCCGGAAATACGATTTTTTCCAACTTTGACCCCCCGATAACGGTGGGTTCCGAAAGCTTAAAATCGTTACCAATTTTTTTCTGGCTAACCTTAGGCACTGTGAACATTCGGCGCAAATAAAAAAAAATGCGAGTGTCTCTAGCGCCGGAAATACGATTTTTTCCAAATTTCACGCCCCGATAACGGTGGGTTCCGGAAGTTAAAAATCGTTGCCAATTGTTTCTGGCTATCCTTAGTCACTGTGAAGATTCGGCGCAAATAAAAAAAATGAGAATGTCTAGCGCCGGAAATACGATTTTGTCCAACTTTCACTCCCTGATAACGGTGGGTTCCGGAAGTTAAAAATCGTTGCAAATTTGTTCGTGGTTATCCTTAGGCACTGTGAACATTCGGCGCCAATAAAAAAAATAAGAATGTCTCTAGCGCCGGAGATACGACTTTTTCCTTCTTTCACCATCCGATAACGATAGGTTACGGAAGGTGAAAATCGTTGTCAATTTTTTTCTGGCTATCCTTCGGCACTGTGAACATTCGGCGCAAAAAAAAAATGAGAATGTCTCTATCGCCGGAAATACGATTTTTTCCGTTTTTCCCCGCACGATAACGGTGGTGGCGGAAGTATAAAATTGTTGCCAATTTTATTCTGGCTATCCTTAGGCACTTTGAACATTCGGCGCAAATAAAAAAAATGAGAATGTCTCTAGCGCCGGAAATACGATTTTTTCCAACTTTCACCCCCCGATAACGGTGGGTTCCGGAAGTTTAAAATCGTTGCCAAATTTTTCTGGCTATCCATAGGTACCGTGAACATTCGGAGCAAATAAAAAAAATGAGAATGTCACTAGCGCCGGAGATACGATTTTTTCCAACGTTCACCCCCGGATAACGGTGGGTTCCGGAAGTTTAAAATTGTTGCCAATTTTTTTCTGGCTATCCTCAGGCACTGTAAACATTGGGCGCAAATAAAAAAAATGGGAATGTCTCTAGCGCCGGAGATACGATTTTTTCCATCTTTCACCATCCGATAACGATGGGTTCCGGCAGTTAAAAATCGTTGCCAATTTTATTCTGGCTATCCTTAGGCACTGTGAACATTCGGCGCAAATAAAAAAAAATGAGAATGAGTCTAGCGCCGGAAATACGATTTTTTCCAACTTTGACCCCCCGATAACGGTGGGTTCCGAAAGTTTAAAATCGTTACCAATTTTTTTCTGTCTAACCTTAGGCACGGTGAACATTCGGCGCAAATAAAAAAAAATGCGAATGTCTCTAGCGCCGGAAATACGATTTTTTCCAAATTTCACGCCCCGATAACGGTGGGTTCCGGAAGTTAAAAATCGTTGCCAATTGTTTCTGGCTATCCTTAAACACTGTGAAGATTCGGCGCAAATAAAAAAAATGTGAATGTCTCTAGCGCCTGAAATACGATTTTTTTCCAATGTCCACCCCCCGATAACGGTTGGCGACGGAAGTTAAAAATCGTTGCCAATTTTTTTCTGGCTATCCTTAGCCACTGTGAACATTCGGCGCAAATAAAAAAAATGAGAATGCCTGCAGCGTCGGAGATACGATTTTTTCCATCTTTCACCATCCGATAACGATGGGTTCCGGAAGTTAAAAATCGTTGCCAATTTTTTCGTGGCTATCGTTGGGCACTGTGAACATTCGGCGCAAATAAAAAAAATGCGAATGTCTCTAGCGCCGGAAATACGATTTTTTCCAACTTTCACCCCCGGATAACGGTGGGTTCCGGAAGTTAAAAATCGTTGCCAATTGTTTCTGGCTATCCTTAGTCACTGTGAACATTCGGCGCAAATAAAAAAAATTAGAATGTCTCTAGCGCCGTAAATACGATTTTTTTCCAATGTCCGGCCCCCGATAACGGTGGGTGACGGAAGTTAAAAATCATTGCCAATTTTTTTCTGGCTATCGTTAGCCACTGTGAACATTCGGCGCACATAAAAAAAATGAGAATGCCTGCAGCGTCGGAGATACGATTTTTTCCATCTTTCACCATCCGATAACGATGGGTTCCGGAAGTTAAAAATCATTTACAATTTTTTCGTGGCTATCCTTAGGCACTGTGAACATTCGGCGCAAATAAAAAAAATGAGAATGAGTCTAGCGCCGGAAATACGATTTTTTCCAACTATCACCCCCCATAACGGTGGGTTCCGGAAGTTTAAAATCGTTGCCAATTTTTTTCTGGCGATCCTTAGGCACTGGGAACATTCGGCGCAAATAAAAAAAATGAGAATGTCTCTAGCGCCGGAGATACGATTTTTTCCAACTTTCACGATCCGATAACGATGGGTTCCGGAAGTTAAAAATGGTCGCCAATTTTTTCGTGGCTATCCTTGCGCACTGTGAACATTCGGTGCAAATAAAAAAAATGAGAATGTCTCTAGCGCCGGAAATACGATTTTTTCCAACGTTCAACGACGATAACGATGGGTTCCGGAAGTTAAAAATCGTTGCCAATTTTTTCTGGCTATCCTTAGGCACTGTGAACATTCGGCGCAATTAAAAAAAATGAGAATGAGTCTAGCGCCGGAAATGCGATTTTTTCCAACTTTCACCCCCCGATAACGGTGGGTTCCGGAAGTTTAAAATCGTTGCCAATATTTTCTGGCTATCCTTAGGCACTGTGAACATTCGGAGCAAATAAAAAAATGAGAATGTCTGCAGCGTCGGAGATACGATTTTTTCCATCTTTCACCATCCGATAACGATGGGTTCCGGAAGTTAAAAATCGTTGCCAATTTTTTCGTGGCTATCCTTAGGCACTGTGAACATTCGGCGCAAATAAAAAAAAATGAGAATGAGTCTAGCGCCGGAAATGCGATTTTTTCCAACTTTCACCCCCCGATAACGGTGGGTTCCGGAAGTTTAAAATCGTTGCCAATATTTTCTGGCTATCCTTAGGCACTGTAAACATGCGGCGCAATTAAACAAAATGAGAATGTCTCTAGCGCCGGAGATACGATTTTTACCATCTTTCACCATCTTATAGCGATGGGTTCCGGCAGTTAAAAATCGTTGCCAATTTTTTTCTGGCTATCCTTAGGCACTGTGAACATTCGGCGCAAATAAAAAAAATGAGAATGTCTAGCGCCGGAAATACGATTTTGTCCAACTTTCACCCCCCGATAACGGTGGGTTCCAGAAGTTAAAAATGGTTGCCAATTGTTTCTGGCTATCCTTAGTCACTGTGAACATTCAGCGGAAATAAAAAAAATTAGAATGTCTCTAGCGCCGGAAATACAATTTTTTTCCAATGTCCACCCTCCAATAACGGTGGGTGACGTAAGTTAAAAATCTTTGCCAATTTTTTTCTGGCTATCCTCAGGCACTGTAAACATTCGGCGCAAATAAAAAAAATGGGAATGTCTCTAGCGCCGGAGATACGATTTTTTCCATCTTTCACCATCCGATAACGATGGGTTCGGGCAGTTAAAAATCGTTGCCAATTTTTTTCTGGCTATCCTTAGGCACTGTGAACATTCGGCGCAAATAAAAAAAAATGAGAATGAGTCTAGCGCCGGAAATACGATTTTTTCCAACTTTGACCCCCCGATAACGGTGGGTTCCGAAAGCTTAAAATCGTTACCAATTTTTTTCTGGCTAACCTTAGGCACTGTGAACATTCGGCGCAAATAAAAAAAAATGCGAATGTCTCTAGCGCCGGAAATACGATTTTTTCCAAATTTCACGCCCCGATAACGGTGGGTTCCGGAAGTTAAAAATCGTTGCCAATTGTTTCTGGCTATCCTTAGTCACTGTGAAGATTCGGCGCAAATAAAAAAAATGAGAATGTCTCTAGCGCCTGAAATACGATTTTTTTCCAATGTCCACCCCCCGATAACGGTGGGCGACGGAAGTTAAAAATCGTTGCCAATTTTTTTCTGGCTATCCTTAGCCACTGTGAACATTCGGCGCAAATAAAAAAAAATGAGAATGCCTGCAGCGTCGGAGATACGATTTTTTCCATCTTTCACCATCCGATAACGATGGGTTCCGGAAGTTAAAAATCGTTGCCAATTTTTTCTGGCTATCCTTAGGCACTGTGAACATTCGGCGCAATTAAAAAAAATGAGAATGAGTCTAGCGCCGGAAATGCGATTTTTTCCAACTTTCACCCCCCGACAACGGTGGGTTCCGGAAGTTTAAAATCGTTGCCAATATTTTCTGGCTATCCTTAGGCACTGTGAACATTCGGAGCAAATAAAAAAATGAGAATGTCTGCAGCGTCGGAGATACGATTTTTTCCATCTTTCACCATCCGATAACGATGGGTTCCGGAAGTTAAAAATCGTTGCCAATTTTTTCGTGGCTATCCTTAGGCACTGTGAACATTCGGCGCAAATAAAAAAAAATGAGAATGAGTCTAGCGCCGGAAATGCGATTTTTTCCAACTTTCACCCCCCGATAACGGTGGGTTCCGGAAGTTTAAAATCGTTGCCAATATTTTCTGGCTATCCTTAGGCACTGTGAACATTCGGAGCAAATAAAAAAATGAGAATGTCTGCAGCGTCGGAGATACGATTTTTTCCATCTTTCACCATCCGATAACGATGGGTTCCGGAAGTTAAAAATCGTTGCCAATTTTTTCGTGGCTATCCTTAGGCACTGTGAACATTCGGCGCAAATAAAAAAAAAATAAGAATCTCTCTAGCGCCGGAAATAGGATTTTTTCCAAATTTCACCCCCCGATAACGGTGGGTTCCGGAAGTTTAAAATCGTTGCCAGTTTTTTTCTGGCTATCCTTAGGCACTGTAAACATGCGGCGCAATTAAAAAACATGAGAATGTCTCTAGCGCCGGAGATACGATTTTTACCATCTTTCACCATCTGATAGCGATGGGTTCCGGCAGTTAAAAATCGTTGCCAATTTTTTTCTGGCTATCCTTAGGCACTGTGAACATTCGGCGCAAATAAAAAAAATGAGAATGTCTAGCGCCGGAAATACGATTTTGTCCAACTTTCACTCCCTGATAACGGTGGGTTCCGGAAGTTAAAAATCGTTGCAAATTTGTTCGTGGTTATCCTTAGGCACTGTGAACATTCGGCGCCAATAAAAAAAATAAGAATGTCTCTAGCGCCGGAGATACGACTTTTTCCTTCTTTCACCATCCGATAACGATAGGTTACGGAAGGTGAAAATCGTTGTCAATTTTTTTCTGGCTATCCTTCGGCACTGTGAACATTCGGCGCAAAAAAAAAAATGAGAATGTCTCTATCGCCGGAAATACGATTTTTTCCGTTTTTCCCCGCACGATAACGGTGGTGGCGGAAGTATAAAATTGTTGCCAATTTTATTCTGGCTATCCTGAGGCACTTTGAACATTCGGCGCAAATAAAAAAAATGAGAATGTCTCTAGCGCCGGAAATACGATTTTTTCCAACTTTCACCCCCCGATAACGGTGGGTTCCGGAAGTTTAAAATCGTTGCCAAATTTTTCTGGCTATCCATAGGTACCGTGAACATTCGGAGCAAATAAAAAAAATGAGAATGTCACTAGCGCCGGAGATACGATTTTTTCCAACGTTCACCCCCGGATAACGGTGGGTTCCGGAAGTTTAAAATTGTTGCCAATTTTTTTCTGGCTATCCTCAGGCACTGTAAACATTGGGCGCAAATAAAAAAAATGGGAATGTCTCTAGCGCCGGAGATACGATTTTTTCCATCTTTCACCATCCGATAACGATGGGTTCCGGCAGTTAAAAATCGTTGCCAATTTTTTTCTGGCTATCCTTAGGCACTGTGAACATTCGGCGCAAATAAAAAAAAATGAGAATGAGTCTAGCACCGGAAATACGATTTTTTCCAACTTTGACCCCCCGATAACGGTGGGTTCCGAAAGTTTAAAATCGTTACCAATTTTTTTCTGTCTAACCTTAGGCACGGTGAACATTCGGCGCAAATAAAAAAAAATGCGAATGTCTCTAGCGCCGGAAATACGATTTTTTCCAAATTTCACGCCCCGATAACGGTGGGTTCCGGAAGTTAAAAATCGTTGCCAATTGTTTCTGGCTATCCTTAAACACTGTGAAGATTCGGCGCAAATAAAAAAAATGTGAATGTCTCTAGCGCCTGAAATACGATTTTTTTCCAATGTCCACCCCCCGATAACGGTTGGCGACGGAAGTTAAAAATCGTTGCCAATTTTTTTCTGGCTATCCTTAGCCACTGTGAACATTCGGCGCAAATAAAAAAAATGAGAATGCCTGCAGCGTCGGAGATACGATTTTTTCCATCTTTCACCATCCGATAACGATGGGTTCCGGAAGTTAAAAATCGTTGCCAATTTTTTCGTGGCTATCGTTGGGCACTGTGAACATTCGGCGCAAATAAAAAAAATGCGAATGTCTCTAGCGCCGGAAATACGATTTTTTCCAACTTTCACCCCCGGATAACGGTGGGTTCCGGAAGTTAAAAATCGTTGCCAATTGTTTCTGGCTATCCTTAGTCACTGTGAACATTCGGCGCAAATAAAAAAAATTAGAATGTCTCTAGCGCCGTAAATACGATTTTTTTCCAATGTCCGGCCCCCGATAACGGTGGGTGACGGAAGTTAAAAATCATTGCCAATTTTTTTCTGGCTATCGTTAGCCACTGTGAACATTCGGCGCACATAAAAAAAATGAGAATGCCTGCAGCGTCGGAGATACGATTTTTTCCATCTTTCACCATCCGATAACGATGGGTTCCGGAAGTTAAAAATCATTTACAATTTTTTCGTGGCTATCCTTAGGCACTGTGAACATTCGGCGCAAATAAAAAAAATGAGAATGAGTCTAGCGCCGGAAATACGATTTTTTCCAGCTTTCACCCCCCGATAACGGTGGATTCCGGATGTTAAAAATCGTTGCCAATTGTTTCTGGCTATCCTTAGTCACTGTGAACATTCGGCGCAAATACAAAAAATGAGAATGTCTCTAGCGCCGGAAATACGATTTTTTCCAACTTTCACCCCCCGATAACGGTGGGTTCCGGAAGTTTAAAATCGTTGCCAAATTTTTCTGGCTATCGTTAGGTACTGGGAACATTCGGAGCAAGTAAAAAAAATGAGAATGTCTCTAGCGCCGGAAATACGATTTTTTCCATCTTTCACCCCACGATAACGGTGAGTTCCGGAAGTTAAAAATCGTTCCAATTTTTTCCTGGCTATCCTTGGGTGCTGTGAACAATCGGCGCAAATAAAAAAAATGAGAAGGTCACTAGCGCCGGAGATACGATTTTTTCCATCATTCACCACCCGATAAAGATGGGTTCCGGAAGTTGAAAATCGTTGCCAATTTGTTCTGGCTATCCTTAGGCACTGTGAACATTCGGCGCAAATAAAAAAAACGAGAATGTCTCTATCGCCGGAAATACGATTTTTTCCAACTTTCACCCCCCGATAACGGTGGGTTCCGGAAGTTTAAAATCGTTGCCAATTTTTTTCTGGCTATCCTTAGGCACCGTGAACATTCGGCGCAAATAAAAAAATGAGAATGTCTCTATCGCCGGAAATACGATTTTTTCCAACTTTCACCGCCCGATAACGGTGGGTTCCGGAAGTTTAAAATCGTTGCCATTTTTTTCTGGCTATCCTTAGGCACTGTGAACATTCGGTGCAAATAAAAAAAATGAGAATGTCTCTAGCGCCGGAAATACGATTTTTTTTCAAGTTTCACCCCCCGATAACGGTGGGTTCCGGAAATAAAAATCGTTGCCAATTTTTTTCTGGCTATCCTTAGGTACTGTGAACATTGGGCGTAAATAAAAAAATCAGAATGTCTCTAGCGCCGGAAATACGATTTTTTCCAACTTTCACCGCCCGATAACGGTGGGATCCGGACGTGAAAATCGTTGCCAATTTTTTTCTGGCTATCCTTAGGCACTGTGAACATTCGGCGCAAATAAAAAAATCAGAATGTCTCTTGCGCCGGAAATACGGTTTTTTCCAACGTTCACCCCCCGATAACGGTGGGTTCCGGAAGTTTTAAATCGTTGCCAATTTTTTCCTGGCTATCATTAGGCACTGTGAACATTCTACCCAAATAAAAAAAATGAGAATGTCTTTAGCGCCGTAAATACGATTTTTTCCCAATTGTCACCCCCTGATAACGGTGGGTTCCGGAAGTTAAAAATCGTTGCAAATTTGTTCGTGGTTATCCTTAGGCACTGTGAACATTCGGCGCCAATAAAAAAAATAAGAATGTCTCTAGCGCCGGAGATACGACTTTTTCCTTCTTTCACTTTCCGATAACGATAGGTTCCGGACGTTAAAAATCGTTGCCAATTTTTATCTCGCTATCCTTGAGCACTGTGAACATTCGGCGCAGAAAAAAAAATGGGAATGTATCTATCGCCGGAAATGCGATTTTTTCCAATTTTTACCGCACGATAACGGTGGTTGCGGAAGTTTAAAATTGTTGCCAATTTTATTGTGGCTATCCTTAGGCACTGTGAACGTTCGACCCAAATAAAAAAAATGACAATCTCTGTAGCGCCGGAGATATGATTTTTTCCATCTTTCACCATCCGATAACGATGGGTTCCGGAAGTTTCAAATCGTTGCCAATTTTTTTCTGGCTATCCTTAGGCACTGTGAACATTCGGCCCAAAGAAAAAAAATGAGAATGTCTGTAGTGCCGGAGATACGATTTTTTCCATCTTTCACCATTCGATAACGATGGGTTCCGGAAGTTCAAAATCGTTGCCAATTTTTTTCTGGCTATCCTTAGGCACTGTGAACATTCCGCGCAATAAGAAAAATGAGATTGTCTCTAGCGCCGGAAATACGATTTTTTCCAAGTTTCACCCCCCGATAACGGTGGGTTCCGGAAGTAAAAAACGTTGCTAATTTTTTTCTGGCTATCCTTGCGCACTGTGAACATTCGGCGCAAATAAAAAAAAATGAGAATGTCTCTATCGCCGGAAACACGATTTTTTCCATCTTTCACCGCCCGATAACGGTGGGTTCCGGAAGTTTAAAATCGTTGCCAAATTTTTCTGGCTATCCTTAGGCACTGTGAACATGCGGGGCAAATAAAAAAAATGAGAATGTCTCTTGCGCCGGAGATACAATTTTTTCCATCTTTCACCCCCTGATAACGGTGAGTTCCGGAAGTTAAAAATCGTTCCAATTTTTTCCTGGATATCCTTAGGTACTGTGAACATTCGGCGCAAATAAAAAAAATGAGAATGTCACTAGCGCCGGAGGTACGATTTTTTCCATCTTTCACCACCTGATAACGATGGGTTCCGGAAGTTAAAAATCGTTGCCAATTTTTTTCTGGCTATCCTTGGGCACTGTGAACATCCGGCGCAAATAAAAAAAATGAGAACGTCTCTAGCGGCGGAAATACGATTTTTTCCATCTTTCACTCCCCGATAACGGGGGGTTCCGGAAGTTTTAAAACGTTACCAATTTTTTCGTGGCTACCCTTAGGCACTGCTAAAATTCGGCGCAAATAAAAACAAACGAGAATGTCTCTAGCGCCGGAAATACGATTTTTTCCAACATTCACCCCGCGACAACGGTGGGTTCCGGAAGTAAAAATCGTTGCTAATTTTTTTCTGGCTATCCTTACGCACTGTGAACATTCGGCGCAAATAAAAAAAAATGAGAATGTCTCTATCGCCGGAAACACGATTTTTTACAACTTTCAGCCCCCATAACGGTGGGTTCCGGAAGTTTAAAATCGTTGCCAATTTTTTTCTGGCGATCCTTAGGCACTGGGAACATTCGGCGCAAATTAAAAAAATGAGAATGTCTCTAGCGCCGGAGATACGATTTTTTCCATCATTCACCATCCGATAACGATGGGTTCCGAAAGTTAAAAATCGTTGCAAATTTTTTTCTGGCTATCCTTAGGCACTGTAAACATTCGGCGCAAATAAAAAAAATGAGAATGTCTCTAGCGCCGGAAATACGATTTTTTCCAACTTTCACCATCCGATAACGAAGGGTTCCGGAAGTTAAAAATCGTCGCCAATTTTTTCGTGGCTATCCTTAGGCACTGTGAACATTCGGTGCAAATAAAAAAAATGAGAATGTCTCTACCGCCGGAAATACGATTTTTTCCAACTTTCACCCCCCATAACGGTGGGTTCCGGAAGTTTAAAATCGTTGCCAATTTTTTTCTGGCGATCCTTAGGCACTGGGAACATTCGGCGCAAATAAAAAAAATGAGAATGTCTCTAGCGCCGGAGATACGATTTTTTCCAACTTTCACGATCCGATAACGATGGGTTCCGGAAGTTAAAAATGGTCGCCAATTTTTTCGTGGCTATCCTTACGCACTGTGAACATTCGGTGCAAATAAAAAAAATGAGAATGTCTCTAGCGCCGGAAATACGATATTTTCCAACGTTCAACGACGATAACGGTGGGTTCCGAAGTTTATAATCGTTGCCAATTTTTTTCTGGCTATCCTTAGGCACTGTGAATATTCGGTGCAAATAAAAAAAATGAGAATGTCTCTAGCGCCGGAAATACGATTTTTTCCAACGTTCACCGCCCGTTAACGGTGAGTTCCGGAAGTTTAAAATCGTAGCCAATTTTTTTCTGGCTATCCTTAGGCGCTGTGAACATTCGGCGCAAATAAAAAAATGAGAATGTCTGTAGCGCCGGAGACATGATTTTTCCCATCTTTCACCATCCGATAACGATGGGTTCCGGAAGGTAAAAACCGTTGCCAATTTTTTCCTGGCTATCCTTAGGCATTGTGAAAATTCGGCGCAAATAAAAAAAATGAGAATGTCTCTAGCGCCGGAAATACGATTTTTTCCATCTTTCACCATCCGATAAGGATGGGTTCCGGAAGTTAAAAATGGTTGCCAATTTTTTCGTGGCTATGCTTAGGCACTGTGAACATCCGGCGCAAATAAAAAAAATGAGAATCTCTCTCGCGCCGGAAATAGGATTTTTTCCAAATTTCACCCCCCGATAACGGCGGGTTCCGGAAGTTTAAAATCGTTGCCAATTTTTTTCTGGCTATCCTTAGGCACTGTAAACATGCGGCGCAATTAAACAAAATGAGAATGTCTCTAGCGCCGGAGATACGATTTTTACCATCTTTCACCATCTTATAGCGATGGGTTCCGGCAGTTAAAAATCGTTGCCAATTTTTTTCTGGCTATCCTTAGGCACTGTGAACATTCGGCGCAAATAAAAAAAATGAGAATGTCTAGCGCCGGAAATACGATTTTGTCCAACTTTCACCCCCCGATAACGGTGGGTTCCAGAAGTTAAAAATGGTTGCCAATTGTTTCTGGCTATCCTTAGTCACTGTGAACATTCAGCGGAAATAAAAAAAATGAGAATGTCTCTAGCGCCGGAAATACAATTTTTTTCCAATGTCCACCCTCCGATAACGGTGGGTGACGTAAGTTAAAAATCTTTGCCAATTTTTTTCTGGCTATCCTCAGGCACTGTAAACATTCGGCGCAAATAAAAAAAATGGGAATGTCTCTAGCGCCGGAGATACGATTTTTTCCATCTTTCACCATCCGATAACGATGCGTTCGGGCAGTTAAAAATCGTTGCCAATTTTTTTCTGGCTATCCTTAGGCACTGTGAACATTCGGCGCAAATAAAAAAAAATGAGAATGAGTCTAGCGCCGGAAATACGATTTTTTCCAACTTTGACCCCCCGATAACGGTGGGTTCCGAAAGTTTAAAATCGTTACCAATTTTTTTCTGGCTAACATTAGGCACTGTGAACATTCGGCGCAAATAAAAAAAAATGCGAATGTCTCTAGCGCCGGAAATACGATTTTTTCCAAATTTCACGCCCCGATAACGGTGGGTTCCGGAAGTTAAAAATCGTTGCCAATTGTTTCTGGCTATCCTTAGTCACTGTGAAGATTCGGCGCAAATAAAAAAAATGAGAATGTCTCTAGCGCCTGAAATACGATTTTTTTCCAATGTCCACCCCCCGATAACGGTGGGCGACGGAAGTTAAAAATCGTTGCCAATTTTTTTCTGGCTATCCTTAGCCACTGTGAACATTCGGCGCAAATAAAAAAAAATGAGAATGCCTGCAGCGTCGGAGATACGATTTTTTCCATCTTTCACCATCCGATAACGATGGGTTCCGGAAGTTAAAAATCGTTGCCAATTTTTTCTGGCTATCCTTAGGCACTGTGAACATTCGGCGCAATTAAAAAAAATGAGAATGAGTCTAGCGCCGGAAATGCGATTTTTTCCAACTTTCACCCCCCGATAACGGTGGGTTCCGGAAGTTTAAAATCGTTGCCAATATTTTCTGGCTATCCTTAGGCACTGTGAACATTCGGAGCAAATAAAAAAATGAGAATGTCTGCAGCGTCGGAGATACGATTTTTTCCATCTTTCACCATCCGATAACGATGGGTTCCGGAAGTTAAAAATCGTTGCCAATTTTTTCGTGGCTATCCTTAGGCACTGTGAACATTCGGCGCAAATAAAAAAAAAATAAGAATCTCTCTAGCGCCGGAAATAGGATTTTTTCCAAATTTCACCCCCCGATAACGGTGGGTTCCGGAAGTTTAAAATCGTTGCCAATTTTTTTCTGGCTATCCTTAGGCACTGTAAACATGCGGCGCAATTAAAAAAAATGAGAATGTCTCTAGCGCCGGAGATACGATTTTTACCATCTTTCACCATCTGATAGCGATGGGTTCCGGCAGTTAAAAATCGTTGCCAATTTTTTTCTGGCTATCCTTAGGCACTGTGAACATTCGGCGCAAATAAAAAAAATGAGAATGTCTAGCGCCGGAAATACGATTTTGTCCAACTTTCACTCCCTGATAACGGTGGGTTCCGGAAGTTAAAAATCGTTGCAAATTTGTTCGTGGTTATCCTTAGGCACTGTGAACATTCGGCGCCAATAAAAAAAATAAGAATGTCTCTAGCGCCGGAGATACGACTTTTTCCTTCTTTCACCATCCGATAACGATAGGTTACGGAAGGTGAAAATCGTTGCCAATTTTTTTCTGGCTATCCTTCAGCACTGTGAACATTCGGCGCAAAAAAAAAAATGAGAATGTCTCTATCGCCGGAAATACGATTTTTTCCGTTTTTCCCCGCACGATAACGGTGGTGGCGGAAGTATAAAATTGTTGCCAATTTTATTCTGGCTATCCTTAGGCAATTTGAACATTCGGCGCAAATAAAAAAAATGAGAATGTCTCTAGCGCCGGAAATACGATTTTTTCCAACTTTCACCCCCCGATAACGGTGGGTTCCGGAAGTTTAAAATCGTTGCCAAATTTTTCTGGCTATCCATAGGTACCGTGAACATTCGGAGCAAATAAAAAAAATGAGAATGTCACTAGCGCCGGAGATACGATTTTTTCCAACGTTCACCCCCCGATAACGGTGGGTTCCGGAAGTTTAAAATTGTTGCCAATTTTTTTCTGGCTATCCTCAGGCACTGTAAACATTGGGCGCAAATAAAAAAAATGGGAATGTCTCTAGCGCCGGAGATACGATTTTTTCCATCTTTCACCATCCGATAACGATGGGTTCCGGCAGTTAAAAATCGTTGCCAATTTTTTTCTGGCTATCCTTAGGCACTGTGAACATTCGGCGCAAATAAAAAAAAATGAGAATGAGTCTAGCGCCGGAAATACGATTTTTTCCAACTTTGACCCCCCGATAACGGTGGGTTCCGAAAGTTTAAAATCGTTACCAATTTTTTTCTGTCTAACCTTAGGCACGGTGAACATTCGGCGCAAATAAAAAAAAATGCGAATGTCTCTAGCGCCGGAAATACGATTTTTTCCAAATTTCACGCCCCGATAACGGTGGGTTCCGGAAGTTAAAAATCGTTGCCAATTGTTTCTGGCTATCCTTAGTCACTGTGAAGATTCGGCGCAAATAAAAAAAATGTGAATGTCTCTAGCGCCTGAAATACGATTTTTTTCCAATGTCCACCCCCCGATAACGGTTGGCGACGGAAGTTAAAAATCGTTGCCAATTTTTTTCTGGCTATCCTTAGCCACTGTGAACATTCGGCGCAAATAAAAAAAATTAGAATGTCTCTAGCGCCGTAAATACGATTTTTTTCCAATGTCCGGCCCCCGATAACGGTGGGTGACGGAAGTTAAAAATCATTGCCAATTTTTTTCTGGCTATCGTTAGCCACTGTGAACATTCGGCGCACATAAAAAAAATGAGAATGCCTGCAGCGTCGGAGATACGATTTTTTCCATCTTTCACCATCCGATAACGATGGGTTCCGGAAGTTAAAAATCATTTACAATTTTTTCGTGGCTATCCTTAGGCACTGTGAACATTCGGCGCAAATAAAAAAAATGAGAATGAGTCTAGCGCCGGAAATACGATTTTTTCCAGCTTTCACCCCCCGATAACGGTGGATTCCGGAAGTTAAAAATCGTTGCCAATTGTTTCTGGCTATCCTTAGTCACTGTGAACATTCGGCGCAAATACAAAAAATGAGAATGTCTCTAGCGCCGGAAATACGATTTTTTTCCAATGTCCACCCACCGATAACGGCGGGTGCCGGAAGTTAAAAATCGTTGCCAATTTTTTTCTGGCTATCCTTAGGCACTGTGAACATTCGGCGCAAATAAAAAAAATGAGAATGAGTCTAGCGCCGGAAATACGATTTTTTCCAACGTTCACCCCCCGATAACGGTGGGTTCCGGAAGTTTAAAATCGTTGCCAATTTTTTTCTGGCTATCCTTAGGCACTGCGAACATTCGGCGCAAATAAAAAAATGAGAATGTCTGCAGCGTCGGAGATACGATTTTTTCCATCTTTCACCATCCGATAAGGATGGGTTCCGGAAGTTAAAAATCGTTGCCAATTTTTTCGTGGCTATGCTTAGGCACTGTGAACATTCGGCGCAATTAAAAAAAAATGAGAATCTCTCTCGCGCCGGAAATAGGATTTTTTCCAAATTTCACCCCCCGATAACGGTGGGTTCCGGAAGTTAAAAATGGTTGCCAATTGTTTCTGGCTATCCTTAGTCACTGTGAAAATTCAGCGCAAATAAAAAAAATGAGAATCTCTCTAGCGCCGGAAATACGATTTTTTTCCAATGTCCACCCCCCGATAACGGTGGGTGACGGAAGTTAAAAATCGTTGCCAATTTTTTTCTGGCTATCCTTAGGCACTGTGAACATTCTGCGCAAATAAAAAAAATGAGAATGAGTCTAGCGCCGGAAATACGATTTTTTCCAACTTTCACCCCCCGATAACGGTGGGTTCCGGAAGTTTAAAATCGTTGCCAATTTTTTTCTGGCTATCCTTAGGCACTGTGAACATTCGGCGCGAATAAAAAAAATTAAGAATCTCTCTCGCGCCGGAAATAGGATTTTTTCCAAATTTCACCCCCCGATAACGGTGGGTTCCGGAAGTTTAAAATCGTTGCCAATTTTTTTCTGGCTATCCTTAGGCACTGTAAACATGCGGCTCAATTAAAAAAAATGAGAATGTCTCTAGCGCCGGAGATACGATTTTTACCATCTTTCACCATCTGATAGCGATGGGTTCCGGCAGTTAAAAATCGTTGCCAATTTTTTTCTCGCTATCCTTAGGCACTGTCAACATTCGGCGCAAATAAAAAAAATGAGAATGTCCAGCGCCGGAAATACGATTTTGTCCAACTTTCACCCCCTGATAACGGTGTGTTCCGGAAGTTAAAAATCGTTGCAAATTTGTTCGTGGTTATCCTTAGGCACTGTGAACATTCGGCGCCAATAAAAAAAATAAGAATGTCTCTAGCACCGGAGATACGACTTTTTCCTTCTTTCACCATCCGATAACGATAGGTTACGGAAGTTTAAAATCGTTGCCAAATTTTTCTGGCTATCCTTAGGTACTGTGAACATTCGGAGCAAATAAAAAAAATGAGAATGTCACTAGCGCCGGAGATACGATTTTTTCCAACGTTCACCCCCCGATAACGGTGGGTTCCGGAAGTTTAAAATTGTTGCCAATTTTTTTCTGGCTATCCTCAGGCACTGTAAACATTCGGCGCAAATAAAAAAAATGGGAACGTCTCTAGCGCCGGAGATACGATTTTTTCCATCTTTCACCATCCGATAACGATGGGTTCCGGCACTTAAAAATCGTTGCCAATTTTTTTCTGGCTATCCTTAGGCACTGTGAACATTCGGCGCAAATAAAAAAAATGAGAATGAGTCTAGCGCCGGAAATACGATTTTTTCCAACTTTCACCCCCCGATAACGGTGGGTTCCTGAAGTTTAAAATCGTTACCAATTTTTTTCTGGCTAACCTTAGGCACTGTGAACATTCGGCGCAAATAAAAAAAAATGAGAATATCTCCAGCGCCGGAAATACGATTTTTTCCAAATTTCACGCCCCGATAACGGTGGGTTCCGGAAGTTAAAAATCGTTGCCAATTGTTTCTGACTATCCTTAGTCACTGTGAACATTCGGCGCAAATAAAAAAAATGAGAATGTCTCTAGCGCCTGAAATACGATTTTTTTCCAATGTCCACCCCCCGATAACGGTGGGCGACGGAAGTTAAAAATCGTTGCCAATTTTTTTATGGCTATCCTTAGCCACTGTGAACATTCGGCGCAAATAAAAAAAAATGAGAATGCCTGCAGCGTCGGAGATACGATTTTATCCAACTTTCACCGCCCGATAACGGTGGGTTCCGGAAGTTAAAAATTGTTGCCAATTTTTTTCTGGCTATCCTTAGGCACTGTGAGCATTCCGCCCAAATAAAAAAAATGAGAATGTCTGTAGCGCCGGCGATACGATTTTTTCCATCTTTCACCATCGGATAACGATGGGTTCCGGCAGTTAAAAATCGTTGACAATTTTTTCGTGACCTATCCTTAAGCACTGTGAACATTCGGCGCAAATAAAAAAATGAGAATGTCTCTCGCGCCGGAGAGACGATTTTTTCCATCATTCACCACCCGATAACGATCGGTTCCGGAAGTTAAAAATCGTTGCCAATTTTATTCTGGCTATCCTTAGACACTGTGAACATTCGGCGCAAATAAAAAAAATGAGAATGTCTCTAACGCCGGAGATACGATTGTTTCCATCTTTCACCATCCGATAACAATGGGTTCCGGAAGTTAAAAATCGTTGCCAATTTTTTCGTGGCTATCCTTAGGCACTGTGAACAGTAGGC
Organism: Ophion ventricosus; assembly: GCA_963932345.1. Classification (NCBI taxonomy): domain Eukaryota; kingdom Metazoa; phylum Arthropoda; class Insecta; order Hymenoptera; family Ichneumonidae; genus Ophion; species Ophion ventricosus. Next base: position 6,024,218 of record OZ010725.1, read on the forward strand.
GGAGATAAAAAAAATGAGAATGCCTATAGCGCTGGAGATACGATTTTTTCCAACGTTCACCCCCCGATAACGGTGGGTTCCGGAAGGTTAAAATTGTTACCAATTTTTTTCTGGCTATCCTTAGGCACTGTAAACATTCGGCCCGAATAAAAAAAATGAGAATTTCACTAGCACCGGAGATACGATTTTTCCAACGTTCACCCGCCGATAACGGTGGGTTCCGGAAGTTTAAAATTGTTGCCAATTGTTTCTGGCTATCCTTAGTCACTGTGAACATTCGGCGCAAATAAAAAAATTAGAATGCCTGCAGCGTCGGAGATACGATTTTGTCCATCTTTCACCATCCGATAACGATGGGTTCCGGAAGTTAAAAATCGTCGCCAATTTTTTCGTGGCTATCCTTAGGCACTGTGAACATTCCGCGCAGATAAAAAAAATGAGAATGTCTCTAGCGCCGGAAATACGATTTTTTCCAACTTTCACCCCCCGATAACGGTGGGTTCCGGAAGTTTAAAATCGTTGCCAAATTTTTCTGGCTATCGTTAGGTACTGTGAACATTCAGAGCAAATAAAAAAAATGAGAATGTCTCTAGCGCCGGAAATACGATTTTTTCCATCTTTCACCCCACGATAACGGTGAGTTCCGGAAGTTAAAAATCGTTCCAATTTTTTTCTGGCTATCCTTAGGTGCTGTGAACAATCGGCGCAAATAAAAAAAATGAGAAGGTCACTAGCGCCGGAGATACGATTTTTTCCATCTTTCACCACCCGATAAAGATGGGTTCCGGAAGTTGAAAATCGTTGGCAATTTTTTCTGGCTATCCTTAGGCACTGTGAATATTCGGCGCAAATAAAAAAAATGAGAACGTCTCCAGCGCCGGAAATACGATTTTTTCCATCGTTCACCCCCCGATAACGGTGGGTTCCGGAAGTTAAAAATCGTTGCCAATTTTTTCGTGGCTATCCTCAGGAACTGTGAACATTCGGCGCAAATAAAAAAAATGAGAATGTCTCTAGCGCCGGAAATACGATTTTTTCCAACGTTCACCCCCCGATAACGGTGGGTTCCGAAGTTAAAAATCGTTGCCAATTTTTTTCTGGCTATCCTTAGGCACTGTGAACATTCGGCCCAAATAAAAAAAAATGAGAATGTCTGTAGCGCCAGAGATATGATTTTTTCCTACATTCACCCCCCGATAACGGTGGATTCCGGAAGTTAAAAATCGTTGCCAATTTTTGTCTGGCTATCTTTAGGCACTATGAACAGTCGGCGCAAATAAAAAAATGAGAATGTCACTAGCGCCGGAAATACGATTTTTTCCAACGTTCACCCCCCGATAACGGTGGGGTCCGGAAGTTCAAAATCGTTGCCGATTTTTTTCTGGCTATCCTTAGGCCCTGTGAACATTCGTGCGGAAATAAAAAAAATGAGAATATCTCTAGCGCCGGAAATACGATTTTTTCCAACGTTCACCCCCCGATAACGGTTGGTTCGGGAAGTTTAAAATCGTTGCCAATTTTTTTCTGGCTATCCTTAGGCACTGTCAACATTCGGCGCAAATAAAAAGAATGAGAATGTCTCTATCGCCGGAAATACGATTTTTTTCAACTTTCACCGCCCGATAACGGTGGGTTCCGGAAGTTTAAAATCGTTGCCAATTTTTTTCTGGCTATCCTTAGGCACTGTGAACATTCGGTGCAAATAAAAAAAAATGATAATGCCTCCAGTGCCGGAAATACGATTTTTTCCATCTTTCACCCCCCGATAACGGTGGGTTCCGGAAGTTTAAATAGTTGCCAATTTTTTCGTGGCTATCCTTAGGCACTGTGAACATTCGGCGCAAATAAAAAAAATGAAAATGTCTCTACTGCCGGAAATAAGATTTTTTCCACCTTTCACCCCCCGATAACGGTGGGTTCCGGAAGTTTAAAATCGTTGCCAATTTTTTTCTGGTTATCCTTAGGCACTGTGAACATTCGGCGCAAATAAAAAAAATGAGAATGTCACTAGCGCCGGAAATACGATTTTTTCCAACGTTCACCCCCCGATAACGGTGGGTTCCGGAAGTTAAAAATCGTTGCCGATGTTTTTCTGGCTATCCTTCGGCACTGTGACCATTCGGCGCAAATAAAAAAAATGAGAATGTCTCTAGCGCCGGAAATACGATTTTTTCCAACTTTCACCCCCCGATAACGGTGGGTTCCGGAAGTTTTAAATCGTTGCCAATTTTTTTCTGGCTATCCTTAGGCACTGTGAATAATCGGCGCATATAAACAAAATGAGAATGTGTCTATCGCCGGAAATACGATTTTTTTCAACATTCACCTTAGACACTGTGAACATTCGGCCCAAATTAAAAAAATGAGAATGCCTCTAGCGCCGGAAATACGATTTTTTCCAACGTTCACCCCCCGATAACGGTGGGTTCCGGAAGTTTAAAGTGGTTGCCAATTTTTTTCTGGCTATCCTTAGACACTGTGAACATTCGGCGCAAATAAAAAAAATGAGAATGTCTCTACCGCCGCAGATACGATTGTTTCCATCTTTCACCATCCGATAACGATGGGTTCCGGAAGTTAAAAAACGTTGCCAATTTTTTCGTGGCTATCCTTTGGCACTGTGAACATTAGGCGGAGATAGATAAAATGAGAATGCCTATAGCGCTGTAGATACGATTTTTTCCATCTTTCACCCCCCGATAACGGTGGGTTCCGGAAGTTTTAAACAGTTGCCAATTTTTTCGTGGCTATCCTTAGGCACTGTGAACATTCGGCGCAAATAAAAAAAATGAGAATATCTCTACTGCCGGAAATACGATTTTTTCCAACTTTCACCCCCCCATAAAGGTGGGTTCCGGAAGTTTAAAATCGTTGCCAATTTTTTTCTGGCTATCCTTAGGCACTGTGAATATTCGGCGCAAATAAAAAAAAATCAGCATGTCTCTATCGCCGGAAATACGATTTTTTTCCAACATTCACCGCCCGATAACGGTGGGTTCCGGAAGTTAAAAATCGTTGCCAATTTTTTTCTGGTTATTCTTAGGCACTGTGAACATTCGGCCGGAATAAAAAAAATTAGAATGTCTGTAGCGCCGGAGATACAATTTTTTCCATCTTTCACCATCCGATAACGATCAGTTCCGGAAGTTAAAAATCGTTGCCAATTTTTTCGTGGCTATCCTTAGGCACAGTGAACATTCGGCGCAGATAAAAAAAAAAATGACAATGCCTCTAGCGCTGGAGATACGATTTTTTCCAACGTTCACCCCCCGATAACGGTGGGTTCCGGAAGTTTAAAATTGTTGCCAATTTTTTTCTGACTATCCTTAGGCACTGTAAACATTCGGCCCAAATAAAAAAAAATGAGAATGTCTGTCGCGCCGGAGATACGATTTTTCCATCGTTCACCATCCGATAACGATGGGTTCTGGAAGTTAAAAATCGTTGCCAATTTTTTCGTGGCTATGCTTTGGCACTGCGAACGTTCGGCGCAAATAAAAAAAATGAGAATGTCTCTAGCGCCGGAAATACGATTTTTTCCAAGTTTCACCCCCCGATAACGATGGGTTCCGGAAGTTCAAAATCGTTGCCAATTTTTTTCTGCCTATCCTTAGGCACTATGAACATTCCGCGTAATAAAAAAAATGAGATTGTCTCTAGCGCCGGAAATACGATTTTTTCCAACTTTCACCCCCCGATAACGGAGGGTTCCGGAAGTAAAAATCGTTGCCAATTTTTTTCTGGCTATCCTTACGCACTGTGAACATTCGGCGCAAATAAAAAAAAATGAGAATGTCTCTATCGCCGGAAATACGATTTTTTCCATCTTTCACCGCCCGATAACGGTGGGTTCTGGAAGTTTCAAATCGTTGCCAATTTTTTTTCTGTCTATCCTTAGGCACTGCGAACATTCGGCCCAAATAATAAAAATGAGAATGTCTGTAGCGCCGGAGATACGATTTTTTCCATCTTTCACCATCCGATAACGATGGGTTCCGGAAGTTAAAAATCGTTGCCAATTTTTTCGTGACTATCCTTAGGCACTGCGAGAATTCGGCGCAAATAAATAAATGAGAATGTCTCTAGCGCCGGAAATACGATTTTATCCAACTTTCACCCGCCGATAACGGTGGGTTCCGGAAGTTAAAAATCGTTGCCAATTGTTTCTGCCTATCCTTAGGCACTGTGAACATTCGGCGCAAATAAAAAAAATGAGAATATCTCTAGCGCCGGAAATACGATTTTTTCCAACGTTCACCCCCCGATAACGGTGGGTTCCGAAGTTTAAAATCGTTGCCAATTTTTTTCTGCCCATCCTTAGGCACTGTGAACAATCGGCCCAAATAAAAAAAATGAGAATGTCTGTAGCGCCGGAGATATGATTTTTTCCTACGTTCACCCCCTGATAACGGTGGTCTCCGGAAGTTAAAATCCGTTGCCAATTTTTTTCTGGCTATCTTTAGGCACTGTGAACATTCGGCGCAAATAAAAAAATGAGACTGTCTCTAGCGCCGGAAATACGATTTTTTCCAACGTTCACCCCCCGATAACGGTGGGTTCCGGAAGTTAAAAATCGTTGCCGATTTTTTTCTGGCTATCCTTAGGCCCTGTGAACATTCGTGCGGAAATAAAAAAACTGACAATGTCTCTAGCGCCAGAAATACGAATTTATTCCAATTTTCACCTCCTGATAACGGATGGGTCCGGAAGTTAAATATCGTTACCAATTTTTTTCTGGCTATCCTTAGGCACTGTGAACATTCCGCGCAATTAAAAAAAATGAGAATGTCTCTAGCGCCGGAAATACGATTTTTTACAAGATTCACCCCCTGATAACGGTGGGTTCCGGAAGTAAAAATCGTTGCCAATTTTTTTCTGGCTATCCTTAGGCACTGTGAACATTCGGCGCAAATAAAAAAAATGAGAATGCCTCTAGCGCCGGAAATACGATTTTTTCCAACATTCACCCCGCGTTAACGGAGGGTTCCGGAAGTTAAAAGTCGCTGCCAATTTTTTTCTGGCTATCCTTAGACACTGTGAACATTCGGCGCAAATGAAAAAATGAGAATGTCTCTAGCGCCGGAGATACGATTGTTTCCATCTTTCAGCATCCGATAACGATGGGGTCCGGAAGTTCAAAGTCGTTGCCAATTTTTTCCTGGCTATCATTAGGCACTGTGAACATTCTACCCAAATAAAAAAAATGAGAATGTCTTTAGCGCCGTAAATACGATTTTTTCCCAATTGTCACCCCCTGAAAACGGTGGGTTCCTGCAGGTAAAAATCGTAGCCAATTTTTTTCTGGCTATCCTTAGGCACTGTGAACATTCGGCGCGAATAAAAAAAATGAGAATGTCTCTATCGCCGGAAATACGATTTTTTCCAACTTTCACCGCCCGATAACGGTGGGTTCCGAAAGTTTCAAATCGTTGCCAATTTTTTTCTGGCTATCCTTAGGCACTGTGAACATTCGGCGCAATTAAAAAAAATGAGAATGTCTCTAGCGCCGGAAATACGTTTTTATCCAACGGTCATCCCCCGATAAAGGTGGGTTCCGGAAGTTAAAAATCGTTGCCAATTGTTTCTGCCTATCCTTAGGCACTGTGAACATTCGGCGCAAATAAAAAAAATGAGAATATCTCTAGCGCCGGAAATACGATTTTTTCCAACGTTCACCCCCCGATACTGGTGGGTTCCGAAGTTTAAAATCGTTGCCAATTTTTTTCTGCCTATCCTTAGGCACTGTGAAGATTCGGCCCAAATAAAAAAAAATGACAATGTCTGTAGCGCAGGAGATATGATTTTTTCCTACGTTCACCCCCCGATAACGGTGGGCTCCGGAAGTTAAAAACCGTTGCCAATTTTTTTCTGGCGATCTTTAGGCACTGTGAACATTCGGCGCAAATAAAAAAATGAGACTGTCTCTAGCGCCGGAAATACGATTTTTTCCAACGTTCACCCCCCGATAACGGTGGGTTCCGGAAGTTAAAAATCGTTGCCGATTTTTTTCTGGCTATCCTTAGGCCCTGTGAACATTCGTGCGGAAATAAAAAAACTGAGAATGTCTCTAGCGCCAGAAATATGAATTTATTCCAATGTTCACCTCCTGATAACGGATGGGTCCGGAAGTTAAATATCGTTGCCAATTTTTTTCTGGCTATCCTTAGGCACTGTGAACATTCCGCGCAATTAAAAAAATGAGAATGTCTCTAGCGCCGGAAATACGATTTTTCACAAGATTCACCCCCCCGATAACGGTGGGTTCCGGAAGTAAAAATCGTTGCCAATTTTTTTCTGGCTATCCTTAGGCACTGTGAACATTCGGCGCAAATAAAAAAAATGAGAATGTCTCTAGCGCCGGAAATACGATTTTTTCCAACGTTCACCCCGCGTTAACGGAGGGTTCCGGAAGTTAAAAATCGCTGCCAATTTTTTTCTGGCTATCCTTAGACACTGTGAACCTTCGGCGCAAATGAAAAAATGAGAATGGCTCTAGCGCCGGAAAGACGATTTTTTCCAACTTTCACCCCACGATAACGGTAGGTTCCGGAAGTTAAAAATCGTTCCCAATTTTTTTCTGGCTATCCTGAGGCACTGTGAACATTCGGCGCAAATAAAAAAAATGAGAATGTCTGTAGCGCCGGAGATACGATTTTTTCCATCTTTCACCATGCGATAACGATGGGTTCCGGAAGTTAAAAATCGTTCCCAATTTTTTCGTGGCTATCCTTAGGCACTGTGAACATTCGGCGCAAATAAAAAAAATGAGAATGTCTCTAGCACCGTAAATACGATTTTTTCCAACTTTCACCACCCGATAACGGTGGGTTCCGGAAGTTTAAAATCGTTACCAAATTTTTCTGGCTATCCTTAGGCACTGTGAGCATTCGGCGCAAATAAAAAAAATGGGAGTGTCTCTAGCGCCGGAGATACAATTTTGTCCATCTTTCACCCCCCGATAACGGTGAGTTCCGGAAGTTAAAAATCGTTCCAATCGATTTATGGCTATCCTTAGGTACTGTGAACATTCGGCCCAAATAAAAAAAAATGAGAATGTCTGTAGCGCCGGCGATACGATTTTTTCCATCTTTCACCACCCGATAACGATGGGTTCCGGAAGTTAAAAATCGTTGCCAATTTTTTTCTGGCTATCCTTAGGCACTGTGAACATTCGGCGCAAATAAAAAAAACGAGAATGTCTCTATCGCCGGAAATACGATTTTTTCCAACTTTCACCCCCCGATAACGGTGGGTTCCGGAAGTTTAAAATCGTTGCCAATTTTTTTCTGGCTATCCTTAGGCACCGTGAACATTCGGCGCAAATAAAAAAAATGAGAATGTCTCTATCGCCGGAAATACGATTTTTTCCAACTTTCACCGCCCGATAACGGTGGGTTCCGGAAGTTTAAAATCGTTGCCATTTTTTTCTGGCTATCCTTAGGCACTGTGAAGATTCGGCCCAAATAAAAAAAAATGACAATGTCTGTAGCGCAGGAGATATGATTTTTTCCTACGTTCACCCCCCGATAACGGTGGGCTCCGGAAGTTAAAAACCGTTGCCAATTTTTTTCTGGCGATCTTTAGGCACTGTGAACATTCGGCGCAAATAAAAAAATGAGACTGTCTCTAGCGCCGGAAATACGATTTTTTCCAACGTTCACCCCCCGATAACGGTGGGTTCCGGAAGTTAAAAATCGTTGCCGATTTTTTTCTGGCTATCCTTAGGCCCTGTGAACATTCGTGCGGAAATAAAAAAACTGAGAATGTCTCTAGCGCCAGAAATATGAATTTATTCCAATGTTCACCTCCTGATAACGGATGGGTCCGGAAGTTAAATATCGTTGCCAATTTTTTTCTGGCTATCCTTAGGCACTGTGAACATTCCGCGCAATTAAAAAAATGAGAATGTCTCTAGCGCCGGAAATACGATTTTTCACAAGATTCACCCCCCCGATAACGGTGGGTTCCGGAAGTAAAAATCGTTGCCAATTTTTTTCTGGCTATCCTTAGGCACTGTGAACATTCGGCGCAATTAAAAAAAATGAGAATGTCTCTAGCGCCGGAAATACGATTTTTTCCAACGTTCACCCCGCGTTAACGGAGGGTTCCGGAAGTTAAAAATCGCTGCCAATTTTTTTCTGGCTATCCTTAGACACTGTGAACCTTCGGCGCAAATGAAAAAATGAGAATGGCTCTAGCGCCGGAAAGACGATTTTTTCCAACTTTCACCCCACGATAACGGTAGGTTCCGGAAGTTAAAAATCGTTCCCAATTTTTTTCTGGCTATCCTGAGGCACTGTGAACATTCGGCGCAAATAAAAAAAATGAGAATGTCTGTAGCGCCGGAGATACGATTTTTTCCATCTTTCACCATGCGATAACGATGGGTTCCGGAAGTTAAAAATCGTTCCCAATTTTTTCGTGGCTATCCTTAGGCACTGTGAACATTCGGCGCAAATAAAAAAAATGAGAATGTCTCTAGCACCGTAAATACGATTTTTTCCAACTTTCACCACCCGATAACGGTGGGTTCCGGAAGTTTAAAATCGTTGCCAAATTTTTCTGGCTATCCTTAGGCACTGTGAGCATTCGGCGCAAATAAAAAAAATGGGAGTGTCTCTAGCGCCGGAGATACAATTTTGTCCATCTTTCACCCCCCGATAACGGTGAGTTCCGGAAGTTAAAAATCGTTCCAATCGATTTCTGGCTATCCTTAGGTACTGTGAACATTCGGCCCAAATAAAAAAAAATGAGAATGTCTGTAGCGCCGGCGATACGATTTTTTCCATCTTTCACCACCCGATAACGATGGGTTCCGGAAGTTAAAAATCGTTGCCAATTTTTTTCTGGCTATCCTTAGGCACTGTGAACATTCGGCGCAAATAAAAAAAACGAGAATGTCTCTATCGCCGGAAATACGATTTTTTCCAACTTTCACCCCCCGATAACGGTGGGTTCCGGAAGTTTAAAATCGTTGCCAATTTTTTTCTGGCTATCCTTAGGCACCGTGAACATTCGGCGCAAATAAAAAAAATGAGAATGTCTCTATCGCCGGAAATACGATTTTTTCCAACTTTCACCGCCCGATAACGGTGGGTTCCGGAAGTTTAAAATCGTTGCCATTTTTTTCTGGCTATCCTTAGGCACTGTGAACATTCGGTGCAAATAAAAAAAATGAGAATGTCTCTAGCGCCGGAAATACGATTTTTTTTCAAGTTTCACCCCCCGATAACGGTGGGTTCCGGAAATAAAAATCGTTGCCAATTTTTTTCTGGCTATCCTTAGGTACTGTGAACATTGGGCGTAAATAAAAAAATCAGAATGTCTCTAGCGCCGGAAATACGATTTTTTCCAACTTTCACCGCCCGATAACGGTGGGATCCGGACGTGAAAATCGTTGCCAATTTTTTTCTGGCTATCCTTAGGCACTGTGAACATTCGGCGCAAATAAAAAAATCAGAATGTCTCTTGCGCCGGAAATACGATTTTTTCCAACGTTCACCCCCCGATAACGGTGGGTTCCGGAAGTTTTAAATCGTTGCCAATTTTTTCCTGGCTATCATTAGGCACTGTGAACATTCTACCCAAATAAAAAAAATGAGAATGTCTTTAGCGCCGTAAATACGATTTTTTCCCAATTGTCACCCCCTGATAACGGTGGGTTCCTGCAGTTAAAAATCGTAGCCAATTTTTTTCTGGCTATCCTTAGGCACTGTGAACATTCGGCGCGAATAAAAAAAAATTAGAATGTCTCTAGCTCCGGAGATACGATTTTTTCCAACTTTCACCCCCTGATAACGGTGGGTTCCGGAAGTTAAAAATCGTTGCAAATTTGTTCGTGGTTATCCTTAGGCACTGTGAACATTCGGCGCCAATAAAAAAAATAAGAATGTCTCTAGCGCCGGAGATACGACTTTTTCCTTCTTTCACTTTCCGATAACGATAGGTTCCGGACGTTAAAAATCGTTGCCAATTTTTTTCTGGCTATCCTTAAGCACTGTGAACATTCGGCGCAGAAAAAAAAATGGGAATGTATCTATCGCCGGAAATGCGATTTTTTCCAATTTTTACCGCACGATAACGGTGGTTGCGGAAGTTTAAAATTGTTGCCAATTTTATTGTGGCTATCCTTAGGCACTGTGAACGTTCGACCCAAATAAAAAAAATGACAATCTCTGTAGCGCCGGAGATATGATTTTTTCCATCTTTCACCATCCGATAACGATGGGTTCCGGAAGTTTCAAATCGTTGCCAATTTTTTTCTGGCTATCCTTAGGCACTGTGAACATTCGGCCCAAATAAAAAAAATGAGAATGTCTGTAGTGCCGGAGATACGATTTTTTCCATCTTTCACCATTCGATAACGATGGGTTCCGGAAGTTCAAAATCGTTGCCAATTTTTTTCTGGCTATCCTTAGGCACTGTGAACATTCCGCGCAATAAGAAAAATGAGATTGTCTCTAGCGCCGGAAATACGATTTTTTCCAAGTTTCACCCCCCGATAACGGTGGGTTCCGGAAGTAAAAAACGTTGCTAATTTTTTTCTGGCTATCCTTACGCACTGTGAACATTCGGCGCAAATAAAAAAAAATGAGAATGTCTCTATCGCCGGAAACACGATTTTTTCCATCTTTCACCGCCCGATAACGGTGGGTTCCGGAAGTTTAAAATCGTTGCCAAATTTTTCTGGCTATCCTTAGGCACTGTGAACATGCGGGGCAAATAAAAAAAATGAGAATGTCTCTTGCGCCGGAGATACAATTTTTTCCATCTTTCACCCCCCGATAACGGTGAGTTCCGGAAGTTAAAAATCGTTCCAATTTATTCCTGGATATCCTTAGGTACTGTGAACATTCGGCGCAAATAAAAAAAATGAGAATGTCACTAGCGCCGGAGGTACGATTTTTTCCATCTTTCACCACCTGATAACGATGGGTTCCGGAAGTTAAAAATCGTTGCCAATTTTTTTCTGGCTATCCTTGGGCACTGTGAACATCCGGCGCAAATAAAAAAAATGAGAACGTCTCTAGCGGCGGAAATACGATTTTTTCCATCTTTCACTCCCCGATAACGGGGGGTTCCGGAAGTTTTAAAACGTTACCAATTTTTTCGTGGCTACCCTTAGGCACTGCTAAAATTCGGCGCATATAAAAACAAACGAGAATGTCTCTAGCGCCGGAAATACGATTTTTTCCAACATTCACCCCTCGACAACGGTGGGTTCCGGAAGTAAAAATCGTTGCTAATTTTTTTCTGGCTATCCTTACGCACTGTGAACATTCGGCGCAAATAAAAAAAATGAGAATGTCTCTATCGCCGGAAACACGATTTTTTACAACTTTCAGCCCCCATAACGGTGGGTTCCGGAAGTTTAAAATCGTTGCCAATTTTTTTCTGGCGATCCTTAGGCACTGGGAACATTCGGCGCAAATTAAAAAAATGAGAATGTCTCTAGCGCCGGAGATACGATTTTTTCCATCATTCACCATCCGATAACGATGGGTTCCGAAAGTTAAAAATCGTTGCAAATTTTTTTCTGGCTATCCTTAGGCACTGTAAACATTCGGCGCAAATAAAAAAAATGAGAATGTCTCTAGCGCCGGAAATACGATTTTTTCCAACTTTCACCATCCGATAACGATGGGTTCCGGAAGTTAAAAATCGTCGCCAATTTTTTCGTGGCTATCCTTACGCACTGTGAACATTCGGTGCAAATAAAAAAAATGAGAATGTCTCTAGCGCCGGAAATACGATTTTTTCCAACGTTCAACGACGATAACGGTGGGTTCCGAAGTTTATAATCGTTGCCAATTTTTTTCTGGCTATCCTTAGGCACTGTGAACATTCGGTGCAAATAAAAAAAATGAGAATGTCTCTAGCGCCGGAAATACGATTTTTTCCAACGTTCACCGCCCGTTAACGGTGAGTTCCGGAAGTTTAAAATCGTAGCCAATTTTTTTCTGGCTATCCTTAGGCACTGTGAACTTGCGGCGCAAATAAAAAAATGAGAATGTCTGTAGCGCCGGAGACATGATTTTTCCCATCTTTCACCATCCGGTAACGATGGGTTCCGGAAGGTAAAAACCGTTGCCAATTTTTTCCTGGCTATCCTTAGGCATTGTGAAAATTCGGCGCAAATAAAAAAAAATGAGAATGTCTCTAGCGCCGGAAATACGATTCTTTCCAACGTTCACCCCGCGTTAACGGTGGGTTCCGGAAGTTTAAAATCGTTGCCAATTTTTTTCTGGCTATCCTTAGGCACTGTGAACATCCAGGGCAAATAAAAAAAAATGAGAATGTCTCTATCGCCGGAAATACGATTTTTTCCAACTTCCACCGCACGATAACGGTGGTTTCGAAAGTTTAAAATTGTTGCCAATTTTATTCTGGCTATCCTTAGGCACTGTGAACGTTCGGCCCAAATAAAAAAAATGAGAATGTCTGTAGCGCCGGAGATACGATTTTTGCATCTTTCACCATCCGATAATGATGGTTTCCGGAAGTTAAAAATCGTTGCCAATTTTTTTCTGGCTATCCTTAGGCACTGTGAACATTCGGCGCAAATAAAAAAAATGAGAATGTCTAGCGCCGGAAATACGATTTTGTCGAACTTTCACCCCCCGATAACGGTGGGTTCCGGAAGTTAAAAATGGTTGCTAATTGTTTCTGGCTATCCTTAGTCACTGTGAACATTCAGCGGAAATAAACAAAATCAGAATGTCTCTAGGGCCGGAAATACAATTTTTTTTCCAATGTCCACCCCCCGATAACGGTGGGTGACGTAAGTTAAAAATCGTTGCCAATTTTTTTCTGGCTTTCCTTAGGCACTGTGAACATTCGGCGCAAATAAAAAAAATGAGAATGAGACTAGCGCCGGAAATACGATTTTTTCCAACTTTCACCCCCCGATAACGGTGGGTTCCGGAAGTTTAAAATCGTTGCCAATTTTGTTCTGGCTATCCTTAGGCACTGTGAACATTCGGAGCAAATAAAAAAATGAGTATGTCAGCAGCGTCGGAGATACGATTTTTTCCATCTTTCACCATCCGATAACGATGGGTTCCGGAAGTTAAAAATCGTTGCCAATTTTTTCGTGGCTAGCCTTAGGCACTGTGAACATTCGGCGCAAATAAAAAAAAATAAGAATCTCTCTCGCGCCGGAAATAGGATTTTTTCCAAATTTCACCCCCCGATAACGGTGGGTTCCGGAAGTTTAAAATCGTTGCCAGTTTTTTTCTGGCTATCCTTAGGCACTGTAAACATGCGGCGCAATTAAAAAAAATGAGAATGTCTCTAGCGCCGGAGATACGATTTTTACCACCTTTCACCATCTGATAGCGATGGGTTCCGGCAGTTAAAAATCGTTACCAATTTTTTTCTGGCTATCCTTAGGCACTGTGAACATTCGGCGCACATAAAAAAAATGAGAATGTCTAGCGCCGGAAATACGATTTTGTCCAACTTTCACCCCCTGATAACGGTGGGTTCCGGAAGTTAAAAATCGTTGCAAATTTGTTCGTGGTTATCCTTAGGCACTGTGAACATTCGGCGCCAATAATAAAAATAAGAATGTCTCTAGCGCCGGAGATACGACTTTTTCCTTCTTTCACCATCCGATAACGATAGGTTACGGAAGGTAAAAATCGTTGCCAATTTTTTTCTGGCTATCCTTAGGCACTGTGAACATTCGGCGCAAAAAAAAAAAATGAGAATGTCTCTATCGCCGGAAATACGATTTTTTCCATTTTTCCCCGCACGATAACGGTGGTTGCGGAAGTATAAAATTGTTGCCAATTTTATTCTGGCTATCCTTAGGCACTTTGAACGTTCGGCCCAAATAAAAAAGTGACAATCTCTGTAGCGCCGGAGATACGATTTTTTCCATCTTTCACCATCCGATAACGATGGGTTCCGGAAGTTAAAAATCGTTGCCAATTTTTTCGTGGCTATCCTTAGGCACTGTGAACATTCGGCGCAAATAAAAAAAATGAGAATGTCTCTAGCGCCGGAAATACGATTTTTCCAATTTTCACCCCCCGATAACGGTCGGTTCCGGAAGTTTAAAATCGATGCCAAATTTTTCTGGCTATCCTTAGGTACTGTGAACATTCGGAGCAAATAAAAAAATGAGAATGTCACTAGCGCCGGAGATACGATTTTTTCCAACGTTCACCCCCCGAATACGGTGGGTTCCGGAAGTTTAAAATTGTTGCCAATTTTTTTCTGGCTATCCTCAGGCACTGAAAACATTCGGCGCAAATAAAAAAAATGGGAATGTCTCCAGCGCCGGAGATACGATTTTTTCCATCCTTCACCATCCGATAATGATGGGTTCCGGAAGTTAAAAATCGTTGCCAATTTTTTCGTGGCTATCCTTGGGCACTGTGAACATTCGGCGCGAATAAAAAAAATGAGAATAAGTCTAGCGCCGGAAATACGATTTTTTCCAACGTTCACCCCCCGATAACGGTGGATTCCGGAAGTTAAAAATCGTTGCCAATTGTTTCTGGCTATCCTTAGTCACTGTGGACATCCGGCGCAAATTCAAAAAATGAGAATATCTCTAGCGCCGGAAATACGATTTTTTTCCAATGTCCACCCCCCGATAACGGTGGGTGACGGAAGTTAAAAATCGTTGCCAATTTTTTTCTGGCTATCCTTAGGCACTGTGAACATTCGGCGCAAATAAAAAAAATGAGAATGAGTCTAGCGCCGGAAATACGATTTTTTCCAACTTTCACCCCCCGATAACGGTGGGTTCCGGAAGTTTAAAATCGTTGCCAATTTTTTTCTGGCTATCCTTAGGCACTGAGAACATTCGGCGCAAATAAAAAAATTAGAATGTCTGCAGCGTCGGAGATACGATTTTTTCCATCTTTCACCATCCGATAAGGACGGGTTCCGGAAGTTAAAAATCGTTGCCAATTTTTTCGTGGCTATGCTTAGGCACTGTAAACATGCGGCGCAATTAAAAAAAATGAGAATGTCTCTAGCGCCGGAGATACGACTTTTTCCTTCTTTCACCATCCGATAACGATAGGTTACGGAAGGTGAAAATCGTTGCCAATTTTTTTCTGGCTATCCTTAGGCACTGTGAACATTCGGCGCAAAAAAAAAAATGAGAATGTCACTATCGCCGGAAAT
Organism: Ophion ventricosus; assembly: GCA_963932345.1. NCBI lineage: Eukaryota > Metazoa > Arthropoda > Insecta > Hymenoptera > Ichneumonidae > Ophion > Ophion ventricosus. The sequence goes on from OZ010725.1 coordinate 6,039,362, forward strand.
CCGATTTTTTCCGTTTTTCCCCGCACGATAACGGTCGTTGCGGAAGTATAAAATTGTTGCCAATTTTATTCTGGCTATCCTTAGGCACTTTGAACATTCGGCGCTAATAAAAAAAATGAGAATGTCTCTAGCGCCGGAAATAAGATTTTTTCCAACTTTCACCCCCCGATAACGGTGGGTTCCGGAAGTTTAAAATCGTTGCCAAATTTTTCTGGCTATCCATAGGTACTGTGAACATTCGGAGCAAATAAAAAAAATGAGAATGTCACTAGCGCCGGAGATACGATTTTTTCCAACGTTCACCCCCCGATAACGGTGGGTTCCGGAAGTTTAAAATTGTTGCCAATTTTTTTCTGGCTATCCTCAGGCACTGTAAATATTCGGCGCAAATAAAAAAAATGGGAATGTCTCTAGCGCCGGAGATACGATTTTTTCCATCTTTCGCCATCCGATAACGGTGGGTTCCGAAAGTTTAAAATCGTTACCAATTTTTTTCTGGCTAACCTTAGGCACTGTGAACATTCGGCGCAAATAAAAAAAAATGAGAATGTCTCTAGCGCCGGAAATACGATTTTTTCCAAATTTCACGCCCCGATAACGGTGGGTTCCGGAAGTTAAAAATCGTTGCCAATTGTTTCTTGCTATCCTTAGTCACTGTGAAGATTCGGCGCAAATAAAAAAAATGAGAATGTCTCTAGCGCCTGAAATACGATTTTTTTCCAATGTCCACCCCGCGATAACGGTGGGCGACGGAAGTTAAAAATCGTTGCCAATTTTTTTCTGGCTATCCTTAGCCACTGTGAACATTCGGCGCAAATAAAAAAAATGAGAATGCCTGCAGCGTCGGAGATACGATTTTTTCCATCTTTCACCATCCGATAACGATGGGTTCCGGAAGTTAAAAATCGTTGCCAATTTTTTCGTGGCTATCCTTGGGCACTGTGAACATTCGGCGCAAATAAAAAAAATGCGAATGTCTCTAGCGCCGGAAATACGATTTTTTCCAACTTTCACCCCCCGATAACGGTGGGTTCCGGAAGTTAAAAATCGTTGCCAATTGTTTCTGGCTATCCTTAGTCACTGTGAACATTCGGCGCAAATAAAAAAAATTAGAATGTCTCTAGCGCCGGAAATACGATTTTTTTCCAATGTCCACCCCCCGATAACGGTGGGTGACGGAAGTTAAAAATCATTGCCAATTTTTTTCTGGCTATCGTTAGCCACTGTGAACATTCGGCGCAAATAAAATAAAGTGAGAATGCCTGCAGCGTCGGAGATACGATTTTTTCCATCTTTCACCATCCGATAAAAATGGGTTCCGCAAGTTAAAAATCGTTGCCAATTTTTTCGTGGCTATCCTTAGGCACTGTGAACATTCGGCGCAAATAAAAAAAATGAGAATAAGTCTAGCGCCGGAAATACGATTTTTTCCAACTTTCACCCCCGATAACGGTGGATTCCGGAAGTTAAAAATCGTTGCCAATTGTTTCTGGCTATCCTTAGTCACTGTGAACATTCGGCGCAAATTCAAAAAATGAGAATGTCTCTAGCGCCGGAAATACGATTTTTTTCCAATGTCCACCCCCCGATAACGGTGGGTGACGGAAGTTAAAAATCGTTGCCAATTTTTTTCTGGCTATCCTTAGGCACTGTGAACATTCGGCGCAAATAAAAAAAATGAGAATGAGTCTAGCGCCGGAAATACGATTTTTTCCAATGTCCACCCCCCGATAACGGTGGGTGACGGAAGTTAAAAATCGTTGCCAATTTTTTTCTGGCTATCCTTAGGCACTGTGAACATTCGGCGCAAATAAAAAAAATGAGAATGAGTCTAGCGCCGGAAATACGATTTTTTCCAACTTTCACCCCCCGATAAGGATGGGTTCCGGAAGTTAAAAATCGTTGCCAATTTTTTCGTGGCTATGCTTAGGCACTGTGAACATTCGGCGCAAATAAAAAAATTAGAATCTCTCGCGCGCCGGAAATAGGATTTTTTCCAAATTTCACCCCCCGATAACGGTGGGTTCCGGAAGTTTAAAATCGTTGCCAATTTTTTTCTGGCTATCCTTAGGCACTGTAAACATGCGGCGCAATTAAAAAAAATGAGAATGTCTCTAGCGCCGGAGATACGATTTTTACCATCTTTCACCATCTTATAGCGATGGGTTCCGGCAGTTAAAAATCGTTGCCAATTTTTGTCTGGCTATCCTTAGGCACTGTGAACATTCGGCGCAAATAAAAAAAATGAGAATGTCTAGCGCCGGAAATACGATTTTGTCCAACTTTCACCCCCCGATAACGGTGGGTTCCGGAAGTTAAAAATGGTTGCCAATTGTTTCTGGGTATCCTTAGTCACTGTGAACGTTCAGCGGAAATTAAAAAAATGAGAATGTCTCTAGCGCCGGAAATACAATTTTTTTCCAATGTCTACCCCCCGATAACGGTGGGTGACTTAAGTTAAAAATCGTTGCCAATTTTTTTCTGGCTATCCTTAGGCACTGTGAACATTCAGCGCAAATAAAAAAAATGAGAATGAGTCTAGCGCCGGAAATACGATTTTTTCCAACTTTCACCCCCCGATAACGGTGGGTTCCGGAAGTTTAAAATCGTTGCCCATTTTTTTCTGGCTATCCTTAGGCACTGTGAACATTCGGAACAAATAAAAAAATGAGAATGTCTGCAGCGTCGGAGATACGATTTTTTCCATCTTTCACCATCCGACAACGATGGGTTCCGGAAGTTAAAAATCGTTGCCAATTTTTTCGTGGCTAGCCTTAGGCACTATGAACATTCGGCGCAAATAAAAAAAAATAAGAATCTCTCTAGCGCCGGAAATAGGATTTTTTCCAAATTTCACCCCCCGATAACGGTGGGTTCCGGAAGTTTAAAATCGTTGCCAATTTTTTTCTGGCTATCCTTAGGCACTGTAAACATGCGGCGCAATTAAAAAAATGAGAATGTCTCTAGCGCCGGAGATACGATTTTTACCATCTTTCACCATCTGATAGCGATGGGTTTCGGCAGTTAAAAATCGTTGCCAATTTTTTTCTGGCTATCCTTAGGCACTGTGAACATTCGGCGCCAATAAAAAAAATAAGAATGTCTCTAGCGCCGGAGATACGACTTTTTCCTTCTTTCACCATCCGATAACGATAGGTTACGGAAGGTGAAAATCATTGCCAATTTTTTTCTGGCTATCCTTAGGCACTGTGAACATTCGGCGCAAAAAAAAAAAATGAGAATGTCTTTATCGCCGGAAATACGATTTTTTCCGTTTTTCCCCGCACGATAACGGTGGTTGCGGAAGTATAAAATTGTTGCCAATTTTATTCTGGCTATCCTTAGGCACTTTGAACATTCGGCGCAAATAAAAAAAATGAGAATGTCTCTAGCGCCGGAAATACGATTTTTTCCAACTTTCACCCCCCGATAACGGTGGGTTCCGGAAATTTAAAATCGTTGCCAAATTTTTCTGGCTATCCTTAGGTACTGTGAACATTCGGAGCAAATAAAAAAAAAGAGAATGTCACTAGCGCCGGAGATACGATTTTTTCCAACGTTCACCCCCCATAACGGTGGGTTCCGGAAGTTCTAAATTGTTGCCAATTTTTTTCTGGCTATCCTCAGGCACTGTAAACATTCGGCGCAAATAAAAAAAATGGGAATGTCTCTAGCGCCGGAGATACGATTTTTTTCATCTTTCACCATCCGATAACGATGGGTTCCGGCAGTTAAAAATCGTTGCCAATTTTTTTCTGGCTATCCTTAGGCACTGTGAACATTCGGCGCAATTAAAAAAAAATGAGAATGAGTCTAGCGCCGGAAATACGATTTTTTCCAACTTTGACCCCCCTATAACGGTGGGTTCCGGAAGTTTAAAATCGTTACCAATTTTTTTCTGGCTAACCTTAGGCACTGTGAACATTCGGCGCAAATAATAAAAAATGAGAATGTCTCTAGCGCCGGAAATACGATTTTTTCCAAATTTCACGCCCCGATAACGTCGGGTTCCGGAAGTTAAAAATCGTTGCCAATTGTTTCTGGCTATCCTTAGTCACTGTGAACATTCGGCGCAATTAAAAAAAATGAGAATGTCTCTAGCGCCTGAAATACGATTTTTTTCCAATGTCCACCCCCCGATAACGGTGGGCGACGGAAGTTAAAAATCGTTGCCAATTTTTTTCTGGCTATCCTTAGCCACTGTGAACATTCGGCGCAAATAAAAAAAATGAGAATGCCTGCAGCGTCGGAGATACGATTTTTTCCATCTTTCACCATCCGATAACGATGGGTTCCGGAAGTTAAAAAGCGTTGCCAATTTTTTCGTGGCTATCCTTGGGCACTGTGAACATGCGGCGCTAATAAAAGAAAATGCGAATGTCTCTAGCGCCGGAAATACGATTTTTTCCAACGTTCACCCCCCGATAACGGTGGATTCCGGAAGTTAAAAATCGTTGCCAATTGTTTCTGGCTATCCTTAGTCACTGTGAACATTCGGCGCAAATACAAAAAATGAGAATGTCTGTAGCGCCGGAAATACGATTTTTTTCCAATGTCCACCCCCCGATAACGGTGGGTGACGGAAGTTTAAAATCGTTGCCAATTTTTTTCTGGCTATCCTTAGGCACTGTAAACATGCGGCGCAATTAAAAAAAATGAGAATGTCTCTAGCGCCGGAGATACGATTTTTACCATCTTTCACCATCTTATAGCGATGCGTTCCGGCAGTTAAAAATCGTTGCCAATTTTTTTCTGGCTATCCTTAGGCACTGTGAACATTCGGCGCAAATAAAAAAAATGAGAATGTCTAGCGCCGGAAATACGATTTTGTCCAACTTTCACCCCCCGATAACGGTGGGTTCCGGAAGTTAAAAATGGTTGCCAATTGTTTCTGGCTATCCTTAGTCACTGTGAACATTCAGCGGAAATAAAAAAGATGAGAATGTCTCTAGCGCCGGAAATACAATTTTTTTCCAATTTCCACCCCCCGATAACGGTGGGTGACGTAAGTTAAAAATCGTTGCCAATTTTTTTCTGGCTATCCTTAGGCACTGTGAACATTCGGCGCAAATAAAAAAAATGAGAATGAGTCTAGCGCCGGAAATACGATTTTTTCCAACTTTCACCCCCCGATAACGGTGGGTTCCGGAAGTTTACAATCGTTGCCAATTTTTTCGTGGCTATCCTTAGGCACTTTGAACATTCGGCGCAAATAAAAAAAATGAGAATGTCTCTAGCGCCGGAAATACGATTTTTTCCAACTTTCACCCCCCGATAACGGTGGGTTCCAGAAGTTTAAAATCGTTGCCAATTTTTTTCTGGCTATCCTCAGGCACTTTAAGCATGCGGCGCAATTAAAAAAAATGAGAATGTCTCTAGCGCCGGAGATACGATTTTTACCATCTTTCACCATCTGATAGCGATGGGTTCCGGCAGTTAAAAATCGTTGCCAATTTTTTTCTGGCTATCCTTAGGCACTGTGAACATTCGGCGCAAATAAAAAAAATGAGAATATCTAGCGCCGGAAATACGATTTTGTCCAACTTTCACCCCCTGATAACGGTGGGTTCCGGAAGTTAAAAATCGTTGCAAATTTGTTCGTGGTTATCCTTAGGCACTGTGAACATTTGGCGCCAATAAAACAAACAAGAATGTCTCTAGCGCCGGAGATACGACTCTTTCCTTCTTTCACTTTACGATAACGATAGGTTCCGGAAGTTAAAAATCGTTGCCAATTTTTTTCTGGCTATCCTTAAGCACTGTGAACATTCGGCGCAAAAAAAAAAATTAGAATGTCTCTATCGCCGGAAATACGATTTTTTCCAATTTTCACCCCACGATAACGGTGGTTGCGGAAGTTTAAAATTGTTGCCAATTTTATTCCGGCTATCCTTAGGCACTGTGAACGTTCGGCCCAAATAAAAAAAATGACAATCTCTGTAGCGCCGGAGATACGATTTTTTCCATCTTTCACCATCCGATAACGATGGGGTCCGGACGTTAAAAATCGTTGCCAATTTTTTCGTGGCTATCCTTAGGCACCATGAACATTCGGCGCAAATAAAAAAATGAGAATTTCTCTAGCGCCGGAAATTTCTCTAGCGCCGGAAAATTTCCAACTTTCACCCCCCGATAACGGTGGGTTCCGGAAGTTTAAAATCGTTGCCAAATTTTTCTGGCTATCCTTAGGTACTGTGAACATTCCGAGCAAATAAAAAAAATGAGAATGCCACTAGCGCCGGAGATACGATTTTTCCAACGTTCACCCGCCGATAACGGTGGGTTCCGGAAGTTTAAAATTGTTGCCAATTGTTTCTGGCTATCCTTAGTCACTGTGAACATTCGGCGCAAATAAAAAAATTAGAATGTCTCTAGCGCCGGAAATACGATTTTTTCCACCTTTCAGCCCCCGATAACGGTGAGTTCCGGAAGTTAAAAATCGTTGCCAAATTTTTCTGGCTATCGTTAGGTACTGTGAACATTCGGAGCAAATAAAAAAAATGAGAATGTCTCTAGCGCCGGAAATACGATTTTTTCCATCTTTCACCCCACGATAACGGCGAGTTCAGGAAGTTAAAAATCGTTTCAATTTTTTCCTGGCTATCCTTAGGTGCTGTGAACAATCCGCGCAAACAAAAAAAATGAGAATGTCACTAGCGCCGGAGATACGATTTTTTCCATCTTTCACCACCCGATAACGATGGGTGCCGGAAGTTGAAAATCGTTGGCAATTTTTTCTGGCTATCCTTAGGCACTGTGAACATTCGGCGCAAATAAAAAAAATGAAAACGTCTCTAGCGCCGGAAATACGATTTTTTCCAACGTTCACCCCCGATAACGGTGGGTTCCGGAAGTTTAAAATCGTTGCCAAATTTTTCTGGCTATCCTTAGGTACTGTAAACATTCGGCGCAAATAAAAAAAATGAGAATGTCACTAGCGCCGGAGATATGATTTTTTCAAACGTTCACCCCCCGATAACGGTGGGTTCCGGAAGTTTAAACGTGTTGCCAATTTTTTTCTGGCTATCCTTAGGCACTGTAAACATTCGGCCCAAATAAAAAAAATGAGAATGTCTGTAGCGCCGGCGATACGATTTTTTCCATCTTTCACCATCGAATGACGATGGGTTCCGGCAGTTAAAAATCGTTGACAATTTTTTCGTGACCTATACTTAGGCACTGCGAACATTTGGCTCAAATAAAAAAAATGAGAATGTCTCTAGCGCCGCAAATACGATTTTGTCCAACTTTCACCCCCCGATAACGGTGGGTTCCGGAAGTTAAAAATCGTTGCCAATTTTTTTCTGGCTATCCTTAGGCACTATGAACATTCGGCGCAAATAAAAAAAATGAGAATGTCTCTCGCGCCGGAGAGACGATTTTTTCCATCTTTCGCCACCCGATAACGATGGGTTCCGGAAGTTAAAAATCGTTGCCAATTTTTTCGTGGCTATCCTTAGGCACTGCGAAAATTCGGCGCAAATAAAAAAATGAGAATGTCTCTAGCGCCGGAAATACGATTTTATCCAACTTTCACCCCCCGATAACGGTGGGTTCCGGAAGTTAAACATCGTTGCCAATTGTTTCTGCCTTTCCTTAGGCACTGTGAACATTCGGCGCAAATAAAAAAAATGAGAATGTCTCTAGCGCCGGATATACGATTTTTTCCAACGTTCACCCCCCGATAACGGTGGGTTCCGAGGTTTAAAATCGGTGCCAATTTTTTTCTGGCTATCCTTAGGCACTGTGAACATTCGGCCCAAATAAAAAAAAATGTGAATGTCTGTACGCCGGAGATATGATTTGTTCCTACGTTCACCCCCCGATAACGGTGGGTTCCGGCAGTTAAAAATCGTTGCCAATTTTTGTCTGGCTATCTTTAGGCACTGTGAACATTCGGCACAAATAAAAAAAAATGAGAATGTCACTAGCGCCGGAAATACGATTTTTTCCAACGTTCACCCCCCGATAACGGTGGGTTCCGGAAGTTAAAAATCGTTGCCGATTTTTTTCTGGCTATCCTTAGGCCCTGTGAACATTCGTGCGGAAATTAAAAAAATGAGAATGTGTCTAGCGCCGGAAATACGATTTTTTCCAACGTTCACCCCCCGATAACGGTGGGTTCCGGAAGTTTAAAATCGTTTCCAATTTTTTTCTGGCTATCCTTACGCACTGTGAAAATTCGGTGCAAATAAAAAAAATGCGAATGTCTCCAGTGCCGGAAATACGATTTTTTCCATCTTTCACCCCCCGATAACGGTGGGTTCCGGAAGTTTTAAATCGTTGCCAATTTTTTCGTGGCTATCCTTAGGCACTGTGAACATTCGGCGCAAATAAAAAAAATGAGAATGTCTCTAGCGCCGGAAATACCATTTTTTCCAACTTTCACCCCCCGATAACGGTGGGTTCCGGAAGTTTAAAATCGTTGCCAATTTTTTTTCTGGCTATCCTTAGGCACTGTGAATATGCGGCGCAAATAAACAAAATGAGAATGTCTCTATCGCCGGAAATACGATTTTTTCCAACATTCACCGCCCGATAACGGTGGGTTCCAAAAGTTTAAAATCTTTGCCAATTTTTCTCTGGCTATCCTTAGGCACTTTGAACATTCGGCCCAAATAAAAAAAATGAGAATGTCTGTAGCTCCGGAGATACGATTTTTTCCAGATTTCACCATCCGATAAAGATGGGTTCCGGCAGTTAAATATCGTTCTCAATTTTTTCGTGGCTATCCTTAGGCACTGTGAAAACTCGGCGCAAATAAAAAAAATGGGAATGTCTCTAGCGCCGGAGATACGATTTTTTTCATCTTTCACCATCCGATAACGATGGGTTCCGGCAGTTAAAAATCGTTGCCAATTTTTTTCTGGCTATCCTTAGGCACTGTGAACATTCGGCGCAATTAAAAAAAAATGAGAATGAGTCTAGCGCCGGAAATACGATTTTTTCCAACTTTGACCCCCCTATAACGGTGGGTTCCGGAAGTTTAAAATCGTTACCAATTTTTTTCTGGCTAACCTTAGGCACTGTGAACATTCGGCGCAAATAATAAAAAATGAGAATGTCTCTAGCGCCGGAAATACGATTTTTTCCAAATTTCACGCCCCGATAACGTCGGGTTCCGGAAGTTAAAAATCGTTGCCAATTGTTTCTGGCTATCCTTAGTCACTGTGAACATTCGGCGCAATTAAAAAAAATGAGAATGTCTCTAGCGCCTGAAATACGATTTTTTTCCAATGTCCACCCCCCGATAACGGTGGGCGACGGAAGTTAAAAATCGTTGCCAATTTTTTTCTGGCTATCCTTAGCCACTGTGAACATTCGGCGCAAATAAAAAAAATGAGAATGCCTGCAGCGTCGGAGATACGATTTTTTCCATCTTTCACCATCCGATAACGATGGGTTCCGGAAGTTAAAAAGCGTTGCCAATTTTTTCGTGGCTATCCTTGGGCACTGTGAACATGCGGCGCTAATAAAAAAAAATGCGAATGTCTCTAGCGCCGGAAATACGATTTTTTCCAACTTTCACCCCCCGATAACGGTGGATTCCGGAAGTTAAAAATCGTTGCCAATTGTTTCTGGCTATCCTTAGTCACTGTGAACATTCGGCGCAAATACAAAAAATGAGAATGTCTGTAGCGCCGGAAATACGATTTTTTTCCAATGTCCACCCCCCGATAACGGTGGGTGACGGAAGTTTAAAATCGTTGCCAATTTTTTTCTGGCTATCCTTAGGCACTGTAAACATGCGGCGCAATTAAAAAAAAATGAGAATGTCTCTAGCGCCGGACATACGATTTTTACCATCTTTCACCATCTTATAGCGATGCGTTCCGGCAGTTAAAAATCGTTGCCAATTTTTTTCTGGCTATCCTTAGGCACTGTGAACATTCGGCGCAAATAAAAAAAATGAGAATGTCTAGCGCCGGAAATACGATTTTGTCCAACTTTCACCCCCCGATAACGGTGGGTTCCGGAAGTTAAAAATGGTTGCCAATTGTTTCTGGCTATCCTTAGTCACTGTGAACATTCAGCGGAAATAAAAAAAATGAGAATGTCTCTAGCGCCGGAAATACAATTTTTTTCCAATTTCCACCCCCCGATAACGGTGGGTGACGTAAGTTAAAAATGGTTGCCAATTTTTTTCTGGCTATCCTTAGGCACTGTGAACATTCGGCGCAAATAAAAAAAATGAGAATGAGTCTAGCGCCGGAAATACGATTTTTTCCAACGTTCACCCCCCGATAACGGTGGGTTCCGGAAGTTTACAATCGTTGCCAATTTTTTCGTGGCTATCCTTAGGCACTTTGAACATTCGGCGCAAATAAAAAAAATGAGAATGTCTCTAGCGCCGGAAATACGATTTTTTCCAACTTTCACCCCCCGATAACGGTGGGTTCCAGAAGTTTAAAATCGTTGCCAATTTTTTTCTGGCTATCCTCAGGCACTGTAAGCATGCGGCGCAATTAAGAAAAATGAGAATGTCTCTAGCGCCGGAGATACGATTTTTACCATCTTTCACCATCTGATAGCGATGGGTTCCGGCAGTTAAAAATCGTTGCCAATTTTTTTCTGGCTATCCTTAGGCACTGTGAACATTCGGCGCAAATAAAAAAAATGAGAATATCTAGCGCCGGAAATACGATTTTGTCCAACTTTCACCCCCTGATAACGGTGGGTTCCGGAAGTTAAAAATCGTTGCAAATTTGTTCGTGGTTATCCTTAGGCACTGTGAACATTTGGCGCCAATAAAACAAACAAGAATGTCTCTAGCGCCGGAGATACGACTCTTTCCTTCTTTCACTTTACGATAACGATAGGTTCCGGAAGTTAAAAATCGTTGCCAATTTTTTTCTGGCTATCCTTAAGCACTGTGAACATTCGGCGCAAAAAAAAAAATTAGAATGTCTCTATCGCCGGAAATACGATTTTTTCCAATTTTCACCCCACGATAACGGTGGTTGCGGAAGTTTAAAATTGTTGCCAATTTTATTCCGGCTATCCTTAGGCACTGTGAACGTTCGGCCCAAATAAAAAAAATGACAATCTCTGTAGCGCCGGAGATACGATTTTTTCCATCTTTCACCATCCGATAACGATGGGGTCCGGAAGTTAAAAATCGTTGCCAATTTTTTCGTGGCTATCCTTAGGCACCATGAACATTCGGCGCAAATAAAAAAATGAGAATTTCTCTAGCGCCGGAAATTTCTCTAGCGCCGGAAAATTTCCAACTTTCACCCCCCGATAACGGTGGGTTCCGGAAGTTTAAAATCGTTGCCAAATTTTTCTGGCTATCCTTAGGTACTGTGAACATTCGGAGCAAATAAAAAAATGAGAATGCCACTAGCGCCGGAGATACGATTTTTCCAACGTTCACCCGCCGATAACGGTGGGTTCCGGAAGTTTAAAATTGTTGCCAATTGTTTCTGGCTATCCTTAGTCACTGTGAACATTCGGCGCAAATAAAAAAATTAGAATGTCTCTAGCGCCGGAAATACGATTTTTTCCACCTTTCAGCCCCCGATAACGGTGAGTTCCGGAAGTTAAAAATCGTTGCCAAATTTTTCTGGCTATCGTTAGGTACTGTGAACATTCGGAGCAAATAAAAAAAATGAGAATGTCTCTAGCGCCGGAAATACGATTTTTTCCATCTTTCACCCCACGATAACGGCGAGTTCAGGAAGTTAAAAATCGTTTCAATTTTTTCCTGGCTATCCTTAGGTGCTGTGAACAATCCGCGCAAACAAAAAAAATGAGAATGTCACTAGCGCCGGAGATACGATTTTTTCCATCTTTCACCACCCGATAACGATAGGTGCCGGAAGTTGAAAATCGTTGGCAATTTTTTCTGGCTATCCTTAGGCACTGTGAACATTCGGCGCAAATAAAAAAAATGAAAACGTCTCTAGCGCCGGAAATACGATTTTTTCCAACGTTCACCCCCGATAACGGTGGGTTCCGGAAGTTAAAAATCGTTGCCAATTTTTGTCTGGCTATCTTTAGGCACTGTGAACATTCGGCACAAATAAAAAAAAATGAGAATGTCACTAGCGCCGGAAATACGATTTTTTCCAACGTTCACCCCCCGATAACGGTGGGTTCCGGAAGTTAAAAATCGTTGCCGATTTTTTTCTGGCTATCCTTACGCACTGTGAAAATTCGGTGCAAATAAAAAAAATGCGAATGTCTCCAGTGCCGGAAATACGATTTTTTCCATCTTTCACCCCCCGATAACGGTGGGTTCCGGAAGTTTTAAATCGTTGCCAATTTTTTCGTGGCTATCCTTAGGCACTGTGAACATTCGGCGCAAATAAAAAAAATGAGAATGTCTCTAGCGCCGGAAATACCATTTTTTCCAACTTTCACCCCCCGATAACGGTGGGTTCCGGAAGTTTAAAATCGTTGCCAATTTTTTTTCTGGCTATCCTTAGGCACTGTGAATATGCGGCGCAAATAAACAAAATGAGAATGTCTCTATCGCCGGAAATACGATTTTTTCCAACATTCACCGCCCGATAACGGTGGGTTCCAAAAGTTTAAAATCTTTGCCAATTTTTCTCTGGCTATCCTTAGGCACTTTGAACATTCGGCCCAAATAAAAAAAATGAGAATGTCTGTAGCTCCGGAGATACGATTTTTTCCAGATTTCACCATCCGATAAAGATGGGTTCCGGCAGTTAAATATCGTTCTCAATTTTTTCGTGGCTATCCTTAGGCACTGTGAAAACTCGGCGCAGATAAAAAAATGAGAATGCCTCTAGCGCCGGAAATACGATTTCTTCCAACGTTCACCCCCCGATAATGGTGGGTTCCGGAAGTTTATAGTTGTCAATTTTTTTCTGGCTATCCTTAGACACTGTGAACATTCGGCGCAAATAAAAAAAATGAGAATGTCTCTAACGCCGGAGATACGATTGTTTCCATCTTTCACCATCCGATAACAATGGGTTCCGGAAGTTAAAAATCGTTGCCAATTTTTTCGTGGCTATCCTTAGGCACTGTGAACATTAGGCGGAGATAAAAAAAATGAGAATGCCTATAGCGCTGGAGATACGATTTTTTCCAACGTTCACCCCCCGATAACGGTGGGTTCCGGAAGTTTAAAATAGTTGCCAATTTTTTTCGGGCTATCCTTAGGAACTGTAAACATTCGGCCCAAATAAAAAAAATGATAATGTCTGTAGCGCCGGAGATACGATTTTATCCATCTTTCACCATCCGATAACGATGGGTTCCGAAGTTAAAAATCGTTGCCAATTTTTGTCTGGCTATCTTTAGGCACTATGAACATTCGGCGCAAATAAAAAAAATGAGAATGTCACTAGCGCCAGAAATACGATTTTTTCCAACGTTCACCCCCCGATAACGGTGGGTTCCGGAAGTTCAAAATCGTTGCCGATTTTTTGCTGGCTATCCTTAGGCCCTGTGAACATTCGTGCGGAAATAAAAAAAATCAGAACATCTCTATCGCCGGAAATACGACTTTTTCCAACGTTCACCCCCCGATAACGGTGGGTTCCGGAAGTTTAAAATCGTTGCCAATTTTTTTATGGCCATCCTTAAGCACTGTCAACATTCGGCGCAAATAAAAAGAATGAGAATGTCTCTATCGCCGGAAATACGATTTTTTTCAACTTTCACCGCCCGATAACGGTGGGTTCCGGAAGTTTAAAATCGTTGCCAATTTTTTTCTGGCTATCCTTAGGCACTGTGAACATTCGGTGCAAATAAAAAAAATGATAATGCCTCCAGTGCCGGAAATACGATTTTTTCCATCTTTCACCCCCCGATAACGGTGGGTTCCGGAAGTTTTAAATAGTTGCCAATTTTTTCGTGGCTATCCTTAGGCACTGTGAACATTCGGCGCAAATAAAAAAAATGAGAATGTCACTAGCGCCGGAAATACGATTTTTTCCAACGTTCACCCCCCGATAACGGTGGGTTCCGGAAGTTAAAAATCGTTGCCGATGTTTTTCTGGCTATCCTTAGGACCTGTGAACATTCGTGCGGAAATAAAAAAAATGAGAATGTCTCTAGCGCCGGAAATACGATTTTTTCCAACGTTCAGCCCCCGATAACGGTGGGTTCCGGAAGTTTAAAATTGTTGCCAATTTTTTTCTGGCTATCCTTAGGTACTGTGAGCATTCGGCGCAATTAAAAAAAAATGAGAATGTCTCTAGCGCCGGAAATACGATTTTTTCCAACTTTCACCCCCCGATAACGGTGGGTTCCGGAAGTTTAAAATCGTTGCCAATTTTTTTCTGGCTATCCTTACGCACTGTGAATAATCGGCGCAAATAAACAAAATGAGAATGCCTCTATCGCCGGAAATACGATTTTTTCCAACATTCACCGCCCGATAACGGTGGGTTCCGGAAGTTTAAAATCGTTGCCAATTTTTCTCTGGCTATCCTTAGACACTGTGAACATTCGGCCCAAATAAAAAAAATGAGAATGTCTGTAGCTCCGGAGATACGATTTTTACCAGCTTTCACCATCCGATAACGATGGGTTCCGGCAGTTAAAAATGGTTCTCAATCTTTTCGTGGCTATGCTTAGGCACTGTGAACACTCGGCGCAGATAAAAAAATGAGAATGCCTCTAGCGCCGGAAATACGATTTTTTCCAACGTTCACCCCCCGGTAACGGCTGGTTCCGGAAGTTTAAAGTTGTTGCCAATTTTTTTCTGGCTATCCTTAGACACTGTGAACATTCGGCGCAAATAAAAAAAATGAAAATGTCTCTACCGCCGCAGATACGATTGTTTCCATCTTTCACCATCCGATAACGATGGGTTCCGGAAGATAAAAATCGTTGCCAATTTTTTCGTGGCTATCCTTTGGCACTGTGAACATTAGGCGGAGATAAAAAAATGAGAATGCCTATAGCGCTGGAGATACGATTTTTTCCAACGTTCACCCCCCGATAACGGTGGGTTCCGGAAGTTTAAAATTTTTGCCAATTTTTTTCTGGCTATCCTTAGGCACTGTGAACATTCGGCGCAAATAAAAAAAATTAGAATGTCTCTACTGCTGGAAATATGATTTTTTCCAACTTTCACCTCCCCATAAAGGTGGGTTCCGGAAGTGTAAAATCGTTGCCAATTTTTTTCTGGCTATCCTTAGGCACTGTGAATATTCGGCGTAAATAAAAAAAATCAGCATGTCTCTATCGCCGGAAATACGATTTTTTTCCAACATTCACCGCCCGATAACGGTGGGTTCCGGAAGTTAAAAATCGTTGCCAATTTTTTTCTGGTTATTCTTAGGCACTGTGAACATTCGGCCGGAATAAAAAAAATGAGAATGTCTGTAGCGCCGGAGATACAATTTTTTCCATCTTTCACCATCCGATAACGATGGGTTCCGGAAGTTAAAAATCGTTGCCAATTTTTTCGTGGCTATCCTTAGGCACAGTGAACATTCGGCGCAGTTTAAAAAAATGAGAATGCCTCTAGCGCTGGAGATACGATTTTTTCCAACGTTCACCCCCCGATAACGGTGGGTTCCGGAAGTTTAAAATTGTTGCCAATTTTTTTCTGGCTATCCTTAGGCACTGTAAACTTTCGGCCCAAATAAAAAAAAATGAGAATGTCCGTCTCGCCGGAGATACGATTTTTCCATCTTTCACCATCCGATAACGATGGGTTCTGGTAGTTAAAAATCGTTGCCAATTTTTCGTGGCCATGCTTAGGCACTGCGAACATTCGGCGCAAATAAAAAAAATGAGAATGTCTCTAGCGCCGGAAATACGATTTTTTCCAAGTTTCACCCCCCGATAACGATGGGTTCCGGAAGTTCCAAATCGTTGCCAATTTTTTTCTGGCTATCCTTAGGCACTGTGAACATTCCGCGCAATAAAAAAAATGAGATTGTCTCTAGCGCTGGAAATACGATTTTTTCCAACTTTCACCCCCCGATAACGGAGGGTTCCGGAAGTAAAAATCGTTTCCAATTTTTTTCTGGCTATCCTTACGCACTGTGAACATTCGGCGCAAATAAAAAAAAATGAGAATGTCTCTATCGCCGGAAATACGATTTTTTCCATCTTTCACCGCCCGATAACGGTGGGTTCTGGAAGTTTCAAATCGTTGCCAATTTTTTTCTGGCTATCCTTAGGCACTGTGAACATTCGGCCCAAATAAAAAAATCGAGAACGTCTGTAGCGCCGGAGATACGATTTTTTCCATCTTTCACCATCCGATAACGATGGGTTCCGGAAGTTAAAAATCGTTGCCAATTTTTTCGTGACTATCCTTAGGCACTGCGAAAATTCGGCGCAAATAAAAAAATGAGAATGTCTCTAGCGCCGGAAATACGATTTTATCCAACTTTTACCCCCCGATAACGATGGGTTCGGGAAGTTAAAAATCGTTGCTAATTGTTTCTGCCTATCCTTAGGCACTGTGAACATTCGGCGCAAATAAAAAAAATGAGAATGTCTCTAGCCCCGGTAATACGATCTTTTCCAACGTTCACCCCCCGATAACGGTGGGTTCCGAAGTTTAAAATCGTTGCCAATTTTTTTCTGGCTATCCTTAGGCACTGTGAACATTCGGCCCAAATAAAAAAAAATGAGAATGTCTGTAGCGCCGGAGATATGATTTTTTCCTAAGTTCACCCCCCGATAACGGTGGGTTCCGGGATTTAAAAATCGTTGCCAATTTTTTTCTGGCTATCTTTAGGCACTGTGAACATTCGGCGCAAATTAAAAAAAATGAGAATGTCACTAGCGCCGGAAATACGATTTTTTCCAACGTTCAGCCCCCGATAACGGTGGGATCCGGAAGTTAAAAATCGTTGCCAATTTTTTTTCTGGCTATCCTTAGGCCCTGTGAACATTCGTGCGGAAATAAAAAAATGAGAATGTCTCTATCGCCGGAAATACGATTTTTTCCAACGTTCACCCCCCGATAACGGTGGATTCCGGAAGTTTAAAATTGTTGTTAATTTTTTTCTGGCTATCCTTAGGCCCTGTGGACTTTCGGCGGAAATAAAAAAAATGAGAATGACTCTAGCGCCGGAAATACCATTTTTTTCAACGATCACCCCTCGATAACGGTGGGTTCCGGAAGTTTAAAATCGTTGCCAATTTTTTCCTGGCTATCCTTAGGCACTGTGAACATTCGGCGCAAATTAAAAAAATGAGAATCTCTCTCGCGCCGGAAATACGATTTTTTTCCAAATTTCACCCCGCGATAACGGTGGGTTCCGGGATTTAAAAATCGTTGCCAATTGTTTTCTGGCTATCCTTAGACACTGTAAACAATCGGCGCAAATAAAAAAATGAGAATGTCTCGAGCACCGGAGATACGATTTTTACCATCTTTCACCATCCGATAGCGATGGGTTCCGGCAGTTAAAAATCGATGCCAATTTTTTTCTGGCTATCCTTAGGCACTGTGAACATTCGGCGCAAATAAAAAAATGAGAATGTCTTTAGCGCCGGAAATACGATTTTTTCCAACTTTCACCGCCCGATAACGGTGGGTTCCGGAAGTTTAAAATCGTAGCCAATTTTTTTCTGGCTATCCTTAGGCACTGTGAACATTGGGCGCAAATAAAAAAATGAGAATGTCTGTAGCGCCGGAGACATGATTTTTCCCATCTTTCACCATCCGATAACGATGGGTTCCGGATGTTAAAAACCGTTGCCAATTTTTTCGTGGCTATCCTTAGGCATTGTGGAATTTCGGCGCAAATAAAAAAAATGAAAATGTCTCTAGCGCCGGAAATACGATTCTTTCCAACGTTCACCCCGCGTTAACGGTGGGTTCCGGAAGTTTAAAATCGTTGCCAATTTTTTTCGGGCTATCCTTAGGCACTGTGAACATCCAGCGCAAATAAAAAAAAATGAGAATGTCTCTATCGCCGGAAATACGATTTTTTCCAACTTTCACCGCACGATAACGGTGGTTTCGGAAGTTTAAAATTGTTGCCAATTTTATTCTGGCTATCCTTAGGCACTGTGAACGTTCGGCCCAAATTAAAAAAATGCGAATGTCTGTAGCGCCGGAGATACGATTTTTTTCATCTTTCACCATCCGATAACGATGGTTTCCGGAAGTTAAAAATCGTTGCCAATTTTTTCGTGGCTATCCTTAGGCACTGTGAACATTCCGAGCAATAAGAAAAATGAGATTGTCTCTAGCGCCGGAAATACGATTTTTTCCAAGTTTCACCCCCCGATAACGGTGGGTTCCGGAAGTAAAAATCGTTGCCAATTTTTTTCTGGCTATCCTTACGGAATGTGAACATTCGGCGCAAATAAAAAAAAATGAGAATGTCTCTATCGCCGGAAATACGATTTTTTCCATCTTTCACCGCCCGATAACGGTGGGTTCTGGAAGTTTCAAATCGTTGCCAATTTTTTTCTGGCTATCCTTAGGCACTGTGAACATTCGGCCCAAATAAAAAAAATGAGAATGTCTGTAGCGCCGGAGATACGATTTTTTCCATCTTTCACCATCCGATAAGGATGGGTGCCGGAAGTTAAAAATCGTTGCGAATTTTTTCGTGGCTATCCTTAGGCACTGCGAAAATTCGGCGCAAATAAAAAAATGAGAATGTCTCTAGCGCCGGAAATACGATTTTATCCAACTTTCACCTCCCGAGAACGGTGGGTTCGGGACGTTAACAATCGTTGCCAATTCTTTCTGCCTATCCTTAGGCACTGTGAACATTCGGCGCAAATAAAAAAAATGAGAATGTCTCTAGCGCCGGTAATACGGTCTTTTCCAACGTTCACCCCCCGATAACGGTGGGTTCCGGAAGTTAAAAATCGTTGCCAATTTTTTTCTGGCCATCTTTAGGTACTGTGAACATTCGGCGCAAACAAAAAAAATGAGAATGTCACTATCGCCGGAAATACGATTTTTTCCAACTTTCACCGCCCGATAACGATGGGTTCTGGAAGTTAAAAATCGTTGCCAACTTTTTCGTGGCTATCCTTAGGCACTGCGAACATTCGGCGCAAATAAAAAAAATGAGAATGTCTCTATCGCCGAAAATACGATTTTTTCGAAAGTTCACCCCCGATAACGAGGGGTTCCGGAAGTTCAATATCGTTGCCAATTTTTTGTCGGGCTATCCTTATGTACTGTGAACATTCCGCGCGATAAAAAAAAATGAGAACGTCTCTAGCCCCGGAAATACGATTTTTTCCAAGTTTCACCCCCCGATAACGGTGGGTTCCGGAAGTAAAAATCTTTGCCAATTTTTTTCTGGCTATCCTTAGGCACTGTGAACGTTAGGCGGAAATAAAAAAATCAGAATGTCTCTAGCGCCGGAAATACGGTTTTTTCCAACATTCACCCCCCGATAACGGTGGGTTTCGGAAGTTTTAAATCGTTGCCAATTTTTTCCTGGCTATCATTAGGCACTGTGAACATTTTACCCAAATAAAAAAAATGAGAATGTCTTTAGCGCCGTAAATACGATTTTTTCCCAATTGTCACCCCCTGATAACGGTGGGTTCCTGCAGTTAAAAATCGTAGCCAATTTTTTTCTGGCTATCCTTAGGCACCGTGAACATTCGGCGCGAATAAAAAAAAATGAGAATGTCTCTATCGCCGGAAATACGATTTTTTCCAACTTTCACCGCCCGATAACGGTGGGTTCCGGAAGTTTCAAATCGTTGCCAATTTTTTTCTGGCTATCCTTAGGCACTGTGAACATTCGGCCCAAATGAAAAAAATGAGAATGTCTGTAGCGCCGGAGATACGATTTTTTCCATCTTTCACCATCCGATAACGATGGGTTCCGGAAGTTCAAAATCGTTGCCAATTTTTTCGTGGCTATCCTTAGGCACTGCGAAAATTCGGCGCAAATACAAAAAATGAGAATGTCTCTAGCGCCGGAAAAACGATTTTATCCAACTTTCACCCCCCGATAACGGTGTGTTCCGAAGTTCAAAATCGTTGCCAATTTTTTTCTGGCTATCCTTAGGCACTGTGAACATTCGGCGCAAAGAAAAAAAATGAGAATGTCTCTAGCGCCGGAAATATCATTTTTTTCCAATGTCCACCCTCCGATATCGGTGGGTGACGGAAGTTAAAAATCGTTGCCAATTTTTTTCTGGCTTTCGTTAGCCACTGTGAACATTCGGCGCAAATAAAAAAAATGAGAATGTCTGCAGCGTCGGAGATACGATTTTCTCCATCTTTCACCATCCGATAACGATGGGTTCCGGAAGTTAAAAATCGTTGCCAATTTTTTCGTGGCTATCCTTAGGCACTGTGAACATTCGGCGCAAATAAAAAAAATGACAATCTCTCTTGCGACGGAAATAGGATTTTTTCCAAATTTCACCCCCCCGATAACGGTGGGTTCCGGAAGTTTAAAATCGTTGCCAATTTTTTTCTGGCTATCCTTAGGCACTGTAAACATGCGGCGCAATTGAAAAAAATGAGAATGCCTCTAGCGCCGGAGATACGATTTTTACCATCTTTCACCATTTGATAGCGATGGGTTCGGGCAGTTAAAAATCGTTGCCAATTTTTTTCTGGCAATCCTTAGGCACTGTGAACATTCGGCGCAAATAAAAAAAATGAGAATGTCTAGCGCCGGAAATACGATTTTGTCCAACTTTCACCCCCTGATAACGGTGGGTTCCGGAAGTTAAAAATCGTTGCAAATTTGTGCGTGGTTATCCTTAGGCACTGTGAACATTCGGCGCCAATAAAAAAAATAAGAATGTCTCTAGCGCCGGAGATACGACTTTTTCCTTCTTTCACTTTCCGATAACGATAGGTTCCGGAAGTTAAAAATCGTTGCCAATTTTTTCTGGCTATCCTTAAGCACTGTGAACATTCGACGCAGAAAAAAAAAATGAGAATGTCTCTATCGCCGGAAATACGATTTTTTCCAATTTTCACCGCACGATAACGGTGGTTGCGGAAGTTTAAAATTGTTGCCAATTTTATTGTGGCTATCCTTAGGCACCGTGAACGTTCGGCCCAAATAAAAAAAATGACAATCTCTGTAGCGCCGGAGATACGATTTTTTCCATCTTTCACCATCCGATAACGATGGGGTCCGGAAGTTAAAAATCGTTGCCAATTTTTTCGTGGCTATCCTTAGGCACTGTGAACATTCGGCGCAAATAAAAAAAATGAGAATGTCTCTAGCGCCGGAAATACGATTTTTTTCCAATGTCCACCCCCCGATAATGGTGGGTGACGGAAGTTAAAAATCGTTGCCAATTTTTTTCTGCCTATCCTTAGGCACTGTGAACATTCGGCGCAAATAAAAAAAATGAGAATGAGTCTAGCGCCGGAAATACGATTTTTTCCAACTTTCACCCCCCGATAAGGGTGGGTTCCGGAAGTTTAAAATCGTTGCCAATTTTTTTCTGGCTATCCTTAGGCACTGTAAACATTCGGCGCAAATAAAAAAATGAGAATGTCTGCAGCGTCGGAGATACGATTTTTTCCATCTTTCACCATCCGATAACGATGGGTTCCGGAAGTTAAAAATCATTGCCAATTTTTTCGTGGCTATCCTTAGGCACTGTGAACATTCGGCGCAAATAAAAAAAATGAGAATCTCTCTTGCGACGGAAATAGGATTTTTTCCAAATTTCACCCCCCGATAACGGTGGGTTCCGGAAGTTTAAAATCGTTGCCAATTTTTTTCTGGCTATCCTTAGGCACTGTAAACATACGGCGCAATTAAAAAAAATGAGAATGCCTCTAGCGCCGGAGATACGATTTTTACCATCTTTCACCATTTGATAGCGATGGGTTCCGGCAGTTAAAAATCGTTGCCAATTTTTTTCTGGCAATCCTTAGGCACTGTGAACATTCGGCGCAAATAAAAAAAATGAGAATGTCTAGCGCCGGAAATACGATTTTGTCCAACTTTCACCCCCTGATAACGGTGGGTTCCGGAAGTTAAAAATCGTTGCAAATTTGTTCGTGGTTATCCTTAGGCACTGTGAACATTCGGCGCCAATAAAAAAAATAAGAATGTCTCTAGCGCCGGAGATACGACTTTTTCCTTCTTTCACTTTCCGATAACGATAGGTTCCGGAAGTTAAAAATCGTTGCCAATTTTTTCTGGCTATCCTTAAGCACTGTGAACATTCGGCGCAGAAAAAAAAAATGAGAATGTCTCTATCGCCGGAAATACGATTTTTTCCAATTTTCACCGCACGATAACGGTGGTTGCGGAAGTTTAAAATTGTTGCCAATTTTATTGTGGCTATCCTTAGGCACCGTGAACGTTCAGCCCAAATAAAAAAAATGACAATCTCTGTAGCGCCGGAGATACGATTTTTTCCATCTTTCACCATCCGATAACGATGGGGTCCGGAAGTTAAAAATCGTTGCCAATTTTTTCGTGGCTATCCTTAGGCACTGTGAACATTCGGCGCAAATAAAAAAATGAGAATGTCTCTAGCGCCGGAAATACGATTGTTTCCAACTTTCACCCCCCGATAACGGTGGGTTCCGGAAGTTTAAAATCGTTGCCAAATTTTTCTGGCTATCCTTAGGTACTGTGAACATTCGGAGCAAATAAAAAAAATGAGAATGTCACTAGCGCCGGAGATACGATTTTTCCAACGTTCACCCGCCGATAACGGTGGGTTCCGGAAGTTTAAAATTGTTGCCAATTGTTTCTGGCTATCCTTAGTCACTGTGAACATTCGGCGCAAATAAAAAAATTAGAATGTCTCTAGCGCCGGAAATACGATTTTTTTCCAATGTCCACCCCCCGATAACGGTGGGCGACGGAAGTTAAAAATCGTTGCCAATTTTTTTCTGGCTATCCTTAGCCACTGTGAACATTCGGCGCAAATAAAAAAAATGAGAATGCCTGCAGCGTCGGAGATACGATTTTTTCCATCTTTCACCATCCGATAACGATGGGTTCCGGAAGTTAAAAATCGTCGCCAATTTTTTCGTGGCTATCCTTAGGCACTGTGAACATTCGGCGCAGATAAAAAAAATGAGAATGTCTCTAGCGCCGGAAATACGATTTTTTCCACCTTTCACCCCCCGATAACGGTGGGTTCCGGAAGTTTAAAATCGTTGCCAAATTTTTCTGGCTATCGTTAGGTACTGTGAACATTCGGAGCAAATAAAAAAGATGAGAATGTCTCTAGCGCCGGAAATACGATTTTTTCCATCTTTCACCCCACGAAAACGGTGAGTTTCGGAAGTTAAAAATCGTTCCAATTTTTTCCTGGCTATCCTTAGGTGCTGTGAACAATCGGCGGAAATAAAAAAAATGAGAACGTCACTAGCGCCGGAGATACGATTTTTTCCATCTTTCACCACCCGATAAAGATGGGTTCCGGAAGTTGAAAATCGTTGGCAATTTTTTCTGGCTATCCTTAGGCACTGTGAACATTCGGCGCAAATAAAAAAAATGAGAACGTATCTAGCGCCGGAAATACGATTTTTTCCATCGTTCACCCCCCGATAACGGCGGGTTCCGGAAGTTTAAAATCGTTGCCAAATTTTTCTGGCTATCCTTAGGCACTGTGAACATTCGGCGCAAATAAAAAAAATGAGAATGTCTCTATCGCCGGAAATACGATTTTTTCCAACTTTCACCGCCCGATAACGGTGGGTTCCGGAAGTTTAAAATCGTTGCCATTTTTTTCTGGCTATCCTTAGACACTGTGAACATTCGGTGCAAATAAAAAAAATGAGAATGTCTCTAGCGCCGGAAATACGATTTTTTCCAACGTTCACCCGCCGATAACGGTGGGTTCCGGAAGTTTAAAATCGTTGCCAATTTTTTTCTGGCTATCCTTAGGCACTGTGAACATTCGGCGCAAATAAAAAAAATGAGAATGTCTCTATCGCCGGAAATACGATTTTTTCCAAATTTCACCGCCCGATAACGGTGGGTTCCGGAAGTTTAAAATCGTTGCCATTTTTTTCTGGCTATCCTTAGGCACTGTGAACATTCGGTGCAAATAAAAAAAATGAGAATGTCTCTAGCGCCGGAAATACGATTTTTTTCTAGTTTCACCCCCCGATAACGGTGGGTTCCGGAAGTAAAAATCGTTGCCAATTTTTTTCTGGCTATCCTTAGGTACTGTGAACATTGGGCGTAAATAAAAAAATCAGAATGTCTCTAGCGCCGGAAATACGATTTTTTCCAACTTTCACCCCCCGATAACGGTGGGTTCCGGGAGTTTTAAATCGTTGCCAATTTTTTCGTGGCTATCATTAGGCACTGTGAACATTCGGCCCGAATAAAAAAGGAGAATGTCTGTAGCGCCGGAGATACGATTTTTTCCATCTTTCACAATCCGATAACGATGGGTTCTGGAAGTTAAAAATCGTTGCCAATTTTTTCGTGGCTATCCTTAGGCACTGCGAACATGCGGCGCAAATAAAAAAAATGAGAGTGTCTCTATCGCCGGAAATACGATTTTTTCCAAAGTTCACCCCCGATAACGATGGGTTCCGGAAGTTCAAAATCGTTGCCAATTTTTTTTCTGGCTATCCTTATGCACTGTGAACATTCCGCGCAAGAAAAAAAATGAGAATGTCTCTAGCGCCGGAAATACGATTTTTTCCAAGTTTCACCCTCCGATAACGGTGGAATCCGGAAGTAAAAATCGTTGCCAATTTTTTTCTGGCTATCCTTAGGCACTGTGAACATTCGGCGCTAATTCAAAAATCCGAATGTCTCTTGCGCCGGAAATACGATTTTTTCCAACTTTCACCCCCCGATAACGGTGGGTTCCGGAAGTTTTAAATCGTTGCCAATTTTTTCCTGGCTATCATTAGGCACTGTGAACATTCTACCCAAATAAAAAAAACGAGAATGTCTTTAGCGCCGTAAATACGATTTTTTCACAATTGTCACTCCCTGATAACGGTGGGTTCCTGCAGTCAAAAATCGTAGCCAATTTTTTTCTGGCTATCCTTAGGCACTGTGAACATTCGGCGCGAATAAAAAAAAATGAGAATGTCTCTATCGCCGGAAATACGATTTTTTCCACCTTTGACCGCCCGATAACGGTGGGTTCCGGAAGTTTCAAATCGTTGCCAATTTTTTTCTGGCTATCCTTAGGCACTGTGAACATTCGGCCCAAATAAAAAAAATGAGAATGTCCCTAGCGCCGGAAATACGATTTTTTCCAACGTTCACCCCCCGTTAACGGAGGGTTCCGGAAGTAAAAAATCGCTGCCAATTTTTTTCTGGCTATCCTTAGACACTGTGAACATTCGGCGCAAATAAAAAAAATGAGAATGTCTCTAGCGCCGGAAATACGATTGTTTCCATCTTTCATCATCCGATAACGATGGGTTCCGGAAGTTAAAAACCGTTGCCAATTTTTTTCTGGCTATGCTTAGGCACTGTGAATACTCGGCGAAAATAAAAAAAATGAGAATGTCGCTAGCACCTGAAATACCATTTTTGGCAACTTTCACCCCCCGATAACGGTGGGTTCCGCAAGTTTAAAATCGTTGCCAATTTTTTTCTGGCTATCCTTATTTACTGTGAACATTCTGCGCAAATAAAAAAAATGAGAATGTGTTTAGCGCCAGAAATACGATTTTATTCCAATTTTCACCCCCTGATAACGGTGGGTTCCGGAAGTTAAATATCGTTGCCAATTTTTTTCTGGCTATCCTTAGGCACTGTGAACATTCGGCGCAAATTTAAAAAAATGAGAATGTTTCTAGCGCCGGAAATACGATTTTTTCCAACTTTTACCCCACGATAACGGTGGGTTCCGGAAGTTAAAAATCGTTCCCAATTTTTTTCTGGCTATCCTGAGGCACTGTGAACATTCGGCGCAAATAAAAAAAATGAGAATGTCTGTAGCGCCGGAGATACGATTTTTTCCAACTTTCACCACCCGATAACGGTGGGTTCCGGAAGTTTAAAATCGTTGCCAATTATTTCGTGGCTACCCTTAGGCTCTGCGAAAATGCGGCGCAAATAAAAAACATGAGAATGTCTCTAGCGCCGGAAATACGATATTTTCCAACGTTCACCCCCCGATAACGCAGGGTTCCGGAAGTTCAAAATCGTTGCCAATTTTTTTCTGGCTATCCTTAGGCACTGTGAACATTCCGAGCAATAAGATAAATGAGATTGTCTCTAGCGCCGGAAATACGATTTTTTCCAAGTTTCACCCCCCGATAACGGTGGGTTCCGGAAGTAAAAATCGTTGCCAATTTTTTTCTGGCTATCCTTACGCACTGTGAACATTCGGCGCAAATAAAAAAAAATGAGAATGTCTCTATCGCCGGAAATACGATTTTTTCCATCTTTCACCGCCCGATAACGGTGGGTTCTGGAAGTTTCAAATCGTTGCCAATTTTTTTCTGGCTATCCTTAGGTACTGTGAACATTCGGCGCAAATAAAAAAAATGAGAATGTCTGTAGCGCCGGAGATACGATTTTTTCCATCTTTCACCATCCGATAAGGATGGGTGCCGGAAGTTAAAAATCGTTGCGAATTTTTTCGTGGCTATCCTTAGGCACTGCGAAAATTCGGCGCAAATAAAAAAATGAGAATGTTTCTAGCGCCGGAAATACGATTTTATCCAACTTTCACCCCCCGAGAACGGTGGGTTCGGGAAGTTAACAATCGTTGCCAATTATTTCTGCCTATCCTTAGGCACTGTGAACATTCGGCGCAAATAAAAAAAATGAGAATGTCTCTAGCGCCGGTAATACGATCTTTTCCAACGTTCACCCCCCGATAACGGTGGGTTCCGGAAGTTAAAAACCGTTGCCAATTTTTTTCTGGCCATCTTTAGGTACTGTGAACATTCGGCGCAAATAAAAAAAATGAGAATGTCACTATCGCCGGAAATACAATTTTTTCCAACTTTCACCGCCCGATAACGATGGGTTCTGGAAGTTAAAAATCGTTGCCAACTTTTTCGTGGCTATCCCTAGGCACTGCGAACATTCGGCGCAAATAAAAAAAATGAGAATGTCTCTATCGCCGAAAATACGATTTTTTCAAAAGTTCACCCCCGATAACGATGGGTTCCGGAAGTTCAAAATCGTTGCCAATTTTTTTCGGGCTATCCTTATGCACTGTGGACATTCCGCGCGACAAAAAAAAATGAGAACGTCTCTAGCGCCGGAAATACGATTTTTTCCAAGTTTCACCCCCCGATAACGGTGGGTTCCGGAAGTAAAAATCTTTGCCAATTTTTTTCTGGCTATCCTTAGGCACTGTGAACGTTCGGCGCAAATAAAAAAATCAGAATGTCTCTAGCGCCGGAAATACGATTTTTTCCAACATTCACCCCCCGATAACGGCGGGTTTCGGAAGTTTTAAATCGTTGCCAATTTTTTCCTGGCTATCATTAGGCACTGTGAACATTCCACCCAAATAAAAAAAATGAGAATGTCTTTAGCGCCGAAAATACGATTTTCTCCCAATTGTCACCCCCTGATAACGGTGGGTTCCTGCAGTTAAAAATCGTAGCCCATTTTTTTCTATCTATCCATAGGCACTGTGAACATTCGGGGCGAATAAAAAAAAATGAGAATGTCTCTATTGCCGGAAATACGATTTTTTCCAACTTTCACCGCCCGATAACGGTGGGTTCCGGAAGTTTCAAATCGTTGCCAATTTTTTTCTGGCTATCCTTAGGCACTGCGAACATTCGGCGCAAATAAAAAAAATGAGAATGTCTCTATCGCCGGAAATACGATTTTTTTCCAATGTCCACCCCCCGATAACGGTGGGTGACGGAAGTTAAAAATCGTTGCCAATTTTTTCGTGGCTATCCTTAGGCATTGTTAAATTTTGGCGCAAATAAAAAAAATGAGAATGTCTCTAGCGCCGGAAATACGATTCTTTCCAACGTTCACCCCGCGTTAACGGCGGGTTCCGGAAGTTTAAAATCGTTGCCAATTTTTTTCTGGCTATCCTTAGGCACTGTGAACATCGAGCGCAAATAAAAAAAAATGAGAATGTCTCTATCGCCGGAAAAACGATTTTTTCCAACTTTCACCGCACGATAACGGTGGTTTCGGAAGTTTAAAATTGTTGCCAATTTTATTCTGGCTATCCTTAGTCACTGTGAACATTCGGGGCAAATAAAAAAAATGAGAATGTCTCTAGCGCCGGAAATATGATTTTTTTCCAATGTCCACCTTCCGATAACGGTGGGTGACGGAAGTTAAAAATCGTTGCCAATTTTTTTCTGGCTTTCGTTAGCCACTGTGAACATTCGGCGCAAATAAAAAAAATGAGAATGCCTGCAGCGTCGGAGATACGATTTTTTCCATCTTTCACCATCCGATAACGATGGGTTCCGGAAGTTAAAAATCGTTGCCAATTTTTTCGTGGCTATCCTTAGGCACTGTGAACATTCGGCGCAAATAAAAAAAATGAGAATGAGTCTAGCGCCGGAAATACGATTTTTTCCAACTTTCACCCCCCGATAACGGTGGGTTCCGGAAATTAAAAATCGTTGCCTATTGTTTTTGGCTATCCTTAGTCACTGTGAACGTTCGGCGCAAATAAAAAAAATGAGAATGTCTCTAGCCCCGGAAATACGATTTTTTTCCAATGTCCACCCCCCGATAATGGTGGGTGACGGAAGTTAAAAATCGTTGCCAATTTTTTTCTGCCTATCCTTAGGCACTGTGAACATTCGGCGCAAATAAAAAAAATGAGAATGAGTCTAGCGCCGGAAATACGATTTTTCCAATTTTCACCGCACGATAACGGTGGTTGCGGAAGTTTAAAATTGTTGCCAATTTTATTGTGGCTATCCTTAGGCACTCTGAACTTTCGGCCCAAATAAAAAAAATGACAATCTCTGTAGCGCCGGAGATACGATTTTTTCCATCTTTCACCATCCGATAACGATGGGGTCCGGAAGTTAAAAATCGTTGCCAATTTTTTCGTGGCTATCCTTAGGCACTGTCAACATTCGGCGCAAATAAAAAAATGAGAATGTCTCTAGCGCCGAAAATACGATTGTTTCCAACTTTCACCCCCCGATAACGGTGGGTTCCGGAAGTTTAAAATCGTTGCCAAATTTTTCTGGCTATCCTTAGGTACTGTGAACATTCGGAGCAAATAAAAAAAATGAGAATGTCACTAGCGCCGGAGATACGATTTTTCCAACGTTCACCCGCCGATAACGGTGGGTTCCGGAAGTTTAAAATTGTAGCCAATTGTTTCTGGCTATCCTTAGTCACTGTGAACATTCGGCGCAAATAAAAAAATTAGAATGTCTCTAGCGCCGGAAATACGATTTTTTTCCAATGTCCATCCCCCGATAACGGTGGGCGACGGAAGTTAAAAATCGTTGCCAATTTTTTTCTGGCTATCCTTAGCCACTGTGAACATTCGGCGCAAATTAAAAAAATAAGAATGCCTGCAGCGTCGGAGATACGATTTTTTCCATCGTTCACCATCCGATAACGATGGGTTCCGGAAGTTAAAAATCGTCGCCAATTTTTTCGTCGCTATCCTTAGGCACTGTGAACATTCGGTGCAGATAAAAAAAATGAGAATGTCTCTAGCGCCGGAAATACGATTTTTTCCAACTTTCACCCCCCGATAACGGTGGGTTCCGGAAGTTTAAAATCGTTGGCAATCTTTTCTGGCTATCCTTAGGCACTGTGAACATTCGGCGCAAATAAAAAAAATGAGAACTTCTCTAGCGCCGGAAATACGATTTTTTCCATCGTTCACCCCCCTATAACGGTGGGTTCCGGAAGTTTAAAATCGTTGCCAAATTTTTCTGGCTATCCTTAGGCACTGTGAACATTCGGCGCAAATAAAAAAAATGAGAATGTCACTAGCGCCGGAGATACGATTTTTTCCAACGTTCACCCCCCGATAACGGTGGGTTCCGGAAGTTTAAAAGTGTTGCCAATTTTTTTCTGGCTATCCTTAGGCACTGTAAACATTCGGCCCAAATAAAAAAAATGTGAATGTCTGTAGCGCCGGCGATACGATTTTTTCCATCTTTCACCATCGGATAACGATGGGTTCCGGCAGTTAAAAATCGTTGACAATTTTTTCGTGATCTATCCTTAGGCACTGTGAACATTCGGCGCCAATAAAAAAAATGAGAATGAGTCTAGCGCCGGAAATACGATTTTTTCCAATTTTCACCGCACGATAACGGTGGTTGCGGAAGTTTAAAATTGTTGCCAATTTTATTGTGGCTATCCTTAGGCACTCTGAACTTTCGGCCCGAATAAAAAAAATGACAATCTCTGTAGCGCCGGAGATACGATTTTTTCCATCTTTCACCATCCGATAACGATGGGGTCAGGAAGTTAAAAATCGTTGCCAATTTTTTCGTGGCTATCCTTAGGCACTGTCAACATTCGGGGCAAATAAAAAAATGAGAATGTCTCTAGCGCCGGAAATACGATTGTTTCCAACTTTCACCCCCCGATAACGGTGGGTTCCGGAAGTTTAAAATCGTTGCCAAATTTTTCTGGCTATCCTTAGGTACTGTGAACATTCGGAGCAAATAAAAAAAATGAGAATGTCACTAGCGCCGGAGATACGATTTTTCCAACGTTCACCCGCCGATAACGGTGGGTTCCGGAAGTTTAAAATTGTTGCCAATTGTTTCTGGCTATCCTTAGTCACTGTGAACATTCGGCGCAAATAAAAAAATTAGAATGTCTCTAGCGCCGGAAATACGATTTTTTTCCAATGTCCATCCCCCGATAACGGTGGGCGACGGAAGTTAAAAATCGTTGCCAATTTTTTTCTGGCTATCCTTAGCCACTGTGAACATTCGGTGCAAATTAAAAAAATAAGAATGCCTGCAGCGGCGGAGATACGATTTTTTCCATCTTTCACCATCCGATAACGATGGGGTCCGGAAGTTAAAAATCGTTGCCAATTTTTTCGTGGCTATCCTTAGGCACTGTCAACATTCGGGGCAAATAAAAAAATGAGAATGTCTCTAGCGCCGGAAATACGATTGTTTCCAAC
Organism: Ophion ventricosus; assembly: GCA_963932345.1. Classification (NCBI taxonomy): domain Eukaryota; kingdom Metazoa; phylum Arthropoda; class Insecta; order Hymenoptera; family Ichneumonidae; genus Ophion; species Ophion ventricosus. Next base: position 6,070,280 of record OZ010725.1, read on the forward strand.
TTTCACCCCCCGATAACGGTGGGTTCCGGAAGTTTAAAATCGTTGCCAAATTTTTCTGGCTATCGTTAGGTACTGTTAACATTCCGAGCAAATAAAAAAAATGAGAATGTCTCTAGCGCCGGAAATACGATTTTTTCCATCTTTCACCCCACGATAACGGTGAGTTCCGGAAGTTAAAAATCGTTCCAATTTTTTCCTGGCTATCCTTAGGTGCTGTGAACAATCGGCGCAAATAAAAACAATGAGAATGTCACTAGCGCCGGAAATACGATTTTTTCCATCGTTCACCCCCCGATAACGGTGGGTTCCGGAAGTTTAAAATCGTTGCCAAATTTTTCTGGCTATCCTTAGGCACTGTGAACATTCGGCGCAAATAAAAAAAATGAGAATGTCACTAGCGCCGGAGATACGATTTTTTCCAACGTTCACCCTCCGATATCGGTGGGTTCCGGAAGTTTAAAAGTGTTGCCAATTCTTTTCTGGCTATCCTTAGGCACTGTAAACATTCGGCCCAAATAAAAAAAATGTGAATGTCTGTAGCGCCGGCGATACGATTTTTTCCATCTTTCACCATCGGATAACGATGGGTTCCGGCAGTTAAAAATCGTTGACAATTTTTTCGTGATCTATCCTTAGGCACTGTGAACATTCGGCGCAAATAAAAAAAATGAGAATGTCTCTCGCGCCGGAGAGACGATTTTTTCCATCATTCACCACCCGATAACGATGGGTTCCGTAAGTTAAAAATCGTTGCCAATTTTTTTCTGGCTATCCTTAGACACTGTGAACATTCGGCGCAAATAAAAAAAATGAGAATGTCTCTAACGCCGGAGATACGATTGTTTCCATCTTTCACCATCCGATAACGATGGGTTCCGGAAGTTAAAAATCGTTGCCAATTTTTTCGTGGCTATCCTTAGGCACTGTGAACATTAGGCGGAGATAAAAAAAATGAGAATGTCTCTAGCGCCGGAAATACGATTTTTTCCAACGTTCACCCCCCGATAACGGTGGGTTCCGAAGTTAAAAATTGTTGCCAATTTATTCTGGCTATCCTTAGGCACTGTAAACATTCGGCCCAAATAAAAAAAATGAGAATTTCACTAGCGCCGGAGATACGATTTTTCCAACGTTCACCCGCCGATAATGGTGGGTTCCGGAAGTTTAACATTGTTGCCAATTGTATCTGGCTATCCTTAGGCACTGTGAACATTCGGCGCAAATAAAGAAAATGTGAACTTCTCTAGCGCCGGAAATACGATTTATTCCATCGTTCACCCCGCGATAACGGTGGGTTCCGGAAGTTAAAAATCGTTGCCAATTTTTTCGTGGCTATCCTTAGGCACTGTGAACATTCGGCGCAAATAAAAAAAATGAGAATGTCTCTAGCGCCGGAAATACGATTTTTTCCAACGTTCACCCCCCGATAACGGTGGGTTCCGAAGTTAAAAATCGTTGCCAATTTTTTTCTGGCTATCCTTAGGCACTGTGAACATTCGCCCCAAATTTAAAAAAATGAGAATGTCTGTAGCGCCAGAGATATGATTTTTTCCTACATTCACCCCCCGATAACGGTGGATTCCGGAAGTTAAAAATCGTTGCCAATTTTTGTCTGGCTATCTTTAGGCACTATGAACATGCGGCGCAAATAAAAAAATGAGAATATCTCTAGCGCCGGAAATACGATTTTTTCCAACGTTCACCCCCCGATAACGGTGGGTTCCGGAAGTTCAAAATCGTTGCCGATTTTTTTTCTGGCTATCCTTAGGCACTGTCAACATTCGGCGCAAATAAAAAGAATGAGAATGTCTCTATCGCCGGAAATAGGATTTTTTTTCAACTTTCACCGCCCGATAACGGTGGGTTCCGGAAGTTTAAAATCGTTGCCAATTTTTTTCTGGCTATCCTTAGGTACTGTGAACATTCGGTGCAAATAAAAAAAATGATAATGCCTCCAGTGCCGGAAATACGATTTTTTCCATCTTTCACCCCCCGATAACGGTGGGTTCCGGAAGTTTAAATAGTTGCCAATTTTTTAGTGGCTATCCTTAGGCACTGTGAACATTCGGCGTAAATAAAAAAAATGAGAATGTCTCTACTGCCGGAAATACGATTTTTTCCACCTTTCACCCCCCGATAACGGTGGGTTCCGGAAGTTTAAAATCGTTGCCAATTTTTTTCTGGTTTTCCTTAGGCACTGTGAACATTCGGCGCAAATAAAAAAAATGAGAATGTCACTAGCGCCGGAAATACGATTTTTTCCAACGTTCACCCCCTGATAACGGTGGGTTCCGGAAGTTAAAAATCGTTGCCGATGTTTTTCTGGCTATCCTTAGGCCCTGTGAACATTCGTGCGGAAATAAAAAAAATGAGAATGTCTCTAGCGCCGGAAATACGATTTTTTCCAACGTTCACCCCCCGACAACGGTGGGTTCCGGAAGTTTAAAATTGTTGCCAATTTTTTTCTGGCTATCCTTAGGCACTGTGACCATTCGGCGCAAATAAAAAAAATGAGAATGTCTCTAGCGCCGGAAATACGATTTTTTCCAACTTTCACCCCCCGATAACGGTGGGTTCCGGAAGTTTAAAATCGTTGCCAATTTTTTTCTGGCTATCTTTAGGCACTGTGAATAATCGGCGCAAATAAACAAAATGAGAATGTCTCTATCGCTGGAAATACGATTTTTTTCAACATTCACCGCCCGATAACGGTGGGTTCCGGAAGTTTAACATCGTGCCAATTTTTCTCTGGCTATCCTTAGACACTGTGAACATTCGGCCCAAATAAAAAAAATGAGAATGTCTATATCGCCGGAAATACGATTTATTCCAAAGTTCACCCCCGATAACGATGGGTTCCGGAAGTTCAAAATCGTTGCCAATTTTTTTCTCGCTATCATTAGGCACAGTGAACATTCTACCCAAATAAAAAAAATGAGAATGTCTTTAGCGCCGTAAATACGATTTTTTCCCAATTGTCACCCCCTGATAACGGTGGGTTTCTGCAGTTAAAAATCGTACCCAATTTTTTTCTGGCTATCCTTAGGCACTGTGAACATTCGGCGCGAATAAAAAAAAATGAGAATGTCTCTATCGCCGGAAATACGATTTTTTCCAACTTTCATCGCCCGATAACGGTGGGATCCGGAAGTTTCACATCGGTGCCAATTTTTTTCTGGCTATCCTTAGGCACTGTGAACATTCGGCGCAATTAAAAAAAATGAGAATGTCTCTAGCGCCGGAAATACGATTTTATCCAACTTTCACCCCCCGATAACGGTGGGTTCCGAAGTTTAAAATCGTTGCCAATTTTTTTCTGGCTATCCTTAGGCACTGTGAACATTCGGCCCAAATAAAAAAAAATGAGAATGTCTGTAGCGCCGGAGATATGATTTTTTCCTACGTTCACCCCTCGATAACGGCGGGCTCCGGAAGTTAAAAACCGTTGCCAATTTTTTTCTGGCTATCTTTAGGCACTGTGAACATTCGGCGCAAATAAAAAAAATGAGACTGTCTCTAGCGCCGGAAATACGATTTTTTCCAACGTTCACCCCCCGATAACGGTGGGTTCAGGAAGTTAAAAATCGTTGCCGATTTTTTTCTGGCTATCCTTAGGCCCTGTGAGCATTCGTGCGGAAATAAAAAAAAATGAGAATCTCTCTAGCGCCAGAAATACGATTTTATTCCAATTTTCACCTCCTGATAACAGATGGGTCCGGAAGTTAAATATCGTTCCCAATTTTTTTCTGGCTATCCTTAGGCACTGTGAACATTCCGCGCAATTAAAAAAATGAGAATGTCTCTAGCTCCGGAGATACGATTTTTTACAAGATTCACCCCCCGATAACGGTGGGTTCCGGAAGTAAAAATCGTTGCCAATTCTTTTCTGGCTATCCTTAGCCATTGTGAACATTCGGCGCAAATAAAAAAAAATGAGAATGTGTCTAGCGCCGGAAATACGATTTTTTCCAACGTTCACCCCCCGTTAACGGAGGGTTTCGGAAGTTAAAAATAGCTGCCAATTTTTTTCTGGCTATCCTTAGACACTGAACATTCGGCGCAAATAAAAAAAATGAGAATGTCTCTAGCGCCGGAGATACGATTGTTTCCATATTTCAGCATCCGATAACGATGGGTTCCGGAAGTTAAAAACCGTTGCCAATTTTTTTCTGGCTACGCTTAGGCTCTGTGAATACTCGGCGCAAATAAAAAAAAATGAGAATGTCGCTAGCACCTGAAATACCATTTTTTGCAACTTTCACCCCCCGATAAAGGTGGGTTCCGAAAGTTTAAAATCGTTGCCAATTTTTTTCTGGCTATCCTTATTTACTGTGAACATTCTGCGCAAATAAAAAAAATGAGAATGTGTTTAGCGCCAGAAATACGATTTTATTCCAATTTTCACCGCCTTATAACGGTGGGTTCCGGAAGTTAAAAATGGTTCCCAATTTTTTTCTGGCTATCCTGAGGCACTGTGAACATTCGGGGCAAATAAAAAAAATGAGAATGTCTGTAGCGCCGGAGATACGATTTTTTCCAACTTTCACCACCCGATAACGGTGGGTTGCGGAAGTTTAAAATCGTTGCCAAATTTTAATGGCTATCCTTAGGCACTGTGAACATTCGGCGCAAATAAAAAAAAATGGGAGTGTCTCTAGCGCCGGAGATACAATTTTGTCCATCTTTCACCCCCCGACAACGGTGAGTTCCGGAAGTTAAAAATCGTTCCCAATTTTTTCGTGGCTGTCCTTAGGCACTGTGAACATTCGGCGCAAATAAAAAAAATGAGAATGTCTCTAGCGCCGTAAATACGATTTTTTCAAACTTTCACCACCCGAAAACGGTGGGTTGCGGAAGTTTAAAATCGTTGCCAAATTTTAATGGCTATCCTTAGGCACTGTGAACATTCGGCGCAAATAAAAAAAAATGGGAGTGTCTCTAGCGCCGGAGATACAATTTTGTCCATGTTTCACCCCCCGATAACGGTGAGTTCCGGAAGTTAAAAATCATTCCAATCTATTTCTGGCTATCCTTAGGTACTGTGAACATTCGGCGCAAATAAAAAAAATGAGAATGTCACTAGCGCCGGAGATACGATTTTTTCCATCTTTCACCACCCGATAACGATTGGTTCCGGAAGTTAAAAATCGTTGCTAATTTTTTTCTGGCTATCTTAGGCACTGTGAACATTCGGCCCAAATAATAAAAATGAGAATGTCTTTAGCGCCGGAGATACGATTTTTTCCATCTTTCACCATCCGATAACGATGGGTTCCGGAAGTTAAATATCGTTGCCAATTTTTTCGTGGCTATCCTTAGGCACTGTGAACTTTCGGCGCAGATAAAAAAATGAGAATGCCTCTAGCGCTGGAGATACGATTTTTTCCAACGTTCACCCCCCGATAACGGTGGGTTCCGGAAGTTTAAAATTGTTGCCAATTTTTTTCTGGCTATCCTTAGGCACTGTAAATATTCGGCCCAAATAAAAAAAATCAGAATGTCTGTAGCGCCGGAGATACGATTTTTTCCAACTTTCACCATCCGATAACGATGGGTTCTGCAAGTTAAAAATCGTTGCCAATTATTTCGTGGCTATCCTTAGGCTCTGCGAAAATTCGGCGCAAATAAAAAAAATGGGAATGTCTCTAGCGCCGGAAATACGATATTTTCCAACGTTCACCCGCCGATAACGATGGGTTCCGGAAGTTCAAAATCGTTGCCAATTTTTTTCTGGCTATCCTTAGGCACTGTGAAAATTCCGCGCAATAAGAAAAATGAGATTGTCTCTAGCGCCGGAAATTCGATTTTTTCCAAGTTTCACCCCCCGATAACGATGGGTTCCGGAAGTAAAAATCGTTGCCAATTTTTTTCTGGCTATCTTTACGCACTGTGAAAATTCGGCGTAAATAAAAAAAAATGAGAATGTCGCTATCGCCGGAAATACGATTTTTTCCATCTTTCACCGCCCGATAACGGTGGGTTCTGGAAGTTTCAAATTGTTGCCAATTTTTTTCTGGCTATCCTTAGGCACTGTGAACATTCGGCCCAAATAAAAAAAATGAGAATGTCTGTAGGGCCGGAGATACGATTTTTTCCATCTTTCACCATCCGATAACGATGGGTGCCGGAAGTTCAAAATCGTTGCCAATTTTTTCGTGGCTATCCTTAGGCACTGCGAAAATTCGGCGCAAATAAAAAAATGAGAATGTCTCTAGCGACGGAAATACGATTTTATCCAACTTTCACCCCTCGGTAACGGTGGGTTCGGGAAGTTAAAAATCGTTGCCAATTGTTTCTGCCTATCCTTAGGCACTGTGAACATCCGGCGCAAATAAAAAAAATGAGAATGTCTCTAGCGCCGGTAATACGATCTTTTCCAACGTTCACCCCCGATAACGGTGGGTTCCGAAGTTTAAAATCGTTGCCAATTTTTTTCTGGCTATCCTTAGGCACTGTGAACCTTCGGCCCAAATAAAAAAAAATGAGAATGTTTGTAGCGCCGGAGATATGATTTTTTCCTACGTTCACCCCCCGATAACGGTGGGTTCCGGAAGTTAAAAGTCGCCGATTTTTTTTCTGTCTATCCTTAGGCCCTGTGAGCATTCGTGCGGAAATAAAAAAATGAGAATGTCTCTAGCGCCGGAAATACGATTTTTTCCAACATTCACCCCCCGATAACGGTGGATTCCGGAAGTTTAAAATTGTCGTCAATTTTTTTCTGGCTATCCTTAGGCCCTGTGGGCTGTCGGCGGAAATAAGAAAAATGAGAATGTCTCTAGCGCCGGGAGTACCATTTTTTCCAACGATCACCCCCCGATAACGGTGGGTTCTGGAAGTTTAAAATCGTTGCCAATTTTTTTCTGGCTATCCTTAGGCACTGTGAACATTCGGCGCAAATAAAAAAAACGAGAATGTCTCTATCGCCGGAAATACGATTATTTCCATCTTTCACCGCCCGATAACGGTGGGTTCCGGAAGTTTAAAATCGTTGCCGATTTTTTTCTGGCTATCCTTAGGCACTGTGAACATTCGGTGCAAATAAAAAAAATGAGAATGTCTCTAGCGCCGGAAATACGATTTTTTCCAACGTTCACCCCCCGATAACGGTGTGTTCCGGAAGTTTAAAATCGTTGCCAATTTTTTTCTGGCTATCCTTAGGCACTGTGAACATTCGGCGCAAATAAAAAAAATGAGAATGTCTCTATCGCCGGAAATACGATTTTTTGCAAGTTTCACACCCCTATAACGGTGGGTTCCGGAAGTAAAAATCGTTGCCAATTTTTTTCTGGCTATCCTTAGGTACTGTGAACATTCGGCGTAAATAAAAAAATCAGAATGTCTCTAGCGCCGGAAATACGATTTTTTCCAACTTTCACCCCCCGATAACGGTGGGTTCCGGAAGTTAAAAATCGTTGCCAATTTTTTTCTGGCCATCTTTAGGTACTGTGAACATTCGGCGCAAATAAAAAAAATGAGAATGTCACTATCGCCGGAAATACAATTTTTTCCAACTTTCACCGCCCGATAACGATGGGTTCTGGAAGTTAAAAATCGTTGCCAACTTTTTCGTGGCTATCCTTAGGCACTGCGAACATTCGGCGCAAATAAAAAAAATGAGAATGTCTCTATCGCCGAAAATACGATTTTTTCAAAAGTTCACCCCCGATAACGATGGGTTCCGGAAGTTCAAAATCGTTGCCAATTTTTTTCGGGCTATCCTTATGCACTGTGGACATTCCGCGCGATAAAAAAAAATGAGAACGTCTCTAGCGCCGGAAATACGATTTTTTCCAAGTTTCACCCCCCGATAACGATGGGTTCCGGAAGTTCAAAATCGTTGCCAATTTTTTCGTGGCTATCCTTAGGCACTGCGAAAATTCGGCGCAAATACAAAAAATGAGAATGTCTCTAGCGCCGGAAATACGATTTTATCCAACTTTCACCCCCCGATAACGGTGGGTTCCGGAAGTTAAAAATCGTTGCCAATTTTTTTCTGGCTATCCTTAGGCACTGTGAACATTCGGCGCAAATAAAAAAAATGAGAATGTCTTTATCGCCGGAAATACGATTTTTTTCCAATGTCCACCCCCGATAACGGTGGGTGACGGAAGTTAAAAATCGTTGCCAATTTTTTCGTGGCTATCCTTAGGCATTGTGAAATTTTGGCGCAAATAAAAAAAATGAGAATGTCTCTAGCGCCGGAAATACGATTCTTTCCAACGTTCACCCCGCGTTAACGGTGGGTTCCGGAAGTTTAAAATCGTTGCCAATTTTTTTCTGGCTATCCTTAGGCAATGTGAACATCCAGCGCAAATAAAAAAAAATGAGAATGCCTCTATCGCCGGAAAAACGATTTTTTCTAACTTTCACCGCACGATAACGGTGGTTTCGGAAGTTTAAAATTGTTGCCAATTTTATTCTGGCTATCCTTAGTCACTGTGAACATTCGGCGCAAATAAAAAAAATGAGAATGTCTCTAGCGCCGGAAATATGATTTTTTTCCAATGTCCACCTTCCGATAACGGTGGGTGACGGAAGTTAAAAATCGTTGCCAATTTTTTTCTGGCTTTCGTTAGCCACTGTGAACATTCGGCGCAAATAAAAAAAATGAGAATGCCTGCAGCGTCGGAGATACGATTTTTTCCATCTTTCACCATCCGATAACGATGGGTTCCGGAAGTTAAAAATCGTTGCCAATTTTTTCGTGGCTATCCTTAGGCACTGTGAACATTCGGCGCAAATAAAAAAAATGAGAATGAGTCTAGCGCCAGAAATACGATTTTTTCCAACTTTCACCCCCCGATAACGGTGGGTTCCGGAAATTAAAAATCGTTGCCTATTGTTTCTGGCTATCCTTAGTCACTGTGAACATTCGGCGCAAATAAAAAAAATGAGAATGTCTCTAGCGCCGGAAATACGATTTTTTTCCAATGTCCACCCCCCGATAATGGTGTGTGACGGAAGTTAAAAATCGTTGCCAATTTTTTTCTGCCTATCCTTAGGCACTGTGAACATTCGGCGCAAATAAAAAAAATGAGAATGAGTCTAGCGCCGGAAATACGATTTTTTCCAATTTTCACCGCACGATAACGGTGGTTGCGGAAGTTTAAAATTGTTGCCAATTTTATTGTGGCTATCCTTAGGCACTCTGAACTTTCGGCCCAAATAAAAAAAATGACAATCTCTGTAGCGCCGGAGATACGATTTTTTCCATCTTTCACCATCCGATAACGATGGGGTCCGGAAGTTAAAAATCGTTGCCAATTTTTTCGTGGCTATCCTTAGGCACTGTCAACATTCGGCGCAAATAAAAAAATGAGAATGTCTCTAGCGCCGGAAATACGATTGTTTCCAACTTTCAGCCCCCGATAACGGTGGGTTCCGGAAGTTTAAAATCGTTGCCAAATTTTTCTGGCTATCCTTAGGTACTGTGAACATTCGGAGCAAATAAAAAAAATGAGAATGTCACTAGCGCCGGAGATACGATTTTTCCAACGTTCACCCGCCGATAACGGTGGGTTCCGGAAGTTTAAAATTGTTGCCAATTGTTTCTGGCTATCCTTAGTCACTGTGAACTTTCGGCGCAAATAAAAAAATTAGAATGTCTCTAGCGCCGGAAATACGATTTTTTTCCAATGTCCATCCCCCGATAACGGTGGGCGACGGAAGTTAAAAATCGTTGCCAATTTTTTTCTGGCTATCCTTAGCCACTGTGAACATTCGGCGCAAATTAAAAAAATGAGAATGCCGGCAGCGTCGGAGATACGATTTTTTCCATCTTTCACCATCCGATAACGATGGGTTCCGGAAGATAAAAATCGTCGCCAATTTTTTCGTGGCTATCCTTAGGCACTGTGAACATTCGGTGCAGATAAAAAAAATGAGAATGACTCTAGCGCCGGAAATACGATTTTTTCCAACTTTCACCCCCCGATAACGGTGGGTTCCGGAAGTTTAAAATCGTTGCCAAATTTTTCTGGCTATCGTTAGGTACTGTTAACATTCCGAGCAAATAAAAAAAATGAGAATGTCTCTAGCGCCGGAAATACGATTTTTTCCATCTTTCACCCCACGATAACGGTGAGTTCCGGAAGTTAAAAATCGTTCCAATTTTTTCCTGGCTATCCTTAGGTGCTGTGAACAATCGGCGCAAATAAAAACAATGAGAATGTCACTAGCGCCGGAGATACGATTTTTTCCATCTTTCACCACCCGATAACGATGAGTTCCGGAAGTTGAAAATCGTTGGCAATCTTTTCTGGCTATCCTTAGGCACTGTGAACATTCGGCGCAAATAAAAAAAATGAGAACGTCTCTAGCGCCGGAAATACGATTTTTTCCATCGTTCACCCCCCCATAACGGTGGGTTCCGGAAGTTTGAAATCGTTGCCAAATTTTTCTGGCTATCCTTAGGCACTGTGAACATTCGGCGCAAATAAAAAACATGAGAATGTCACTAGCGCCGGAGATACGATTTTTTCCAACGTTCACCCCCCGATAACGGTGGGTTCCGGAAGTTTAAAAGTGTTGCCAATTTTCTTCTGGCTATCCTTAGGCACTGTAAACATTCGGCCCAAATAAAAAAAATGTGAATGTCTGTAGCGCCGGCGATACGATTTTTTCCATCTTTCACCATCGGATAACGATGGGTTCCGGCAGTTAAAAATCGTTGACAATTTTTTCGTGACCTATCCTTAGGCACTGTGAACATTCGGCGCAAATAAAAAAAATGAGAATGTCTCTCGCGCCGGAGAGACGATTTTTTCCATCATTCACCACCCGATAACGATGGGTTCCGGAAGTTAAAAATCGTTGCCAATTTTTTCCTGGCTATCCTTAGACACTGTGAACATTCGAGGCAAAAAAAAAAAATGAGAATGTCTCTAACCCCGGAGATACGATTGTTTCCATCTTTCACCATCCGATAACGATGGGTTCCGTAAGTTAAAAATCGTTGCCAATTTTTTCGTGGCTATCCTTAGGCACTGTGAACATTAGGCGGAGATAAAAAAAATGAGAATGCCTATAGCGCTGGAGATACGATTTTTTCCAACGTTCACCCCCCGATAACGGTGGGTTCCGGAAGTTTAAAATTGTTGCCAATTTTTTTCTGGCTATCCTTAGGCACTGTAAACATTCGGCCCAAATAAAACAAATGAGAATTTCACTAGCGCCGGAGATACGATTTTTCCAACGTTCACCCGCCGATAACGGTGGGTTCCGGAAGTTTAACATTGTTGCCAATTGTATCTGGCTATCCTTAGGCACTGTGAACATTCGGCGCAAATAAAAAAAATGAGAACGTCTCTAGCGCCGGAAATACGATTTATTCCATCGTTTACCCCGCGATAACGGTGGGTTCCGGAAGTTAAAAAACGTTGCCAATTTTTTCGTGGCTATCCTTAGGCACTGTGAACATTCGGCGCAAATAAAAAAAATGAGAATGTCTCTAGCGCCGGAAATACGATTTTTTCCAACGTTCACCCCCCGATAACGGTGGGTTCCGAAGTTAAAAATCGTTGCCAATTTTTTTCTGGCTATCCTTAGGCACTGTGAACATTCGGCCCAAATAAAAAAAAATGAGAATGTCTGTAGCGCCAGAGATATGATTTTTTCCTACATTCACCCCCCGATAACGGTGGATTCCGGAAGTTAAAAATCGTTGCCAATTTTTGTCTGGCTATCTTTAGGCACTATGAACATTCGGCGCAAATAAAAAAAATGAGAATGTCACTAGCGCCGGAAATAAGATTTTTTCCAACGTTCACCCCCCGATAACGGTGGGTTCCGGAAGTTCAAAATCGTTGCCGATTTTTTTTCTGGCTATCCTTAGGCACTGTGAACATTCGTGCGGAAATAAAAAAAAATGAGAATATCTCTAGCGCCGGAAATACGATTTTTTCCAACGTTCACCCCCCATAACGGTGCGTTCCGGAAGTTTAAAATCGTTGCCAATTTTTTTCGGGCTGTCCTTAGGCACTGTCAACATTCGGCGCAAATAAAAAGAATGAGAAGGTCTCTATCGCCGGAAATACGATTTTTTTCAACTTTCACCGCCCGATAACGGTGGGTTCCGGAAGTTTAAAATCGTTGCCAATTTTTTTCTGGTTATCCTTAGGCACTGTGAACATTCGGTGCAAATAAAAAAAATGATAATGCCTCCAGTGCCGGAAATACGATTTTTTCCATCTTTCACCACCCGATAACGGTGGGTTCCGGAAGTTTAAATAGTTGCCAATTTTTTCGTGGCTATCCTTAGGCACTGTGAACATTCGGCGCAAATAAAAAAAATGAGAATGTCTCTACTGCCGGAAATACGATTTTTTCCACCTTTCACCCCCCGATAACGGTGGGTTCCGGAAGTTTAAAATTGTTGCCAATTTTTTCCTGGCTATCCTTAGGCACTGTGACCATTCGGCGCAAATAAAAAAAATGAGAATGTCTCTAGCGCCGGAAATACGATTTTTTCCAACATTCACCCCCCGATAACGGTGGGTTCCGGAAGTTTAAAATCGTTGCCAATTTTTTTCTGGCTATCCTTAGGCACTGTGAATAATCGGCGCAAATAAACAAAATGACAATGTCTCTATCGCCGGAAATACGATTTTTTTCAACATTCACCGCCCGATAACGGTGGGTTCCGGAAGTTTAACATCGTGCCAATTTTTCTCTGGCTATCCTTAGACACTGTGAACATTCGGCCCAAATAAAAAAAATGAGAATGTCTCTATCGCCGGAAATACGATTTTTTCCAACTTTCACCGCCCGATAACGGTGGGTTCCGGAAGTTTCACATCGTTGCCAATTTTTTTCTGGCTATCCTTAGGCACTGTGAACATTCGGCGCAAATAAAAAAAATGAGAATGTCTCTATCGCCGGAAATACGATTTTTTGCAAGTTTCGCACCCCTATAACGGTGGGTTCCGGAAGTAAAAATCGTTGCCAATTTTTTTCTGGCTATCCTTAGGTACTGTGAACATTCGGAGCAAATAAAAAAAATGAGAATGTCACTAGCGCCGGAGATACGATTTTTCCAACGTTCACCCGCCGATAACGGTGGGTTCCGGAAGTTTAAAATTGTTGCCAATTGTTTCTGGCTATCCTTAGTCACTGTGAACATTCGGCGCAAATAAAAAAACTAGAATGTCTCTAGCGCCGGAAATACGATTTTTTTCCAATGTCCATCCCCCGATAACGGTGGGCGACGGAAGTTAAAAATAGTTCCCAATTTTTTTCTGGCTATCCTTAGCCACTGTGAACATTCGGCGCAAATAAAAAAAATGAGAATGCCTGCAGCGTCGGAGATACGATTTTTTCCATCTTTCACCATCCGATAACGATGGGTTCCGGAAGTTAAAAATCGTCGCCAATTTTTTCGTGGCTATCCTTAGGCACTGTGAACATTCGGCGCAGATAAAAAAAATGAGAATGTCTCTAGCGCCGGAAATACGATTTTTTCCAACTTTCGCCCCCCGATAACGGTGGGTTCCGGAAGTTTAAAATCGTTGCCAAATTTTTCTGGCTATCGTTAGGTACTGTGAACATTCGGAGCAAATAAAAAAAATGAGAATGTCTCTAGCGCCGGAAATACGATTTTTTCCATCTTTCACCCCACGATAACGGTGAGTTCCGGAAGTTAAAAATCGTTCCAATTTTTTCCTGGCTATCCTTAGGTGCTGTGAACAATCGGCGCAAATAAAAAAAATGAGAACGTCACTAGCGCCGGAGATACGATTTTTGCCATCTTTCACCACCCGATAAAGATGGGTTCCGGAAGTTGAAAATCGTTCGCAATTTTTTCTGGCTATCCTTAGGCACTGTGAACATTCGGCGCGAGTAAAAAAAATGAGAACGTCTCTAGCGCCGGAAATACGATTTTTTCCATCGTTCACCCCCCGATAACGGTGGGTTCCGGAAGTTTAAAATCGTTGCCAAATTTTTCTGGCTATCCATAGGCACTGTGAACATTCGGCGCAAACAAAAAAAATGAGAATGTCTCTATCGCCGGAAATACGATTTTTTCCAACTTTCACCGCCCGATAACGGTGGGTTCCGGAAGTTTAAAATCGTTGCCATTTTTTTCTGGCTATCCTTAGGCACTGGAACATTCGGTGCAAATAAAAAAAATGAGAATGTCTCTAGCGCCGGAAATACGATTTTTTCCAACGTTCACCCCCCGATAACGGTGGGTTCCGGAAGTTTAAAATCGTTGCCAATTTTTTTCTGGCTATCCTTAGGCACTGTGAACATTCGGCGCAAATAAAAAAAATGAGAATGTCTCTATCGCCGGAAATACGATTTTTTCCAACTTTCACCGCCCGATAACGGTGGGTTCCGCAAGTTTAAAATCGTTGCCATTATTTTCTGGCTATCCTTAGGCACTGTGAACATTCGGTGCAAATAAAAAAAATGAGAATGTCTCTAGCGCCGGAAATACAATTTTTTTCAAGTTTCACCCCCCGATAACGGTGGGTTCCGGAAGTAAAAATCGTTGCCAATTTTTTTCTGGCTATCCTTAGGTACTGTGAACATTAGGCGTAAATAAAAAAATCAGAATGTCTCTAGCGCCGGAAATACGATTTTTTCCAACTTTCACCCCCCGATAACGGTGGGTTCCGGGAGTTTTAAATCGTTGCCAATTTTTTCGTGGCTATCATTAGGCACTGTGAACATTCGGCCCGAATAAAAAAGGAGAATGTCTGTAGCGCCGGAGATACGTTTTTTCCCATCTTTCACAATCCGCTAACGATGGGTTCTGGAAGTTAAAAATCGTTGCCAATTTTTTCGTGGCTATCTTTAGGCACTGCGAACATTCGGCGCAAATAAAAAAAATGAGAATGTCTCTATCGCCGGAAATACGATTTTTTCCAAAGTTCACCCCCGATAACGATGGGTTCCGGAAGTTCAAAATCGTTGCCAATTTTTTTTCTGGCTATCCTTATGCACAGTGAACATTCCGCGCAATAAAAAAAATGAGAATGTCTCTAGCGCCGGAAATACGATTTTTTCCAAGTTTCACCCCCCGATAACGGTGGATTCCGGAAGTTTTAAATCGTTGCCAATTTTTTCCTGGCTATCATTAGGCACTGTGAACATTCTACCCAAATAAAAAAAAAGAGAATGTCTTTAGCGCCGTAAATACGATTTTTTGCCAATTGTCACCCCCTGATAACGGTGGGTTCCTGCAGTTAAAAATCGTAGCCGATTTTTTTCTGGCTATCCTTAGGCACTGTGAACATTCGGCGCGAATAAAAAAAAATGAGAATGTCTCTATCGCCGGAAATACGATTTTTTCCACCTTTTACCGCCCGATAACGGTGGGTTCCGGAAGTTTCAAATCGATGCCAATTTTTTTCTGGCTATCCTTAGGCACTGTGAACATTCGGCCCGAATAAAAAAAATGAGAATGTCTGTAGCGCCGGAGATACGATTTTTTCCATCGTTCACCATCCGATAACGATGGGTTCCGGAAGTTCAAAATCGTTGCCAATTTTTTTCTGGCTATCCTTAGGCACTGTGAACATTCGACGCAAATAAAAAAAATGAGAATGTCCCTAGCGCCGGAAATACGATTTTTTCCAACGTTCACCCCCCGTTAACGGAGGGTTCCAGAAGTTAAAAATCGCTGCCAATTTTTTTCTGGCTATCCTTAGACACTGTGAACATTCGGCGCAAATAAAAAAAATGAGAATGTCTCTAGCGCCGGAGATACGATTGTTTCCATCTTTCATCATCCGATAACGATGTGTTCCGGAAGTTAAAAACCGTTGCCAATTTTTTTCTGGCTATGCTTAGGCACTGTGAACATTCCGAGCAATAAGAAAAATGAGATTGTCTCTAGCGCCGGAAATACGATTTTTTCCAAGTTTCACCCCCCGATAACGGTGGGTTCCGAAAGTTTAAAATCGTTGCCAATTTTTTTCTGGCTATCCTTATTTACTGTGAACATTCTGCGCAAATAAAAAAAATGAGAATGTGTTTAGCGCCAGAAATACGATTTTATTCCAATTTTCACCCCCTGATAACGGTGGGTTCCGGAAGTTAAATATCGTTGCCAATTTTTTTCTGGCTATCCTTAGGCACTGTGAACATTCGGCGCAAATTAAAATAAATGAGAATGTCTCTAGCGCCGGAAATACGATTTTTTCCAACTTTCACCCCACGATAACGGTGGGTTCCGGAAGTTAAAAATCGTTCCCAATTTTTTTCTGGCTATCCTGAGGCACTGTGAACATTCGGCGCAAATAAAAAAAATGAGAATGTCTGTAGCGCCGGAGATACGATTTTTTCCATCGTTCACCATCCGATAACGATGGGTTCCGGAAGTTCAAAATCGTTGCCAATTTTTTTCTGGCTATCCTTAGGCACTGTGAACATTCGACGCAAATAAAAAAAATGAGAATGTCCCTAGCGCCGGAAATACGATTTTTTCCAACGTTCACGCCCCGTTAACGGAGGGTTCCAGAAGTTAAAAATCGCTGCCAATTTTTTTCTGGCTATCCTTAGACACTGTGAACATTCGGCGCAAATAAAAAAAATGAGAATGTCTCTAGCGCCGGAGATACGATTGTTTCCATCTTTCATCATCCGATAACGATGTGTTCCGGAAGTTAAAAACCGTTGCCAATTTTTTTCTGGCTATGCTTAGGCACTGTGAACATTCCGAGCAATAAGAAAAATGAGATTGTCTCTAGCGCCGGAAATACGATTTTTTCCAAGTTTCACCCCCCGATAACGGTGGGTTCCGAAAGTTTAAAATCGTTGCCAATTTTTTTCTGGCTATCCTTATTTACTGTGAACATTCTGCGCAAATAAAAAAAATGAGAATGTGTTTAGCGCCAGAAATACGATTTTATTCCAATTTTCACCCCCTGATAACGGTGGGTTCCGGAAGTTAAATATCGTTGCCAATTTTTTTCTGGCTATCCTTAGGCACTGTGAACATTCGGCGCAAATTAAAATAAATGAGAATGTCTCTAGCGCCGGAAATACGATTTTTTCCAACTTTCACCCCACGATAACGGTGGGTTCCGGAAGTTAAAAATCGTTCCCAATTTTTTTCTGGCTATCCTGAGGCACTGTGAACATTCGGCGCAAATAAAAAAAATGAGAATGTCTGTAGCGCCGGAGATACGATTTTTTCCATCTTTCACCATGCGATAACGATGGGTTCCGGATGTTAAAAATCGTTCCCAATTTTTTCGTGGCTATCCTTACGCACTGTGAACATTCGGCGCAAATAAAAAAAATGAGAATGTCTCTAGCGCCGTAAATACGATTTTTTCCAACTTTCACCACCCGATAACGGTGGGTTCCGGAAGTTTAATATCGTTGCCAATTATTTCGTGGCTACCCTTAGGCTCTGCGAAAATTCGGCGCAAATAAAAAACATGAGAATGTCTCTAGCGCCGGAAATACGATATTTTCCAACGTTCACCCCCCGATAACGCAGGGTTCCGGAAGTTCGAAATCGTTGCCAATTTTTTTCTGGCTATCCTTAGGCACTGTGAACATTCCGAGCAATAAGAAAAATGAGATTGTCTCTAGCGCCGGAAATACGATTTTTTCCAAGTTTCACCCCCCGATGACGGTGGGTTCCGGAAGTAAAAATCGTTGCCAATTTTTTTCTGGCTATCCTTACGCACTGTGAACATTCGGCGCAAATAAAAAAAAATGAGAAAGTCTCTATCGCCGGAAATACGATTTTTTCCATCTTTCACCGCCCGATAACGGTGGGTTCTGGAAGTTTCAAATCGTTGCCAATTTTTTTCTGGCTATCCTTAGGCACTGTGAACATTCGGCCCAAATAAAAAAAATGCGAATGTCTGTAGCGCCGCAGATACGATTTTTTCCATCTTTCACCATACGATAAGGATGGGTGCCGGAAGTTAAAAATCGTTGCGAATTTTTTCGTGGCTATCCTTAGGCACTGCGAAAATTCGGCGCAAATAAAAAAATGAGAATGTCTCTAGCGCCGGAAATACGATTTTATCCAACTTTCACCCCCCGAGAACGGTGGGTTCGGGAAGTTAACAATCGTTGCCAATTCTTTCTGCCTATCCTTAGGCACTGTGAACATTCGGCGCAAATAAAAAAAATGAGAATGTCTCTAGCGCCGGTAATACGATCTTTTCCAACGTTCACCCACCGATAACGGTGGGTTCCGGAAGTTAAAAATCGTTGCCAATTTTTTTCGGGCTATCCTTATGCACTATGGACATTCCGCGCGATAAAAAAAAATGAGAACGTCTCTAGCGCCGTAAATACGATTTTTTCCAAGTTTCACCCCCCGATAACGGTGGGTTCCGGAAGTAAAAATCTTTGCCAATTTTTTTCTGGCTATCCTTAGGCACTGTGAACGTTCGGCGCAAATAAAAAAATCAGAATGTCTCTAGCGCCGGAAATACGATTTTTTCCAACATTCACCCCCCGATAACGGTGGGTTTCGGAAGTTAAAAATCGTTGCCAATTTTTTTCTGGCTATCCTTAGACACTGTGAACATTCGGCGCAAATAAAAAAAATGGGAATGTCTCTAGCGCCGGAAATACGATATTTTCCAACGTTCACCCCCCGATAACGGTGGGTTCCGGAAGTTAAAAATCGTTGCCAATTTTTTTCTGGCTATCCTTAGGCACTGTGAACATTCGGCGCAAATAAAAAAAATGAGAATGTCTTTATCGCCGGAAATACGATTTTTTTCCAATGTCCACCCCCCGATAACGGTGGGTGACGGAAGTTAAAAATCGTTGCCAATTTTTTCGTGGCTATCCTTAGGCATTGTGAAATTTTGGCGCAAATAAAAAAAATGAGAATGTCTCTAGCGCCGGAAATACGATTCTTTCCACCGTTCACCCCGCGTTAACGGTGGGTTCCGGAAGTTTAAAATCGTTGCCAATTTTTTTCTGGCTATCCTTAGGCACTGTGAACATCCAGCGCAAATAAAAAAAAATGAGAATGTCTCTATCGCCGGAAAAACGATTTTTTCTAACTTTCACCGCACGATAACGGTGGTTTCGGAAGTTTAAAATTTTTGCCAATTTTATTCTGGCTATCCTTAGTCACTGTGAATATTCGGCGCAAATAAAAAAAATGAGAATGTCTCTAGCGCCGGAAATATGATTTTTTTCCAATGTCCACTTTCCGATAACGGTGGGTGACGGAAGTTAAAAATCGTTGCCAATTTTTTTGTGGCTTTCGTTAGCCACTGTGAACATTCGGCGCAAATAAAAAAAATGAGAATGCCTGCAGCGTCGGAGATACGATTTTTTCCATCTTTCACGATCCGATAACGACGGGTTCCGGAAGTTAAACATCGTTGCCAACTTTTTCGTGGCTATCCTTAGGCACTGTGAACATTCGGCGCAAATAAAAAAAATGAGAATGAGTCTAGCGCCGGAAATACGATTTTTTCCAACTTTCACCCCCCGATAACGGTGGGTTCCGGAAATTAAAAATCGATGCCTATTGTTTCTGGCTATCCTTAGTCACTGTGAACATTCGGCGCAAATAAAAAAAATGAGAATGTCTCTAGCGCCGGAAATACGATTTTTTTCCAATGTCCACCCCCCGATAATGGTGGGTGACGGAAGTTAAAAATCGATGCCAATTTTTTTCTGCCTATCCTTAGGCACTGTGAACATTCGGCGCAAATAAAAAAAATGAGAATGAGTCTAGCGCCGGAAATACGATTTTTTCCAATTTTCACCGCACGATAACGGTGGTTTCGGAAGTTTAAAATTGTTGCCAATTTTATTCTGGCTATCCTTAGTCACTGTGAACATTCGGCGCAAATAAAAAAAATGAGAATGTCTCTAGCGCCGGAAATATGATTTTTTTCCAATGTCCACCTTCCGATAACGGTGGGTGACGGAAGTTAAAAATCGTTGCCAATTTTTTTCTGGCTTTCGTTAGCCACTGTGAACATTCGGCGCAAATAAAAAAAATGAGAATGCCTGCAGCGTCGGAGATACGATTTTTTCCATCTTTCACCATCCGATAACGATGGGTTCCGGAAGTTAAAAATCGTTGCCAATTTTTTCGTGGCTATCCTTAGGCACTGTGAACATTCGGCGCAAATAAAAAAAATGAGAATGAGTCTAGCGCCAGAAATACGATTTTTTCCAACTTTCACCCCCCGATAACGGTGGGTTCCGGAAATTAAAAATCGTTGCCTATTGTTTCTGGCTATCCTTAGTCACTGTGAACATTCGGCGCAAATAAAAAAAATGAGAATGTCTCTAGCGCCGGAAATACGATTTTTTTCCAATGTCCACCCCCCGATAATGGTGTGTGACGGAAGTTAAAAATCGTTGCCAATTTTTTTCTGCCTATCCTTAGGCACTGTGAACATTCGGCGCAAATAAAAAAAATGAGAATGAGTCTAGCGCCGGAAATACGATTTTTTCCAATTTTCACCGCACGATAACGGTGGTTGCGGAAGTTTAAAATTGTTGCCAATTTTATTGTGGCTATCCTTAGGCACTCTGAACTTTCGGCCCAAATAAAAAAAATGACAATCTCTGTAGCGCCGGAGATACGATTTTTTCCATCTTTCACCATCCGATAACGATGGGGTCCGGAAGTTAAAAATCGTTGCCAATTTTTTCGTGGCTATCCTTAGGCACTGTCAACATTCGGCGCAAATAAAAAAATGAGAATGTCTCTAGCGCCGGAAATACGATTGTTTCCAACTTTCAGCCCCCGATAACGGTGGGTTCCGGAAGTTTAAAATCGTTGCCAAATTTTTCTGGCTATCCTTAGGTACTGTGAACATTCGGAGCAAATAAAAAAAATGAGAATGTCACTAGCGCCGGAGATACGATTTTTCCAACGTTCACCCGCCGATAACGGTGGGTTCCGGAAGTTTAAAATTGTTGCCAATTGTTTCTGGCTATCCTTAGTCACTGTGAACTTTCGGCGCAAATAAAAAAATTAGAATGTCTCTAGCGCCGGAAATACGATTTTTTTCCAATGTCCATCCCCCGATAACGGTGGGCGACGGAAGTTAAAAATCGTTGCCAATTTTTTTCTGGCTATCCTTAGCCACTGTGAACATTCGGCGCAAATTAAAAAAATGAGAATGCCGGCAGCGTCGGAGATACGATTTTTTCCATCTTTCACCATCCGATAACGATGGGTTCCGGAAGATAAAAATCGTCGCCAATTTTTTCGTGGCTATCCTTAGGCACTGTGAACATTCGGTGCAGATAAAAAAAATGAGAATGACTCTAGCGCCGGAAATACGATTTTTTCCAACTTTCACCCCCCGATAACGGTGGGTTCCGGAAGTTTAAAATCGTTGCCAAATTTTTCTGGCTATCGTTAGGTACTGTTAACATTCCGAGCAAATAAAAAAAATGAGAATGTCTCTAGCGCCGGAAATACGATTTTTTCCATCTTTCACCCCACGATAACGGTGAGTTCCGGAAGTTAAAAATCGTTCCAATTTTTTCCTGGCTATCCTTAGGTGCTGTGAACAATCGGCGCAAATAAAAACAATGAGAATGTCACTAGCGCCGGAGATACGATTTTTTCCATCTTTCACCACCCGATAACGATGAGTTCCGGAAGTTGAAAATCGTTGGCAATCTTTTCTGGCTATCCTTAGGCACTGTGAACATTCGGCGCAAATAAAAAAAATGAGAACGTCTCTAGCGCCGGAAATACGATTTTTTCCATCGTTCACCCCCCCATAACGGTGGGTTCCGGAAGTTTGAAATCGTTGCCAAATTTTTCTGGCTATCCTTAGGCACTGTGAACATTCGGCGCAAATAAAAAACATGAGAATGTCACTAGCGCCGGAGATACGATTTTTTCCAACGTTCACCCCCCGATAACGGTGGGTTCCGGAAGTTTAAAAGTGTTGCCAATTTTCTTCTGGCTATCCTTAGGCACTGTAAACATTCGGCCCAAATAAAAAAAATGTGAATGTCTGTAGCGCCGGCGATACGATTTTTTCCATCTTTCACCATCGGATAACGATGGGTTCCGGCAGTTAAAAATCGTTGACAATTTTTTCGTGACCTATCCTTAGGCACTGTGAACATTCGGCGCAAATAAAAAAAATGAGAATGTCTCTCGCGCCGGAGAGACGATTTTTTCCATCATTCACCACCCGATAACGATGGGTTCCGGAAGTTAAAAATCGTTGCCAATTTTTTCCTGGCTATCCTTAGACACTGTGAACATTCGAGGCAAAAAAAAAAAATGAGAATGTCTCTAACCCCGGAGATACGATTGTTTCCATCTTTCACCATCCGATAACGATGGGTTCCGTAAGTTAAAAATCGTTGCCAATTTTTTCGTGGCTATCCTTAGGCACTGTGAACATTAGGCGGAGATAAAAAAAATGAGAATGCCTATAGCGCTGGAGATACGATTTTTTCCAACGTTCACCCCCCGATAACGGTGGGTTCCGGAAGTTTAAAATTGTTGCCAATTTTTTTCTGGCTATCCTTAGGCACTGTAAACATTCGGCCCAAATAAAACAAATGAGAATTTCACTAGCGCCGGAGATACGATTTTTCCAACGTTCACCCGCCGATAACGGTGGGTTCCGGAAGTTTAACATTGTTGCCAATTGTATCTGGCTATCCTTAGGCACTGTGAACATTCGGCGCAAATAAAAAAAATGAGAACGTCTCTAGCGCCGGAAATACGATTTATTCCATCGTTTACCCCGCGATAACGGTGGGTTCCGGAAGTTAAAAAACGTTGCCAATTTTTTCGTGGCTATCCTTAGGCACTGTGAACATTCGGCGCAAATAAAAAAAATGAGAATGTCTCTAGCGCCGGAAATACGATTTTTTCCAACGTTCACCCCCCGATAACGGTGGGTTCCGAAGTTAAAAATCGTTGCCAATTTTTTTCTGGCTATCCTTAGGCACTGTGAACATTCGGCCCAAATAAAAAAAAATGAGAATGTCTGTAGCGCCAGAGATATGATTTTTTCCTACATTCACCCCCCGATAACGGTGGATTCCGGAAGTTAAAAATCGTTGCCAATTTTTGTCTGGCTATCTTTAGGCACTATGAACATTCGGCGCAAATAAAAAAAATGAGAATGTCACTAGCGCCGGAAATAAGATTTTTTCCAACGTTCACCCCCCGATAACGGTGGGTTCCGGAAGTTCAAAATCGTTGCCGATTTTTTTTCTGGCTATCCTTAGGCACTGTGAACATTCGTGCGGAAATAAAAAAAAATGAGAATATCTCTAGCGCCGGAAATACGATTTTTTCCAACGTTCACCCCCCATAACGGTGCGTTCCGGAAGTTTAAAATCGTTGCCAATTTTTTTCGGGCTGTCCTTAGGCACTGTCAACATTCGGCGCAAATAAAAAGAATGAGAAGGTCTCTATCGCCGGAAATACGATTTTTTTCAACTTTCACCGCCCGATAACGGTGGGTTCCGGAAGTTTAAAATCGTTGCCAATTTTTTTCTGGTTATCCTTAGGCACTGTGAACATTCGGTGCAAATAAAAAAAATGATAATGCCTCCAGTGCCGGAAATACGATTTTTTCCATCTTTCACCACCCGATAACGGTGGGTTCCGGAAGTTTAAATAGTTGCCAATTTTTTCGTGGCTATCCTTAGGCACTGTGAACATTCGGCGCAAATAAAAAAAATGAGAATGTCTCTACTGCCGGAAATACGATTTTTTCCACCTTTCACCCCCCGATAACGGTGGGTTCCGGAAGTTTAAAATTGTTGCCAATTTTTTCCTGGCTATCCTTAGGCACTGTGACCATTCGGCGCAAATAAAAAAAATGAGAATGTCTCTAGCGCCGGAAATACGATTTTTTCCAACATTCACCCCCCGATAACGGTGGGTTCCGGAAGTTTAAAATCGTTGCCAATTTTTTTCTGGCTATCCTTAGGCACTGTGAATAATCGGCGCAAATAAACAAAATGACAATGTCTCTATCGCCGGAAATACGATTTTTTTCAACATTCACCGCCCGATAACGGTGGGTTCCGGAAGTTTAACATCGTGCCAATTTTTCTCTGGCTATCCTTAGACACTGTGAACATTCGGCCCAAATAAAAAAAATGAGAATGTCTCTATCGCCGGAAATACGATTTTTTCCAACTTTCACCGCCCGATAACGGTGGGTTCCGGAAGTTTCACATCGTTGCCAATTTTTTTCTGGCTATCCTTAGGCACTGTGAACATTCGGCGCAAATAAAAAAAATGAGAATGTCTCTATCGCCGGAAATACGATTTTTTGCAAGTTTCGCACCCCTATAACGGTGGGTTCCGGAAGTAAAAATCGTTGCCAATTTTTTTCTGGCTATCCTTAGGTACTGTGAACATTCGGAGCAAATAAAAAAAATGAGAATGTCACTAGCGCCGGAGATACGATTTTTCCAACGTTCACCCGCCGATAACGGTGGGTTCCGGAAGTTTAAAATTGTTGCCAATTGTTTCTGGCTATCCTTAGTCACTGTGAACATTCGGCGCAAATAAAAAAACTAGAATGTCTCTAGCGCCGGAAATACGATTTTTTTCCAATGTCCATCCCCCGATAACGGTGGGCGACGGAAGTTAAAAATAGTTCCCAATTTTTTTCTGGCTATCCTTAGCCACTGTGAACATTCGGCGCAAATAAAAAAAATGAGAATGCCTGCAGCGTCGGAGATACGATTTTTTCCATCTTTCACCATCCGATAACGATGGGTTCCGGAAGTTAAAAATCGTCGCCAATTTTTTCGTGGCTATCCTTAGGCACTGTGAACATTCGGCGCAGATAAAAAAAATGAGAATGTCTCTAGCGCCGGAAATACGATTTTTTCCAACTTTCGCCCCCCGATAACGGTGGGTTCCGGAAGTTTAAAATCGTTGCCAAATTTTTCTGGCTATCGTTAGGTACTGTGAACATTCGGAGCAAATAAAAAAAATGAGAATGTCTCTAGCGCCGGAAATACGATTTTTTCCATCTTTCACCCCACGATAACGGTGAGTTCCGGAAGTTAAAAATCGTTCCAATTTTTTCCTGGCTATCCTTAGGTGCTGTGAACAATCGGCGCAAATAAAAAAAATGAGAACGTCACTAGCGCCGGAGATACGATTTTTGCCATCTTTCACCACCCGATAAAGATGGGTTCCGGAAGTTGAAAATCGTTCGCAATTTTTTCTGGCTATCCTTAGGCACTGTGAACATTCGGCGCGAGTAAAAAAAATGAGAACGTCTCTAGCGCCGGAAATACGATTTTTTCCATCGTTCACCCCCCGATAACGGTGGGTTCCGGAAGTTTAAAATCGTTGCCAAATTTTTCTGGCTATCCATAGGCACTGTGAACATTCGGCGCAAACAAAAAAAATGAGAATGTCTCTATCGCCGGAAATACGATTTTTTCCAACTTTCACCGCCCGATAACGGTGGGTTCCGGAAGTTTAAAATCGTTGCCATTTTTTTCTGGCTATCCTTAGGCACTGGAACATTCGGTGCAAATAAAAAAAATGAGAATGTCTCTAGCGCCGGAAATACGATTTTTTCCAACGTTCACCCCCCGATAACGGTGGGTTCCGGAAGTTTAAAATCGTTGCCAATTTTTTTCTGGCTATCCTTAGGCACTGTGAACATTCGGCGCAAATAAAAAAAATGAGAATGTCTCTATCGCCGGAAATACGATTTTTTCCAACTTTCACCGCCCGATAACGGTGGGTTCCGCAAGTTTAAAATCGTTGCCATTATTTTCTGGCTATCCTTAGGCACTGTGAACATTCGGTGCAAATAAAAAAAATGAGAATGTCTCTAGCGCCGGAAATACAATTTTTTTCAAGTTTCACCCCCCGATAACGGTGGGTTCCGGAAGTAAAAATCGTTGCCAATTTTTTTCTGGCTATCCTTAGGTACTGTGAACATTAGGCGTAAATAAAAAAATCAGAATGTCTCTAGCGCCGGAAATACGATTTTTTCCAACTTTCACCCCCCGATAACGGTGGGTTCCGGGAGTTTTAAATCGTTGCCAATTTTTTCGTGGCTATCATTAGGCACTGTGAACATTCGGCCCGAATAAAAAAGGAGAATGTCTGTAGCGCCGGAGATACGTTTTTTCCCATCTTTCACAATCCGCTAACGATGGGTTCTGGAAGTTAAAAATCGTTGCCAATTTTTTCGTGGCTATCTTTAGGCACTGCGAACATTCGGCGCAAATAAAAAAAATGAGAATGTCTCTATCGCCGGAAATACGATTTTTTCCAAAGTTCACCCCCGATAACGATGGGTTCCGGAAGTTCAAAATCGTTGCCAATTTTTTTTCTGGCTATCCTTATGCACAGTGAACATTCCGCGCAATAAAAAAAATGAGAATGTCTCTAGCGCCGGAAATACGATTTTTTCCAAGTTTCACCCCCCGATAACGGTGGATTCCGGAAGTTTTAAATCGTTGCCAATTTTTTCCTGGCTATCATTAGGCACTGTGAACATTCTACCCAAATAAAAAAAAAGAGAATGTCTTTAGCGCCGTAAATACGATTTTTTGCCAATTGTCACCCCCTGATAACGGTGGGTTCCTGCAGTTAAAAATCGTAGCCGATTTTTTTCTGGCTATCCTTAGGCACTGTGAACATTCGGCGCGAATAAAAAAAAATGAGAATGTCTCTATCGCCGGAAATACGATTTTTTCCACCTTTTACCGCCCGATAACGGTGGGTTCCGGAAGTTTCAAATCGATGCCAATTTTTTTCTGGCTATCCTTAGGCACTGTGAACATTCGGCCCGAATAAAAAAAATGAGAATGTCTGTAGCGCCGGAGATACGATTTTTTCCATCGTTCACCATCCGATAACGATGGGTTCCGGAAGTTCAAAATCGTTGCCAATTTTTTTCTGGCTATCCTTAGGCACTGTGAACATTCGACGCAAATAAAAAAAATGAGAATGTCCCTAGCGCCGGAAATACGATTTTTTCCAACGTTCACCCCCCGTTAACGGAGGGTTCCAGAAGTTAAAAATCGCTGCCAATTTTTTTCTGGCTATCCTTAGACACTGTGAACATTCGGCGCAAATAAAAAAAATGAGAATGTCTCTAGCGCCGGAGATACGATTGTTTCCATCTTTCATCATCCGATAACGATGTGTTCCGGAAGTTAAAAACCGTTGCCAATTTTTTTCTGGCTATGCTTAGGCACTGTGAACATTCCGAGCAATAAGAAAAATGAGATTGTCTCTAGCGCCGGAAATACGATTTTTTCCAAGTTTCACCCCCCGATAACGGTGGGTTCCGAAAGTTTAAAATCGTTGCCAATTTTTTTCTGGCTATCCTTATTTACTGTGAACATTCTGCGCAAATAAAAAAAATGAGAATGTGTTTAGCGCCAGAAATACGATTTTATTCCAATTTTCACCCCCTGATAACGGTGGGTTCCGGAAGTTAAATATCGTTGCCAATTTTTTTCTGGCTATCCTTAGGCACTGTGAACATTCGGCGCAAATTAAAATAAATGAGAATGTCTCTAGCGCCGGAAATACGATTTTTTCCAACTTTCACCCCACGATAACGGTGGGTTCCGGAAGTTAAAAATCGTTCCCAATTTTTTTCTGGCTATCCTGAGGCACTGTGAACATTCGGCGCAAATAAAAAAAATGAGAATGTCTGTAGCGCCGGAGATACGATTTTTTCCATCGTTCACCATCCGATAACGATGGGTTCCGGAAGTTCAAAATCGTTGCCAATTTTTTTCTGGCTATCCTTAGGCACTGTGAACATTCGACGCAAATAAAAAAAATGAGAATGTCCCTAGCGCCGGAAATACGATTTTTTCCAACGTTCACGCCCCGTTAACGGAGGGTTCCAGAAGTTAAAAATCGCTGCCAATTTTTTTCTGGCTATCCTTAGACACTGTGAACATTCGGCGCAAATAAAAAAAATGAGAATGTCTCTAGCGCCGGAGATACGATTGTTTCCATCTTTCATCATCCGATAACGATGTGTTCCGGAAGTTAAAAACCGTTGCCAATTTTTTTCTGGCTATGCTTAGGCACTGTGAACATTCCGAGCAATAAGAAAAATGAGATTGTCTCTAGCGCCGGAAATACGATTTTTTCCAAGTTTCACCCCCCGATAACGGTGGGTTCCGAAAGTTTAAAATCGTTGCCAATTTTTTTCTGGCTATCCTTATTTACTGTGAACATTCTGCGCAAATAAAAAAAATGAGAATGTGTTTAGCGCCAGAAATACGATTTTATTCCAATTTTCACCCCCTGATAACGGTGGGTTCCGGAAGTTAAATATCGTTGCCAATTTTTTTCTGGCTATCCTTAGGCACTGTGAACATTCGGCGCAAATTAAAATAAATGAGAATGTCTCTAGCGCCGGAAATACGATTTTTTCCAACTTTCACCCCACGATAACGGTGGGTTCCGGAAGTTAAAAATCGTTCCCAATTTTTTTCTGGCTATCCTGAGGCACTGTGAACATTCGGCGCAAATAAAAAAAATGAGAATGTCTGTAGCGCCGGAGATACGATTTTTTCCATCTTTCACCATGCGATAACGATGGGTTCCGGATGTTAAAAATCGTTCCCAATTTTTTCGTGGCTATCCTTACGCACTGTGAACATTCGGCGCAAATAAAAAAAATGAGAATGTCTCTAGCGCCGTAAATACGATTTTTTCCAACTTTCACCACCCGATAACGGTGGGTTCCGGAAGTTTAATATCGTTGCCAATTATTTCGTGGCTACCCTTAGGCTCTGCGAAAATTCGGCGCAAATAAAAAACATGAGAATGTCTCTAGCGCCGGAAATACGATATTTTCCAACGTTCACCCCCCGATAACGCAGGGTTCCGGAAGTTCGAAATCGTTGCCAATTTTTTTCTGGCTATCCTTAGGCACTGTGAACATTCCGAGCAATAAGAAAAATGAGATTGTCTCTAGCGCCGGAAATACGATTTTTTCCAAGTTTCACCCCCCGATGACGGTGGGTTCCGGAAGTAAAAATCGTTGCCAATTTTTTTCTGGCTATCCTTACGCACTGTGAACATTCGGCGCAAATAAAAAAAAATGAGAAAGTCTCTATCGCCGGAAATACGATTTTTTCCATCTTTCACCGCCCGATAACGGTGGGTTCTGGAAGTTTCAAATCGTTGCCAATTTTTTTCTGGCTATCCTTAGGCACTGTGAACATTCGGCCCAAATAAAAAAAATGCGAATGTCTGTAGCGCCGCAGATACGATTTTTTCCATCTTTCACCATACGATAAGGATGGGTGCCGGAAGTTAAAAATCGTTGCGAATTTTTTCGTGGCTATCCTTAGGCACTGCGAAAATTCGGCGCAAATAAAAAAATGAGAATGTCTCTAGCGCCGGAAATACGATTTTATCCAACTTTCACCCCCCGAGAACGGTGGGTTCGGGAAGTTAACAATCGTTGCCAATTCTTTCTGCCTATCCTTAGGCACTGTGAACATTCGGCGCAAATAAAAAAAATGAGAATGTCTCTAGCGCCGGTAATACGATCTTTTCCAACGTTCACCCACCGATAACGGTGGGTTCCGGAAGTTAAAAATCGTTGCCAATTTTTTTCGGGCTATCCTTATGCACTATGGACATTCCGCGCGATAAAAAAAAATGAGAACGTCTCTAGCGCCGTAAATACGATTTTTTCCAAGTTTCACCCCCCGATAACGGTGGGTTCCGGAAGTAAAAATCTTTGCCAATTTTTTTCTGGCTATCCTTAGGCACTGTGAACGTTCGGCGCAAATAAAAAAATCAGAATGTCTCTAGCGCCGGAAATACGATTTTTTCCAACATTCACCCCCCGATAACGGTGGGTTTCGGAAGTTAAAAATCGTTGCCAATTTTTTTCTGGCTATCCTTAGACACTGTGAACATTCGGCGCAAATAAAAAAAATGGGAATGTCTCTAGCGCCGGAAATACGATATTTTCCAACGTTCACCCCCCGATAACGGTGGGTTCCGGAAGTTAAAAATCGTTGCCAATTTTTTTCTGGCTATCCTTAGGCACTGTGAACATTCGGCGCAAATAAAAAAAATGAGAATGTCTTTATCGCCGGAAATACGATTTTTTTCCAATGTCCACCCCCCGATAACGGTGGGTGACGGAAGTTAAAAATCGTTGCCAATTTTTTCGTGGCTATCCTTAGGCATTGTGAAATTTTGGCGCAAATAAAAAAAATGAGAATGTCTCTAGCGCCGGAAATACGATTCTTTCCACCGTTCACCCCGCGTTAACGGTGGGTTCCGGAAGTTTAAAATCGTTGCCAATTTTTTTCTGGCTATCCTTAGGCACTGTGAACATCCAGCGCAAATAAAAAAAAATGAGAATGTCTCTATCGCCGGAAAAACGATTTTTTCTAACTTTCACCGCACGATAACGGTGGTTTCGGAAGTTTAAAATTTTTGCCAATTTTATTCTGGCTATCCTTAGTCACTGTGAATATTCGGCGCAAATAAAAAAAATGAGAATGTCTCTAGCGCCGGAAATATGATTTTTTTCCAATGTCCACTTTCCGATAACGGTGGGTGACGGAAGTTAAAAATCGTTGCCAATTTTTTTGTGGCTTTCGTTAGCCACTGTGAACATTCGGCGCAAATAAAAAAAATGAGAATGCCTGCAGCGTCGGAGATACGATTTTTTCCATCTTTCACGATCCGATAACGACGGGTTCCGGAAGTTAAACATCGTTGCCAACTTTTTCGTGGCTATCCTTAGGCACTGTGAACATTCGGCGCAAATAAAAAAAATGAGAATGAGTCTAGCGCCGGAAATACGATTTTTTCCAACTTTCACCCCCCGATAACGGTGGGTTCCGGAAATTAAAAATCGATGCCTATTGTTTCTGGCTATCCTTAGTCACTGTGAACATTCGGCGCAAATAAAAAAAATGAGAATGTCTCTAGCGCCGGAAATACGATTTTTTTCCAATGTCCACCCCCCGATAATGGTGGGTGACGGAAGTTAAAAATCGATGCCAATTTTTTTCTGCCTATCCTTAGGCACTGTGAACATTCGGCGCAAATAAAAAAAATGAGAATGAGTCTAGCGCCGGAAATACGATTTTTTCCAATTTTCACCGCACGATAACGGTGGTTGCGGAAGTTTAAAATTGTTGCCAATTTTATTGTGGCTATCCTTAGGCACTCTGAACTTTCGGCCCAAATAAAAAAAATGACAATCTCTGTAGCGCCGGAGATACGATTTTTTCGATCTTTCACCATCCGATAACGATGGGGTCCGGAAGTTAAAAATCGTTGCCAATTTTTTCGGGGCAATCCTTAGGCACTGTCAACATTCGGCGCAAATAAAAAAATGAGAATGTCTCTAGCGCCGGAAATACGATTGTTTCCAACTTTCACCCCCCGATAACGGTGGGTTCCGGAAGTTTAAAATCGTTGCCAAATTTTTCTGGCTATCCTTAGGTACTGTGAACATTCGGAGCAAATAAAAAAAATGAGAATGTCACTAGCGCCGGAGATACGATTTTTCCAACGTTCACCCGCCGATAACGGTGGGTTCCGGAAGTTTAAAATTGTTGCCAATTGTTTCTGGCTATCCTTAGTCACTGTGAACATTCGGCGCAAATAAAAAAATTAGAATGTCTCTAGCGCCGGAAATACGATTTTTTTCCAATGTCCATCCCCCGATAACGGTGGGCGACGGAAGTTAAAAATCGTTGCCAATTTTTTTCTGGCTATCCTTAACCACTGTGAACATTCGGCGCAAATTAAAAAAATGAGAATGCCGGCAGCGTCGGAGATACGATTTTTTCCATCTTTCACCATCCGATCACGATGGGTTCCGGAAGTTAAAAATCGTCGCCAATTTTTTCGTGGCTATCCTTAGGCACTGTGAACATTCGGTGCAGATAAAAAAAATGAGAATGTCTCTAGCGCCGGAAATACGATTTTTTCCAACTTTCACCCCCCGATAACGGTGGGTTCCGGAAGTTTAAAATCGTTGCCAAATTTTTCTGGCTATCGTTAGGTACTGTTAACATTCCGAGCAAATAAAAAAAATGAGAATGTCTCTAGCGCCAGAAATACGATTTTTTCCATCTTTCACCCCACGATAACGGTGAGTTCCGGAAGTTAAAAATCGTTCCAATTTTTTCCTGGCTATCCTTAGGTGCTGTGAACAATCGGCTCAAATAAAAACAATGAGAATGGCACTAGCGCCGGAGATACGATTTTTTCCATCTTTCACCACCCGATAACAATTTGGCAATCTTTTCTGGCTATCCTTAGGCACTGTGAACACTCGGCGCAAATAAAAAAAATGAGAACGTCTCTAGCGCCGGAAATACGATTTTTTCCATCGTTCACCCCCCGATAACGGTGGGTTCCGGAAGTTTAAAATCGTTGCCAAATTTTTCTGGCTATCCTTAGGCACTGTGAACATTCGGCGCAAATAAAAAAAATGAGAGTGTCACTAGCGCCGGAGATACGATTTTTTCCAACGTTCACCCCCCGATAGCGGTGGGTTCCGGAAGTTTAAAAGTGTTGCCAATTTTTTTCTGGCTATCCTTAGGCACTGTAAACATTCGGCCCAAATAAAAAAAATGTGAATGTCTGTAGCGCCGGCGATACGATTTTTTCCATCTTTCACCATCGGATAACGATGGGTTCCGGCAGTTAAAAATCGTTGACAATTTTTTCGTGACCTATCCTTAGGCACTGTGAACATTCGGCGCAAATAAAAAAAATGAGAATGTCCCTCGCGCCGGAGAGACGATTTTTTCCATCATTCACCACCCGATAACCATGGGTTCCGGAAGTTAAAAATCGTTGCCAATTTTTTTCTGGCTATCCTTAGACACTGTGAACATTCGGCGCAAAAAAAAAATGAGAATGTCTCTAACCCCGGAGATACGATTGTTTCCATCTTTCACCATCCGATAACGATGGGTTCCGGAAGTTAAAAATCGTTGCCAATTTTTTCGTGGCTATCCTTAGGCACTGTGAACATTAGGCGGAGATAAAAAAAATGAGAATGCCTATAGCGCTGGAGATACGATTTTTTCCAACGTTCACCCCCCGATATCGGTGGGTTCCGGAAGTTTAAAATTGTTGCCAATTTTTTTCTGGCTATCCTTAGGCACTGTAAACATTCGGCCCAAATAAAACAAATGAGAATTTCACTAGCGCCGGAGATACGATTTTTCCAACGTTCACCCGCCGATAACGGTGGGTTCCGGAAGTTTAACATTGTTGCCAATTGTATCTGGCTATCCTTAGGCACTGTGAACATTCGGCGCAAATAAAAAAAATGAGAACGTCTCTAGCGCCGGAAATACGATTTTTTCCAACGTTCACCCCCCGATAACGGTGGGTTCCGAAGTTAAAAATCGTTGCCAATTTTTTTCTGGCTATCCTTAGGCACTGTAAACATTCGGCCCAAATAAAAAAAAATGAGAATGTCTGTAGCGCCAGAGATATGATTTTTTCCTACATTCACCCCCCGATAACGGTGGATTCCGGAAGTTAAAAATCGTTGCCAATTTTTGTCTGGCTATCTTTAGGCACTATGAACATTCGGCGCAAATAAAAAAAATGAGAATGTCACTAGCGCCGGAAATACGATTTTTTCCAACGTTCACCCCCCGATAACGGTGGGTTCCGGAAGTTCAAAATCGTTGCCGATTTTTTTTCTGGCTATCCTTAGGCCCTGTGAACATTCGTGCGGAAATTAAAAAAAATGAGAATATCTCTAGCGCCGGAAATACGATTTTTTCCAACGTTCACCCCCCGATAACGGTGGGTTCCGGAAGTTTAAAATCGTTGCCAATTTTTTTCTGGCTATCCTTAGGCACTGTCAACATTCGGCGCAAATAAGAAGAATGCGAATGTCTCTATCGCCGGAAATACGATTTTTTTGAACTTTCACCGCCCGATGACGGTGGGTTCCGGAAGTTTAAAATCGTTGCCGATTTTTTTCTGGCTATCCTTAGGCCCTGTGAACATTCGGTGCAAATAAAAAAAATGATAATGCCTCCAGTGCCGGAAATACGATTTTTTCCATCTTTCACCCCCCGATAACGGTGGGTTCCGGAAGTTTAAATAGTTGCCAATTTTTTCGTGGCTATCCTTAGGCACTGTGAACATTCGGCGCAAATAAAAAAAATGAGAATGTCTCTACTGCCGGAAATACGATTTTTTCCACCTTTCACCACCCGATAACGGTGGGTTCCGGAAGTTTAAAATCGTTGCCAATTTTTTTCTGGTTATCCTAAGGCATTGCGAACATTCGGCGCAAATAAAAAAAATGAGAATGTCACAAGCGCCGGAAATACGATTTTTTCCAAAGTTCACCCCCCGATAACGGTGGGTTCCGGAAGTTAGAAATCGTTGCCGATGTTTTTCTGGCTATCCTTAGGCCCTGTGAACATTCGTGCGGAAATAAAAAAAATGAGAATGTCTCTAGCGCCGGAAATACGATTTTTTCCAACGTTCACCCCCCGATAACGGTGGGTTCCGGAAGTTTAAAATTCTTGCCAATTTTTTTCTGGCTATCCTTAGGCACTGTGGACATTCGGCGGAAATAAAAAAAATGAGAATGTCTCTAGCGCCGGAAATACGATTTTTTCCAACTTTCACCCCCCGATAACGGTGGGTTCCGGAAGCTTAAAATCGTTGCCAATTTTTTTCTAGCTATCCTTAGGCACTGTGAATAATCGGCGCAAATAAACAAAATGAGAATGTCTCTATCGCCGGAAATACGATTTTTTTCAACATTCACCGCCCGATAACGGTGGGTTCCGGAAGTTTAACATCGTGCCAATTTTTCTCTGGCTATCCTTAGACACTGTGAACATTCGGCCCAAATAAAAAAAATGAGAATGTCTATATCGCCGGAAATACGATTTTTTCCCAATTGTCACACCCTGATAACGGTGGGTTCCTGCAGTTAAAAATCGTACCCAATTTTTTTCTGGCTATCCTTAGGCACTGTGAACATTCGGCGCGAATAAAAAAAAATGAGAATGTCTCTATCGCCGGAAATACGATTTTTTCCAACTTTCACCGCCCGATAACGGTGGGTTCCGGAAGTTTCACATCGTTGCCAAATTTTTTCTGGCTATCCTTAGGCACTGTGAACATTGGGCGCAATTAAAAAAAATGAGAATGTCTCTAGCGCCGGAAATACGATTTTATCCAACTTTCACCCCCCGATAACGGTGGGTTCCGAAGTTTAAAATCGTTGCCAATTTTTTTCTGGCTATCCTTAGGCACTGTGAACATTCGGCCCAAATAAAAAAAAATGAGAATGTCTGTAGCGCCGGAGATATGATTTTTTCCTACGTTCACCCCCCGATAACGGCGGGCTCCGGAAGTTAAAAACCGTTGCCAATTTTTTTCTGGCTATCTTTAGGCACTGTGAACATTCGGCGCAAATTAAAAAAATGAGACTGTCTCAAGCGCCGGAAATACGATTTTTTCCAACGTTCACCCCCCGATAACGGTGGGTTCAGGAAGTTAAAAATCGTTGCCGATTTTTTTCTGGCTATCCTTAGGCCCTGTGAGCATTCGTGCGGAAATAAAAAAAATGAGAATCTCTCTAGCGCCAGAAATACGATTTTATTCCAATTTTCACCTCCTGATAACAGATGGGTCCGGAAGTTAAATATCGTTCCCAATTTTTTCCTGGCTATCCTTAGGCACTGTGAACATTCCGCGCAATTAAAAAAAATGAGAATGTCTCTAGCGCCGGAAATACGATTTTTTACAAGATTCACCCCCCGATAACGGTGGGTTCCGGAAGTAAAAATCGTTGCCAATTCTTTTCTGGCTATCCTTAGCCATTGTGAACATTCGGCGCAAATAAACAAGATGAGAATGTGTCTAGCGCCGGAAATACGATTTTTTCCAACGTTCACCCCCCGTTAACGGAGGGTTTCGGAAGTTAAAAATCGCTGCCAATTTTTTTCTGGCTATCCTTAGACACTGAACATTCCGCGCAAATAAAAAAAATGAGAATGTCTCTAGCGCCGGAGATACGATTGTTTCCATATTTCAGCATCCGATAACGATGGGTTCCGGAAGTTAAAAACCGTTGCTAATTTTTTTCTGGCTATGCTTAGGCTCTGTGAATACTCGGCGCAAATAAAAAAAAATGAGAATGTCGCTAGCACCTGAAATACCATTTTTTGCAACTTTCACCCCCCGATAAACGTGGGTTCCGAAAGTTTAAAATCGTTGCCAATTTTTTTCTGGCTATCCTTATTTACTGTGAACATTCTGCGCAAATAAAAAAAATGAGAATGTGTTTAGCGCCAGAAATACGATTTTATTCCAATTTTCACCGCCTTATAACGGTGGGTTCCGGAAGTTAAAAATGGTTCCCAATTTTTTTCTGGCTATCCTGAGGCACTATGAACATTCGGGGCAAATAAAAAAAATGAGAATGTCTGTAGCGCCGGAGATACGATTTTTTCCAACTTTCACCACCCGATAACGGTCGGTTGCGGAAGTTTAAAATCGTTGCCAAATTTTAATGGCTATCCTTAGGCACTGTGAACATTTGGCGCAAATAAAAAAAAATGGGAGTGTCTCTAGAGCCGGAGATACAATTTTGTCCATCTTTCACCCCCCGATAACGGTGAGTTCCGGAAGTTAAAAATCGTTCCCAATTTTTTCGTGGCTGTCCTTAGGCACTGTGAACATTCGGCGTAAATAAAAAAAAATGAGAATGTCGCTATCGCCGGAAATACGATTTTTTCCATCTTTCACCGCCCGATAACGGTGGGTTCTGGAAGTTTCAAATTGTTGCCAATTTTTTTCTGGCTATCCTTAGGCACTGTGACCATTCGGCCCAAATAAAAAGAATGAGAATGTCTGTAGCGCCGGAGATACGATTTTTTCCATCTTTCACCATCCGATAACGATGGGTGCCGGAAGTTAAAAATCGTTGCCAATTTTTTCGTGGCTATCCTTAGGCACTGCGAAAATTCGGCGCAAATAAAAAAATGAGAATGTCTCTAGCGCCGGTAATACGATCTTTTCCAACGTTCACCCCCGATAACGGTGGGTTCCGAAGTTTAAAATCGTTGCCAATTTTTTTCTGGCTATACTTAGGCACTGTGAACATTCGGCCCAAATAAAAAAAAATGAGAATGTTTGTAGCGCCGCAGATATGATTTTTTCCTACGTTCACCCCCCGATAACGGTGGGTTCCGGAAGTTAAAAATCGTTGCCGATTTTTTTTCTGTCTATCCTTAGGCCCTGTGAGCATTCGTGCGGAAACAAAAAAATGAGAATGTCTCTAGCGCCGGAAATGCGCTTTTTTCCAACGTTCACCCCCCGATAACGGTGGATTCCGGAAGTTTAAAATTGTCGTCAATTTTTTTCTGGCTATCCTTAGGCCCTGTGGGCTGTCGGCGGAAATAAAAAAAATGAGAATGTCTCTAGCGCCGGAAATACCATTTTTTCCACCGATCACCCCCCCCGATAACGGTGGGTTCTGGAAGTTTAAAATCGTTGCCAATTTTTTTCTGGCTATCCTTAGGCACTGTGAACATTCGGCGCAAATAAAAACAACGAGAATGTCTCTATCGCCGGAAATACGATTTTTTCCATCTTTCACCGCCCGATAACGGTGGGTTCCGGAAGTTTAAAATCGTTGCCGATATTTTTCTGGCTATCCTTGGGCACTGTGAACATTCGGTGCAAATAAAGAAAATGAGAATGTCTCTAGCGCCGGAAATACGATTTTTTCCAACGTTCACCCCCCGATAACGGTGTGTTCCGGAAGTTTAAAATCGTTGCCAATTTTTTTCTGGCTATCCTTAGGCACTGTGAATATTCGGCGCAAATAAAAAAAATGAGAATGTCTCTATCGCCGGAAATACGATTTTTTGCAAGTTTCACACCCCTATAACGGTGGGTTCCGGAAGTAAAAATCGTTGCCAATTTTTTTGTGGCTATCATTAGGCACTGTGAACATTCGGCCCGAATAAAAAAAG
This sequence comes from Ophion ventricosus, assembly GCA_963932345.1. NCBI lineage: Eukaryota > Metazoa > Arthropoda > Insecta > Hymenoptera > Ichneumonidae > Ophion > Ophion ventricosus. The sequence goes on from OZ010725.1 coordinate 6,108,206, forward strand.
GAGAATGTCTGTACCGCCGGAGATACGATTTTTTCCATCTTTCACCATCCGATAACGATGGGTTCTGGAAGGTAAAAATCGTTTCCAATTTTTTCGTGGCTCTCCTTAGGCACTGCGAACATTCGGCGCAAATAAAAAAAAATGCGAATGTCCCTATCGCCGGAAATACGATTTTTTCCAACGTTCACCCCCGATAACGATGGGTTCCGGAAGTTCAAAATCGTTGCCAATTTTTTTCTGGCTATCCTTATGCACTGTGAACATTCCGCGCAATAAAAAAAATGAGAATGTCTCTAGCGCCGGAAATACGATTTTTTCCAAGTTTCACCCCCCGATAACGGTGGGTTCCGGAAGTAAAAATCGTTGCCAATTTTTTTCTGGCTATCCTTAGGCACTGTGAACATTCGGCGCAAAATAAAAAAATCAAAATGTCTCTAGCGCCGGAAATACGATTTTTTCCAACTTTCACCCCCCGATAACGGTGGGTTCCGGAAGTTTTAAATCGTTGCCAATTTTTTCCTGGCTATCATTAGGCACTGTGAACATTCTACCCAAATAAAAAAATGAGAATGTCTTTAGCGCCGTAAATACGATTTTTTCCCAATTGTCACCGCCTGATAACGGTGGGTTCCTGCATTTAAAAATCGTAGCCAATTTTCTTCTGGCTATCCTTAGGCACTGTGAACATTCGGCGCGAATAAAAAAAAATGAAAATGTCTCTATCGCCGGAAATACGATTTTTTCCAACATTCACCGCCCGATAACGGTGGGTTCCGGAAGTTTCAATTCGTTGCCAATTTTTTTCTCGCTATCCTTAGGCACTGTAAACATTCGGCCCAAGTAAAAAAAATGAGAATGTCTGTAGCGCTGGCGATACGATTTTTTCCATCTTTCACCATCCGATAACGATGGGTTCCGTAAGTTAAAAATCGGTGCCAATTGTTTCTGCCTATCCTTAGGCACTGTGAACATTCGGCGCAAATAAAAAAAATGAGAATATCGCTAGCGCCGGAAATACGATTTTTTCCTAAGTTCACCCCCCGATAACGGTGGGTTCCGAAGTTTAAAATCGTTGCCAATTTTTTTTTGACTATCCTTAGGCACTGTGAACATTCGGCCCAAATAAAAAAAATGAGAATGTCTGTAGCGCCGGAGATATGATTTTTTCCTACTTTCACCCCCCGATAACGGTGGGCTCCGGAAGTTAAAAATCGTTGCCAATTTTTTTCTGGCTATCTTTAGGCACTGTAAACATTCGGCGCAAATAAAAAAAATGAGACTGTCTCTAGCGCCGGAAATACGATTTTTTCCAACGTTCACCCCCCGATAACGGTGGGTTCCGGAAGTTAAAAATCGTTGCCGATTTTTTCCTGGCTATCCTTAGGCCCTGTGAACATTCGTGCGGAAATAAAAAAAATGAGAATGTCTCTAGCGGCAGAAATACGATTTTATTCCAATTTTCACCTCCTGATAACAGATGGGTCCCCAAGTTAAATATCGTTGCCAATTTTTTTCTGGCTATGCTTAGGCACTGTGAATACTCGGCGCATATAAAAAAAAATGAGAATGTCGCTAGCACCTGAACTACCATTTTTTGCAACTTTCACCCCCCGATAACGGTGGGTTCGGAAAGTTTAAAATCGTTTCCAATTTTTTTCTGGCTATCCTTATTTACTGTGAAAATTCTGCGCAAATAAAAAATATGAGAATGTGTTTAGCGCCAGCAATACGATTTTATTCCAATTTTCACCGCCTTATAACGGTGGGTTCCGGAAGTTAAATATCGTTGCCAATTTTTTTCTGGCTATCCTTAGGCACTGCGAACATTCGGCGCAAATAAAAAAAAATGAGAATGTCTCTAGCGCCGGAAATACGATTTTTTCCAACTTTGACCCCACGATAACGGTGGGTTCCGTAATTTAAAAATCGTTGCCAATTGTTTCTGCCTATCCTTAGGCACTGTGAACATTCGGCGCAAATAAAAAAAATGAGAATATCGCTAGCGCCGGAAATACGATTTTTTCCAAAGTTCACCCCCCGATAACGGTGGGTTCCGAAGTTTAAAATCGTTGCCAATTTTTTTTTGACTATCCTTAGGCACTGTGAACATTCGGCCCAAATAAAAAAAATGAGAATGTCTGTAGCGCCGGAGATATGATTTTTTCCTACTTTCACCCCCCGATAACGGTGGGCTCCGGAAGTTAAAAATCGTTGCCAATTTTTTTCTGGCTATCTTTAGGCACTGTAAACATTCGGCGCAAATAAAAAAAATGAGACTGTCTCTAGCGCCGGAAATACGATTTTTTCCAACGTTCACCCCCCGATAACGGCGGGTTCCGGAAGTTAAAAATCGTTGCCGATTTTTTCCTGGCTATCCTTAGGCCCTGTGAACATTCGTGCGGAAATAAAAAAAATTAGAATGTCTCTAGCGGCAGAAATACGATTTTATTCCAATTTTCACCTCCTGATAACAGATGGGTCCCCAAGTTAAATATCGTTGCCAATTTTTTTCTGGCTATGCTTAGGCACTGTGAATACTCGGCGCATATAAAAAAAAATGAGAATGTCGCTAGCACCTGAACTACCATTTTTTGCAACTTTCACCCCCCGATAACGGTGGGTTCGGAAAGTTTAAAATCGTTTCCAATTTTTTTCTGGCTATCCTTATTTACTGTGAAAATTCTGCGCAAATAAAAAATATGAGAATGTGTTTAGCGCCAGCAATACGATTTTATTCCAATTTTCACCGCCTTATAACGGTGGGTTCCGGAAGTTAAATATCGTTGCCAATTTTTTTCTGGCTATCCTTAGGCACTGCGAACATTCGGCGCAAATAAAAAAAAATGAGAATGTCTCTAGCGCTGGAAATACGATTTTTTCCAACTTTGACCCCACGATAACGGTGGGTTCCGTAAGTTAAAAATCGTTGCCAATTGTTTCTGCCTATCCTTAGGCACTGTGAACATTCGGCGCAAAAAAAAAAAATGTGAATATCTCTAGTGCCGGAAATACGATTTTTTCCAAAGTTCACCCCCCGATAACGGCGGGTTCCGGAAGTTAAAAATCGTTGCCGATTTTTTTCTGGCTATCCTTAGGCCCTGTCAACATTCGTGCGGAAATAAAAAAAATGAGAATGTCTCTAGCGCCAGAAATACAATTTTATTCCAATTTTCACCTCCTGATAACAGATGGGGCCGGAAGTTAAATATCGTTCCCAATTTTTTTCTGGCTATCCTTAGGCACTGTGAACATTCCGCGCAATTAAAAAAAATGAGAATATCTCTAGCGCCCGAAATACGTTTTTTTACAAGATTCACCCCCCGATAACGGTGGGTTCCGGAAGTCAAAATCGTTGCCAATTCTTTTCCGGCTATCCTTAGCCATTGTGAACATTCGGCGCAAATAAAAAAAATGAGAATGTGTCTAGCGCCGGAAATACGATTTTTTCCAACGTTCACCCCCCGTTAACGGAGGGTTTCGGAAGTTAAAAATCGCTTCCAATTTTTTTCTGGCTATCCTTAGACACTGTGAACATTAGGCGCGAATAAAAAAAATGTGAATGTCTCTAGCTCCGGAGATACGATTGTTTCCATATTTCAGCATCCGATAACGATGGGTTCCGGAAGTTAAAAACCGTTGCCAATTTTTTTCTGGCTATGCTTAGGCACTGTGAATACTCGGCGCAAATAAAAAAAAATGAGAATGTCGCTAGCACCTGAAATACCATTTTTTGCAACTTTCACCCCCCGATAACGGTGGGTTCCGAAAGTTTAAAATCGTTGCCGATTTTTTTCTGGCTATCCTTATTTACTGTGAACATTCTGCGCAAAGAAAAAAAAATGAGAATGTGTTTAGCGCCAGAAATACGATTTTATTCCAATTTTCACCCCCTTATAACGGTGGGTTCCGGTAGTTAAATATCGTTGCCAATTTTTTTCTGGCTATCCTTAGGCACTGGGAATATTCGGCGCAAATAAAAAAAATTAGAATGTCTCTAGCGCCGGAAATACGATTTTTTCCAACTTTGACCCCACGATAACGGTGGGTTCCGAAAGTTAAAAATCGTTCCCAATTTTTTTCTGGCTATCCTTAGGTACTGTGAACATTCGGAGCAAATAAAAAAAATGAGAATGTCACTAGCGCCGGAGATACGATTTTTCCAACGTTCACCCGCCGATAACGGTGGGTTCCGGAAGTTTAAAATTGTTGCCAATTGTTTCTGGCTATCCTTAGTCACTGTGAACATTCGGCGCAAATAAAAAAAATTAGAATGTCTCTAGCGCCGGAAATACGATTTTTTTCCAATGACCATCCCCCGATAACGGTGGGCGACGGAAGTTAAAAAACGTTGCCAATTTTTTTCTGGCTATCCTTAGCCACTGTGAACATTCGGCGCAAATTACAAAAATGAGAATGCCTGCAGCGTCGGAGATACGATTTTTTCCATCTTTCACCATCCGATAACGATGGGTTCCGGAAGTTAAAAATCGTCGCCAATTTTTTCGTGGCTAGCCTTAGGCACTGTGAACATTCGGTGCAGATCAAAAAAATGAGAATGTCTCTAGCGCCGGAAATACGATTTTTTCCAACTTTCACCCCCCGATAACGGTGGGTTCCGGAAGTTTAAAATCGTTGCCAAATTTTTCTGGCTATCGTTAGGTACTGTTAACATTCCGAGCAAATAAAAAAAATGAGAATGTCTCTAGCGCCGGAAATACGATTTTCTCCATCTTTCACCCCACGATAACGGTGAGTTCCGGAAGTTAAAAATCGTTCCAATTTTTTCCTGGCTATCCTTAGGTGCTGTGAACAATCGGCGCAAATAAAAACAATGAGAATGTCACTAGCGCCGGAGATACGATTTTTTCCATCTTTCACCACCCGATAACGATGGGTTCCGGAAGTTGAAAATCGTTGGCAATCTTTTCTGGCTATCCTTAGGCACTGTGAACATTCGGCGCAAATAAAAAAAATGAGAACGTCTCTAGCGCCGGAAATACGATTTTTTCCATCGTTCACCCCCCGATAACGGTGGGTTCCGGAAGTTTAAAATCGTTGCCAAATTTTTCTGGCTATCCTTAGGCACTGTGAACATTCGGCGCAAATAAAAAAAATGAGAATGTCACTAGCGCCGGAGATACGATTTTTTCCAACGATCACCCCCCGATAACGGTGGGTTCCGGAAGTTTAAAAGTGTTGCCAATTTTTTTCTGGCTATCCTTAGGCACTGTAAACATTCGGCCCAAATAAAAAAAATGTGAATGTCTGTAGCGCCGGCGATACGATTTTTTCCATCTTTCACCATCGGATAACGATGGGTTCCGGCAGTTAAAAATCGTTGACAATTTTTTCGTGACCTATCCTTAGTCACTGCGGACATTCGGCGCAAATAAAAAAAATGAGAATGTCTCTCGCGGCGGAGAGACGATTTTTTCCATCATTCACCACCCGATAACGATGGGTTCCGGAAGTTAAAAATCGTTGCCAATTTTTTTCTGGCTATCCTTAGACACTGTGAACATTCGGCGCAAATAAAAAAAATGAGAATGTCTCTAACGCCGGAGATACGATTGTTTCCATCTTTCACCATCCGATAACGATGGGTTCCGGAAGTTAAAAATCGTTGCCAATTTTTTCGTGGCTATCCTTAGGCACTGTGAACATTAGGCGGAGATAAAAAAAATGAGAATGCCTATAGCGCTGCAGATACGATTTTTTCCAACGTTCACCCCCCGATAACGGTGGGTTCCGGAAGTTTAAAATTGTTGCCAATTTTTTTCTGGCTATCCTTAGGCACTGTAAACATTCGGCCCAAATAAAAAAAATGAGAATTTCACTAGCGCCGGAGATACGATTTTTCCAACGTTCACCCGCCGATAACGGTGGGTTCCGGAAGTTTAACATTGTTGCCAATTGTATCTGGCTATCCTTAGACACTGTGAACATTCGGCGCAAATAAAAAAATGAGAACGTCTCTAGCGCCGGAAATACGATTTATTCCATCGTTCACCCCGCGATAACGGTGGGTTCCGGAAGTTAAAAATCGTTGCCAATTTTTTCGTGGCTATCCTTAGGCACTGTCAACATTCGGCGCAAATAAAAAAAATGAGAATGTCTCTAGCGCCGGAAATACGATTTTTTCCAACGTTCACCCCCCGATAACGGTGGGTTCCGAAGTTAAAAATCGTTGCCAATTTTTTTCTGGCTATCCTTAGGCACTGTGAACATTCAGCCCAAATAAAAAAAAATGAGAATGTCTGTAGCGCCAGAGATATGATTTTTTCCTACATTCACCCCCCGATAACGGTGGATTCCGGAAGTTAAAAATCGTTGCCAATTTTTGTCTGGCTATCTTTAGGCACTATGAACATTCGGCGCAAATAAAAAAAATGAGAATGTCACTAGCGCCGGAAATACGATTTTTTCCAACGTTCACCCCCCGATAACGGTGGGTTCCGGAAGTTCAAAATCGTTGCCGATTTTTTTTCTGGCTATCCTTAGGCCCTGTGAACATTCGTGCGGAAATAAAAAAAAATGAGAATATCTCTAGCGCCGGAAATACGATTTTTTCCAACGTTCACCCCCCGATAACGGTGGGTTCCGGAAGTTTAAAATCGTTGCCAATTTTTTTCTGGCTATCCTTAGGCACTGTCAACATTCGGCGCAAATAAAAAGAATGAGAATGTCTCTATCGCCGGAAATACGATTTTTTTCAACTTTCACCGCCCGATAACGGTGGGTTCCGGAAGTTTAAAATCGTTGCCAATTTTTTTCTGGCTATCCTTAGGCACTGTGAACATTCGGTGCAAATAAAAAAAATGATAATGCCTCCAGTGCCGGAAATACGATTTTTTCCATCTTTCACCCCCCGATAACGGTGGGTTCCGGAAGTTTAAATAGTTGCCAATTTTTTCGTGGCTATCCTTAGGCACTGTGAACATTCGGCGCAAATAAAAAAAATGAGAATGTCTTTACTGCCGGAAATACGATTTTTTCCACCTTTCACCCCCCGATAACGGTGGGTTCCGGAAGTTTAAAATCGTTGCCAATTTTTTTCTGGTTATCCTTAGGCACTGTGAATATTCGGCGCAAATAAAAAAATGAGAATGTCACTAGCGCCGGAAATACGATTTTTTCCAACGTTCACCCCCCGATAACGGTGGGTTCCGGAAGTTAAAAATCGTTGCCGATGTTTTTCTGGCTATCCTTAGGCCCTGTGAACATTCGTGCGGAAATAAAAAAAATGAGAATGTCTCTAGCGCCGGAAATACGATTTTTTCCAACGTTCACCCCCCGATAACGGTGGGTTCCGGAAGTTTAAAATTGTTGCCAATTTTTTTCTGGCTATCCTTAGGCACTGTGACCATTCGGCGCAAATAAAAAAATGAGAATGTCTCTAGCGCCGGAAATACGATTTTTTCCATCTTTCACCCCCCGATAACGGTGGGTTCCGGAAGTTTAAAATCGTTGCCAATTTTTTTCTGGCTATCCTTAGGCACTGTGAATAATCGGCGCAAATAAACAAAATGAGAATGTCTCTATCGCCGGAAATACGATTTTTTTCAACATTCACCGCCCGATAACGGTGGGTTCCGGAAGTTTAACATCGTGCCAATTTTTCTCTGGCTATCCTTAGACACTGTGAACATTCGGCCCAAATAAAAAAAATGAGAATGTCTACATCGCCGGAAATACGATTTATTCCAAAGTTCACCCCCGATAACGATGGGTTCCGGAAGTTCAAAATCGTTGCCAATTTTTTCCTCGCTATCATTAGGCACAGTGAACATTCTACCCAAATAAAAAAAATGAGAATGTCTTTAGCGCCGTAAATACGATTTTTTCCCAATTGTCACCCCCTGATAACGGTGGGTTCCTGCAGTTAAAAATCGTACCCAATTTTTTTCCGGCTATCCTTAGGCACTATCCTTAGGTGAACATTCGGCGCGAATAAAAAAAAATGAGAATGTCTCTATCGCCGGAAATACGATTTTTTCCAACTTTCACCGCCCGATAACGGTGGGTTCCGGAAGTTTCACATCGTTGCCAATTTTTTTCTGGCTATCCTTAGGCACTGTGAACATTCGGCGCAATGAAAAAAAATGAGAATGTCTCTAGCGCCGGAAATACGATTTTATCCAACTTTCACCCCCCGATAACGGTGGGTTCCGAAGTTTAAAATCGTTGCCAATTTTTTTCTGGCTATCCTTAGGCACTGTGAACATTCGGCCCAAATAAAAAAAAATGAGAATGTCTGTAGCGCCGGAGATATGATTTTTTCCTACGTTCACCCCCCGATAACGGCGGGCTCCGGAAGTTAAAAACCGTTGCCAATTTTTTTCTGGCTATCTTTAGGCACTGTGCACATTCGGCGCAAATAAAAAAAATGAGACTGTCTCTAGCGCCGGAAATACGATTTTTTCCAACGTTCACCCCCCGATAACGGTGAGTTCAGGAAGTTAAAAATCGCTGCCGATTTTTTTCTGGCTATCCTTAGGCCCTGTGAGCATTCGTGCGGAAATAAAAAAAAATGAGAATCTCTCTAGCGCCAGAAATACGATTTTATTCCAATTTTCACCTCCTGATAACAGATGGGTCCGGAAGTTAAATATCGTTCCCAATTTTTTTCTGGCTATCCTTAGGCACTGTGAACATTCCGCGCAATTAAAAAAAATGAGAATGTCTCTAGCGCCGGAAATACGATTTTTTACAAGATTCACCCCCCGATAACGGTGGGTTCCGGAAGTAAAAATCGTTGCCAATTCTTTTCTGGCTATCCTTAGCCGATGTGAACATTCGGCGCAAATAAAAAAAATGAGAATGTGTCTAGCGCCGGAAATACGATTTTTTCCAACGTTCACCCCCCGTTAACGGAGGGTTTCGGAAGTTAAAAATCGCTGCCAATTTTTTTCTGGCTATCCTTAGACACTGAACATTCGGCGCAAATAAAAAAAATGAGAATGTCTCTAGCGCCGGAGATACGATTGTTTCCATATTTCAGCATCCGATAACGATGGGTTCCGGAAGTTAAAAACCGTTGCCAATTTTTTTCTGGCTATGCTTAGGCTCTGTGAATACTCGGCGCAAATAAAAAAAAATGAGAATGTCGCTAGCACCTGAAATACCATTTTTTGCAACTTTCACCCCCCGATAAAGGTGGGTTCCGAAAGTTTAAAATCGTTGCCAATTTTTTTCTGGCTATCCTTATTTACTGTGAACATTCTGCGCAAATAAAAAAAATGAGAATGTGTTTAGCGCCAGAAAAACGATTTTATTCCAATTTTCACCGCCTTATAACGGTGGGTTCCGCAAGTTAAAAATCGTTGCCAAATTTTAATGGCTATCCTTAGGCACTGTGAACATTCGGCGCAAATAAAAAAAAATGGGAGTGTCTCTAGCGCCGGAGATACAATTTTGTCCATCTTTCACCCCCCGATAACGGTGAGTTCCGGAAGTTAAAAATCGTTCCCAATTTTTTCGTGGCTGTCCTTATGCACTGTGAACATTCGGCGCAAATAAAAAAAATGAGAATGTCTCTAGCGCCGTAAATACGATTTTTTCCAACTTTCACCACCCGATAACGGTGGGTTGCGGAAGTTTAAAATCGTTGCCAAATTTTAATGGCTATCCTTAGTCAGTGTGAACATTCGGCGCAAATAAAAAAAAAAGGGAGTGTCTCTAGCGCCGGAGATACAATTTTGTCCATCTTTCACCCCCCGATAACGGTGAGTTCCGGAAGTTAAAAATCGTTCCAATCTATTTCTGGCTATCCTTAGGTACTGTGAACATTCGGCGCAAATAAAAAAAATGAGAATGTCACTAGCGCCGGAGATACGATTTTTTCCATCTTTCACCACCCGATAACGATGGGTTCCGGAAGTTAAAAATCGTTTCTAATTTTTTTCTGGCTATCTTAGGCACTGTGAACATTCGGCCCAAATAATAAAAATGAGAATGTCTTTAGCGCCGGAGATACGATTTTTTCCAACTTTCACTATCCGATAACGATGGGTTCTGGAAGTTAAAAATCGTTGCCAATTATTTCGTGGCTATCCTTAGGCTCTGCGAAAATTCGGCGCAAATAAAAAAAATGGGAATGTCTCTAGCGCCGGAAATACGATATTTTCCAACGTTCACCCGCCGATAACGATGGGTTCCGGAAGTTCAAAATCGTTGCCAATTTTTTTCTGACTATCCTTAGCCACTGTGAAAATTCCGCGCAATAAGAAAAATGAGATTGTCTCTAGCGCCGGAAATACGATTTTTTTCCAAGTTTCACCCCCCGATAACGATGGGTTCCGGAAGTAAAAATCGTTGCCAATTTTTTTCTGGCAATCCTTACGCACTGTGAACATTGGGCGTAAATAAAAAAAAAATGAGAATGTCGCTATCGCCGGAAATACGATTTTTTCCATCTTTCACCGCCCGATAACGGTGGGTTCTGGAAGTTTCAAATTGTTGCCAATTTTTTTCTGGCTATCCTTAGGCACTGTGAACATTCGGCCCAAATAAAAAAAATGAGAATGTCTGTAGCGCCGGAGATACGATTTTTTCCATCTTTCACCATCCGATAACGATGGGTGCCGGAAGTTAAAAATCGTTGCCAATTTTTTCGTGGCTATCCTTAGGCACTGTGAACATTCGGCGCAAATAAAAAAAATGAGAATGTCTCTAACGCCGGAAAAACGATTTTATCCAACTTTCACCCTCCGATAACGATGGGTTCCTCAAGTTAAAAATCGTTGCCAATTGTTTCTGCCTATTCTTAGGCACGGTGAACATTCGGTGCAAATAAAAAAAATGAGAATGTCTCTAGCGCCGGAAATACAATTTTTTCCAACGTTCAACGACGATAACGGTGGGTTCCGAAGTTTAAAATCGTTGCCAATTTTTTTCTGGCTATCCTTAGGCACTGTGAACATTCGGCCCAAATTAAAAAAATGAGAATGTCTGTAGCGCCTGAGATATGATTTTTTCCTACTTTCGACCCCCGATAACGGTGGCTTCCGGAAATTAAAAATCGTTGCCAATTTTTTTCTGGCTATCCTTAGCCACTGTGAACATACGGTGCAAATAAAGAAAATGAGAATGCCTCCAGTGCCGGAAATACGATTTGTTCCATCTTTCACCCCCCGATAACGGCGGGTTCCGGAAGTTTTAAATCGTTGCCAATTTTTTCGTTGCTATCCTTAGGCACTGTGAACATTCGGCGCAAATAAAAAAAATGAGAATGTCTCTAGCGCCGGAAATACGATTTTTTCCAACGTTCAACCCCCGATAACGATGGGTTCCGGAAGTTAAAAATCGTTGCCAATTGTTTCTGCCTATCCTTAGGCACTGTGAACATTCGGCGCAAATAAAAAAAATGAGAATGTCCCTATCGCCGGAAATACGATTTTTTCCACCATTCACCGCCCGATAACGGTGGGTTTCGGAAGTTTAAAATCGTTGCCAATTTTTTTCTGGCTATCCTTAGGCACTGTGAACATCCGGTGCAAGTAAAAAAAATGAGAATGTCTCTAGCGCCGGAAATACGATTTTTTCCTACGTTCAACTCCCGATAACGCTGAGTTCCGGAAATTAAAAATCGTTGCCAATTGTTTCTGCCTATCCTTAGGCACTGTGAAGATGCGGCGCAAATACAAAAAATGAGAATGTCCCTATCGCCGGAAATACGATTTTTTCCACCATTCACCGCCCGATAACGGTGGGTTCCGGAAGTTTAAAATCGTTGCCAATTTTTTTCTGGCTATCCTTAGGCACTGTGAACATGCGGTGCAAGTAAAAAAAATGAGAATGTCTCTAGCGCCGGAAAAACGATTTTCCCAAGTTTCACCCCCCGATAACGGTGGGTTCCGGAAGTAAAAATCGTTGCCGATTTTTTTCTGGCTGTCCTTAGGCACTGTGAACATTCGGCGCAAATAAAAAAATCAGAATGTCTCTAGCGCCGGAAATACGATTTTTTCCAACTTTCACCCCCCGATAACGGTGGGTTCCGGAAGTTTTAAATCGGTGCCAATTTTTTCGTGGCTATCATTAGGCACTGTGAACATTCTACCCAAATTTAAAAAAATGAGAATGTCTTTAGCGCCGGAAATACGATTTTTTCCCAATTTTCACCCCCTGATAACGGTGGGTTCCGGAAGTTAAAAATCGTTGCCAATTTTTTTCTGGCTATCCTTAGGCACTTTGAACATTCGGGGCAAATTTAAAAAATGAGAATGTCTCTCACGCCGGAAATATGATTTTTTCCAACGTTCGCCTCCTGATAACCGTGGGTTCCGGAAGTTTAAAATCGATGCCAATTTTTTTCTGGCTATCCTTAGGCACTGTGAACATTCGGCGCAAATAAACAAAAATGAGAATGTCTCTATCGCCGGAAATACGATTTTTTCCAACGTTCACCGCCCGCTAACGGTGGGTTCCGGAAGTTTTAAATCGTTGCCAATTTTTCTCTGACTATTCTTACGCACTGTGAACATTCGGCGCAAATTAAAAAAATGAGAATATCTCTAGCGCCGGAAATACGATTTTTTCCAACTTTGACCACCCCATAACGGTGGGTTCCGGTAGTTTAGAATCGTTGCCAAATTTTTCTGGCAATCCTTAGGCACTGTGAACATGCGACGCAAATACAAAAATGAGAATGTCTCTTGCGCCGGAGATACAATTTTTTCCATCTTTCACCCCCCGATAACGGTGAGTTCCGGAAGTTAAAAATCGTTCCAATTGATTCCTGGATATCCTCAGGTACTGTGAACATTCGGCGCAATTAAAAAAAAATGAGAATGTCACTAGCGCCGGAGGTACGATTTTTTCCATCTTTCACCACCTGATAACGATGGGTTCCGGAAGTTAAAAATCGTTGCCAATTTTTTTTCTGGCTATTCTTGGGCACTGTGAACATCCAGCGCAAATAAAAAAAATGAGAACCTCTCTAGCGGCGGAAATAGGATTTTTTCCATCTCTCACCCCCCGATAACGGGGGGTTCCGGAAGTTTTAAAACGTTGCCAATTTTTTCGTGGCTACCCTTAGGCACTGCGAAAATTCGGCGCAAATAAAAAAAACGAGAATGTCTCTAGCGCCGGAAATACGATTTTTTCCAACATTCACCCCGCGATAACGGTGGGTTCCGGAAGTTAAAAATCGTTGCCAATTTTTTTCTGGCTATCCTTAGGCACTCTGAACATTCGGGGCAAATAAAAAGAATGCGAATGTCTCTAGCGCTGAAAATACGATTTTTTCCAAATTTCACCCCCCGATAACGGTGGGTTCCGGAAGTTTAAAATCGTTGCCAATTTTTTTCTGGCGCTCCTTAGGCACTGGGAACATTCGGCACAAATAAAAAAAATGAGAATGTCTCTAGCGCCGGAGATACGATTTTTTCCATCTTTCACCATCCGATAACGATGGGTTCCGAAAGTTAAAAATCGTTGCAAATTTTTTTCTGGCTATCCTTAGGTACTGTGAACATTCGGCGCAAATAAAAAAAATGAGAATGTCTCTAGCGCCGGAAATACGATTTTTTCCAACTTTCACCATCCGATAACGATGGGTTCGGGAAGTTAAAAATCGTCGCCAATTTTTTCGTGGCTATCCTTAGGCACTGTGAACATTCGGTGCAAATAAAAAAAATGAGAATGTCTCTAGCGCCGGAAATACGATTTTTTCCAACGTTCAACGACGATAACGGTGGGTTCCGAAGTTTAAAATCGTTGCCAATTTTTTTCTGGCTATCCTTAGGCACTGTGAACATTCGGCCCAAATAAAAAAAAATGAGAATGTCTGTAGCGCCTGAGATATGATTTTTTCGTACTTTCGACCCCCGATAACGGTGGATTCCGGAAATTAAAAATCGTTGCCAATTTTTTTCTGGCTATCCTTAGCCACTGTGAACATACGGTGCAAATAAAAAAAATGAGAATGCCTCCAGTGCCGGAAATACGATTTGTTCCATCTTTCACCCCCCGATAACGGCGGGTTCCGGAAGTTTTAAATCGTTGCCAATGTTTCGTTGCTATCCTTAGGCACTGTGAACATTCGGCGCAAATTAAAAAAAATGAGAATGGCTCTAGCGCCGGAAATACGATTTTTTCCAACGTTCAACTCCCGATAACGATGGGTTCCGGAAGTTAAAAATCGTTGCCAATTGTTTCTGCCTATCCTTAGGCACTGTGAACATTCGGCGGAAATAAAAAAAATGAGAATGTCCCTATCGCCGGAAATACAATTTTTTCCACCATTCACCGCCCGATAACGGTGGGTTCCGGAAGTTTAAAATCGTTGCCAATTTTTTTCTGGTTATCCTTAGGCACTGTGAACATGCGTGCAAGTAAAAAAAATGAAAATGTCTCTAGCGCCGGAAATACGATTTTCCCAAGTTTCACCCCCCGATAACGGTGGGTTCCGGAAGTAAAAATCGTTGCCGATTTTTTTCTGGCTGTCCTTAGGCACTGTGAACATTCGGCGCAAATAAAAAAATCAGAATGTCTCTAGCGCCGGAAATACGATTTTTTCCAACTTTCACCCCCCGATAACGGTGGGTTCCGGAAGTTTTAAATCGTTGCCAATTTTTTCGTGGCTATCATTTGGCACTGTGAACATTCTACCCAAATTAAAAAAATGAGAATGTCTTTAGCGCCGGAAATACGATTTTTTCCCAATTTTCACCCCCTGATAACGGTGGGTTCCGGAAGTTAAAAATCGTTGCCAATTTTTTTCTGGCTATCCTTAGGCACTTTGAACATTCGGGGCACATTAAAAAAATGAGAATGTCTCTCGCGCCGGAAATATGACTTGTTCCAACGTTCTCCCCCTGATAACAGTGGGTTCCGGAAGTTTAAAATCGATGCCAATTTTTTTCTGGCTATCCTTAGGCACTGTGAACATTCGGCGCAAATAAACAAAAATGAGAATGTCTCTATCACTGGAAATACGATTTTTTCCAACTTTCACCGCCCGCTAACGGTGGGTTCCGGAAGTTTAAAATCGTTGCCAATTTTTTTCTGACTATTCTTAGGCACTGTGAACATTCGGCCCAAATAAAAAAAATGAGAATGTCTGTAGCGCCGGAGATACGATTTTTTCCATCTTTCACCATCCCATAACGATGGGTTCCGGAAGTTAAAAATCGTCGCAAATTTTTTCGTGGCTATCCTTAGGCACTGTGAACATTCGGCGCAAATAAAAAAAATGAGAATATCTCTAGCGCAGGAAATACGATTTTGTCCAACTTTGACCCCCCCATAACGGTGGTTTCCGGTAGATTAGAATCGTTGCCAAATTTTTCTGTCTATCCTTAGGCAGTGTGAACATGCGGCGCAAATAAAAAAATGAGAATGTCTCTTGCGCCGGAGATACAATTTTTTCCATCTTTCACCCCCCGATAACGGTGAGTTCCGGAAGTTAAAAATCGTTCCAATTGATTCCTGGATATTCTTAGGTACTGTGAACATTCGGCGCAATTAAAAAAAATGAGAATGTCACTAGCGCCGGAAATACGATTTTTTTCATCTTTCACCCCCCGATAACGGGGGGTTCCGGAAGTTTTAAAACGTTGCCAATTTTTTCGTGGCTACCCTTAGGCACTGCGAAAATTCGGCGCAAATAAAAAAAACGAGAATGGCTCTAGCGCCGGAAATACGATTTTTTCCAACATTCACCCCGCGATAACGGTGGGTTCCGGAAGTTAAAAATCGTTGCCAATTTTTTTCTGGCTATCCTTAGGCACTGTGAACATTCGGGGCAAATAAAAAGAATGCGAATGTCTCTAGCGCTGAAAATACGATTTTTTCCAAATTTCACCCCCCGATAACGGTGGGTTCCGGAAGTTTAAAATCGTTGCCAATTTTTTTCTGGCGATCCTTAGGCACTGGGAACATTCGGCGCAAATAAAAAAAATGGGAATGTCTCTAGCGCCGGAGATACGATTTTTTCCATCTTTCACCATCCGATAACGATGGGTTCCGAAAGTTAAAAATCGTTGCAAATTTTTTTCTGGCTATCCTTAGGCACTGTGAACATTCGGCGCAAATAAAAAAAATGAGAATGTCTCTAGCGCCGGAAATACGATTTTTTCCAACTGTCACCATCCGATAACGATGGGTTCCGGAAGTTAAAAATCGTCGCCAATTTTTTCGGGGCTATCCTTAGGCACTGTGAACATTCGGTGCAAATAAAAAAAATGAGAATGTGTCTACCGTCGGAAATATGATTTTATCCAACTTTCTTCACCCCCCGATGTCGATGGGTTCCGGAAGTTAAAAATCGTTGCCAATTGTTTCTGCCTATTCTTAGGCCCTGTGAACATTCGGTGCAAATAAAAAAAATGAGAATGTCTCTAGCGGAAATACGATTTTTTCCAACGTGAAAGTTGGAAAAATCGTATTTCCGACGATAACGGTGGGTTCCGCAGTTTAAAATCGTTGCCAATTTTTTTCTGGCTATCCTTAGGCACTGTGAACATTCGGCCCAAATAAAAAAAATGAGAATGTCTGTAGCGCCTGAGATATGATTTTTTCCTACTTTCACCCCCCGATAATGGTGGGTTCCGGAAATTAAAAATCGTTGCCAATTTTTTTCTGGCTATCTTTAGGCACTGTGAACATTCGGCGCAAATATAAAAATGAGAATGTCTCTAGCGCCGGAAATACGATTTTTTCCATCGTTCACCTCCCGATAACGGTGGGTTCCGGGAGTTAAAAATCGTTGCCGATTTTTTTCCGGCTATCCTTAGGCCCTGTGAACATTCGGCGGAAATAAAAAAAATGAGAATGCCTCTAGCGCCGGAAATACGATTTTTTCCAACGTTCACCCCCCGATAACGGTGGGTTCCGGAAGTTTAAAATCGTTGCCAATTTATTGCTGGCTATCCTAAGGCACTGTGAACATTCGGCGCAAATAAAAAAAATGAGAATGTCCCTATCGCCGGAAATACGATTTTTTCCACCATTCACCGCCCGATAACGATGGGTTCCGGAAGTTCGAAATCGTTGCCAATTTTTTTCTGGCTATCCTTAGGCACTGTGAACAATCGGCCGAAATAAAAAAAATGAGAAGGTCTGTAGCGCCGGAGATACGATTTATTCCATCTTTCACCATCCGATAACGATGGGTTCCGGAAGTTAAAAATCGTCGCCAATTTTTTTGTGGCTATCCTTAGGCACTGTGAACATTCGGCGCAAATTAAAAAAATGAGAATGTCTCTAGCGCCGGAAATAAGATTTTTTCCAACTTTCACCCCCCGATAACGGTGGGTTCCGGAAGTTAAAAATCGTTCCAATTTATTCCTGGATATCCTTAGGTACTGTGAACATTCGGCGCAAATAAAAAAAATGAGAATGTCACTAGCGCCGGAGGTACGATTTTTTCCATCTTTCACCACCTGATAACGATGGGTTCCCGAAGTTAAAAATCGTTGCCAATTTTTTTCTGGCTATCCTTGGGCACTGTGAACATCCGGCGCAAATAAAAAAATGAGAACGTCTCTAGCGGCGGAAATACGATTTTTTCCATCTTTCACCCCCCGATAACGGGGGGTTCCGGAAGTTTTAAAACGTTGCCAATTTTTTCGTGGCTACCCTTTGGCACTGCGAAAATTCCGCGCAAATAAAAAAATGAGAATGTCTCTAGCGCCGGAAATACGATTTTTTCCAACATTCACCCCGCGATAACGGTGGGTTCCGGAAGTTAAAAATCGTTGCCAATTTTTTTCTCGCTATCCTTAGGCACTGTGAACATTCGGCGCAAATAAAAAGAATGCGTATGTCTCTAGCGCTGAAAATACGATTTTTTCCAGCTTTCACCCCCCGATAACGGTGGGTTCCGGAAGTTTAAAATCGTTGCCAATTTTTTTATGGCGATCCTTAGGCACTGGGACCATTCGGCGCAAATAAAAAAAATGAGAATGTCTCTAGCGCCGGAGATACGATTTTTTTCATCTTTCCCCATCCGATAACGATGGGTTCCGAAAGTTAAAAATCATTGCAAATTTTTTTCTGGCTATCCTTAGGCACTGTGAACATTCGGCGCAAATAAAAAAAATGCGAATGTCTCTACCGCCGGAAAAACGATTTTATCCAACTTTCACCCCCCGATAACGATGGGTTCCGGAAGTTAAAAATCGTTGCCAATTTTTTTCTGGCTATCCTTGGGCACTGTGAACTACGTTGTGAACTATTTCACACTGTGAAATACGATTTTTTCCAACTTTCACCATCCGATAACGATGGGTTCCGGAAGTTAAACATCGTCGCCAATTTTTTCGTGGCTATCCTTAGGCACTGTGAACATTCGGCGCAAATAAAAAAAATGCGAATGTCTCTACCGCCGGAAAAATGATTTTATCCAAATTTCACCCCCCGATAACGATGGGTTCCGGAAGTTAAAAATCGTTGCCAATTGTTTCTGCCTATCCTTACGCACTGTCAACTTTCGGGGCAAATAAAAAAAATGAGAATGTCTCTAGCGCCGGAAATACGATTTTTTCCAAAGTTCAACGACGATAACGGTGGGTTCCGAATTTTAAAATCGTTGCCAATTTTTTTCTGGCTATCCTTAGGCACTGTGAACATTCGGCCCAAATAAAAAAAAATGACAATGTCTGTAGCGCCTGAGATATGATTTTTTCCGACTTTCACTCCCCGATAACGGTGGGTTCCGGAAATTAAAAATCGTTGCCAATTTTTTTTCTGGCTATCTTTAGGCACTCTGAACATTCGGCGCAAATAAAAAAAATGAGAATGTCTCTAGCGCCGGAAATATGATTTATTCCAACTTTCACCCCCCGATAACGGTGGGTTCCGGAAGTAAAAATCGTTGCCGATGTTTTTGTGGCTATCCTTAGGCACTGTGAACATTCGGCGCAAATAAAAAAATCAGAATGTCTCTAGCGCCGGAAATACGATTTATTCCAACTTTCACCCCCCGATAACGGTGGGTTCCGGAAGTTTTCAATCGTTGCCAATTTTTTCGTGGCTATCATTAGGAACTGTGAACATTCTACCCAAATTTAAAAAATGAGCATGTCTTTAGCGCCGGAAATACGATTTTTTCCCAATTTTCACAGTGCCTATCCTTAGGCACTGTGAACATTCGGGGCACATTAAAAAAATGAGAATGTCTCTAGCGCCGGAAATATGATTTTTTCCAACTTTCACCCCCCGAAAACAGTGGGTTCCGGAAGTTTAAAATCGTTGCCAATTTTTTTCTGGCTATCCTTAGGCACTGTGAACATTCGGCGCAAATAAAAAAAAATGAGAATGTCTCTATCGCCGGAAATACATTTTTTTCCAACCTTCACCCCCCGATAACGGCGGGTTGCGGGAGTTAAAAATCGTTGCCAATTTTTTTCTTGGTATGCTTAGGCACTGTGACCATTCGGCGCAAATTAAAAAAATGAGAATGTCTCTAGCGCCGGAAATACGATTTTTTCCATCTTTTACCATCCGATAACGAAGGGTTGCGGAAGTTAAAAATCGTTGCCAATTTTTTTCTGGCTCTCCTTAGGCACTGTGAACATTCGGCGGAAATAAAAAAATCAGAATGTCTCTAGCGCCGTAAATACGATTTTTTCCATCTTTCACCCCCCGATAACGGTGGGTTCCAGACGTTTTAAGTCGTTGCCAATTTTTTCGTGGCTATCATTAGGCACTGTGAACTTTCTACCCAAATAAAAAAAATGCGGATGTCTTTAGCGCCGGAAATAAGATTTTTTCCCAATGTTCACCCCCTGATAACGGTGGGTTCCGGAAGTTAAAAATCGTTGCCAATTTTTTTCTGGCTATCCTAAGGCACTGTGAACATTCGGCGCAAATTAAATAAACGAGAATGTCTCTAGCGCCGGAGATACGATTTTTTCCATCTTTCACCATCCGATAACGATGGGTTCCGAAAGTTAAAAATCGTTGCAAATTTTTTTCTGGCTATCCTTAGGCACTGTGAACATTCGGCGCAAATAAAAACAATGAGAATGTCTCTAGCGCCGGAAATACGGTTTTTTCCAATTTTCACCATCCGATAACGATGGGTTCCGGAAGTTAAAAATCGTCGACAATTTTTTTGTGGCTATCTTTAGGCACTGTGAACATTGGGTGCAAATTAAAAAAATGAGAATGTCACTACCGCCAGAAATACGATTTTATCCAACATTCACCCCCCGATATCGATGGGTTCCGGACGTTAAAAATCGTTTCCAATTGTTTCTGCCTATCCTTAGGCACTGCGAACATTCGGTGCAAATAAGAAAAATGAAAATGTCTCTAGCGCCGGAAATACGATTTTCCCAAGTTTCACCCCCCGATAACGGTGGGTTCCGGAATTAAAAATCGTTGCCGATTTTTTTCTGGCTATGCTTGGACACTGTGAACATCCAGCGCAAATAAAAAAAATGAGAACCTCTCTAGCGGCGGAAATACGATTTTTTCGATCTTTCACCCCCCGATAACGGGGGGTTCCAGAAGTTTTAAAACGTTGCCAATTTTTTCGTGGCTACCCTTAGGCACTGCGAAAATTCGGCGCAAATAAAAAAAACGAGAATGTCTCTAGCGCCGGAAATACGATTTTTTCCAACATTCACCCCGCGATAACGGTGGGTTCCGGAAGTTAAAAATCGTTGCCAATTTTTTTCTGGCTATCCTTAGGCACTGTGAACATTCGGCGCAAATAAAAAAAATGAGAATGTCTCTAGCGCCGGAAATACGATTTTTTCCAACTTTCACCATCCGATAACGATGGGTTCCGGAAGTTAAAAATCGTCGCCAATTTTTTCGTGGCTATCCTTAGGCACTATGAACATTCGGTGCAAATAAAAAAATGAGAATGTGTCTACCGCCGGAAATACGATTTTATCCAACTTTCTTCACCCCCCGATGTCGATGGGTTCCGGAAGTTAAAAATCGTTGCCCATTTTTTCTGCCTATCCTTAGGCCCTGTGAACATTCGGTGCAAATAAAAAAAATGAGAACGTCTCTAGCGGCGGAAATACGATTTTTTCCATCTTTCACCCCCCGATAACGGGGGGTTCCGGAAGTTTTCAATCGTTGCCAATTTTTTCATGGCTATCATTAGGAACTGTGAACATTCTACCCAAATTTAAAAAATGAGCATGTCTTTAGCGCCGGAAATACGATTTTTCCCAATTTTCACCCCCTGATAACGGTGGGTTCCGGAAGTTAAAAATCCTTGCCAATTTTTTTCTGCCTATCCTTAGGCACTGTGAACATTCGGGGCAAATTAAAAAAATGAGAATGTCTCTAGCGCCGGAAATATGATTTTTTCCAACGTTCACCCCCCGAAAACAGTGGGTTCCGGAAGTTTAAAATCGTTGCCAATTTTTTTCTGGTTATGCTTAGGCACTGTGACCATTCGGCGCAAATAAAAAAATGAGAATGTCTCTAGCGCCGGAAATACGATTTTTTCCATCTTTCACCATCCGATAACGAAGGGTTGCGGAAGTTAAAAATCGTTGCCAATTTTTTTCTGGCTATCCTTAGGCACTGTGAACATTCGGTGCAAATAAAAAAAATGAGAATGTCTCTAGCGCCGGAAATACGATTTTTTCCAAGTTTCACCCCCCGATAACGGTGGGTTCCGGAAGTAAAAATCGTTGCCAATTTTTTTCTGGCTCTCCTTAGGCACTGTGAACATTCGGCGGAAATAAAAAAATCAGAATGTCTCCAGCGCCGGAAAGACGATTTTTTCCATCTTTCACCCCCCCGATAACGGTGGGTTCCAGACGTTTTAAGTCGTTGCCAATTTTTTCGTGGCTATCATTAGGCACTGTGAACTTTCTACCCAAATAAAAAAAATGCGATTGTCTTTAGCGCCGGAAATACGATTTTTTCCCAATTTGCACCCCCTGATAACGGTGAGTTCCGGAAGTTAAAAATCGTTGCCAATTTTTTTCTGGCTATCCTAAGGCACTGTGAACATTCGGCGCGAATTAAAAAAATGAGAATGTCTCTAGCGCCGGAGATACGATTTTTTCCATCTTTCACCATCCTATAACGATGGGTTCCGAAAGTTAAAAATCGTTGCAAATTTTTTTCCGGCTATCCTTAGGCACTGTGAACATTCGGGGCAAATAAAAAAAATGAGAATGTCTCTAGCGCCGGAAATACGATTTTTTCCAACTTTCACCATCCGATAACGATGGGTTCCGGAAGTTAAAAATCGTCGACAATTTTTTCGTGGCTATCCTTAGGCACTGTGAACATTGGGTGCATATAAAAAAAATGAGAATGTCACTACCGCCAGAAATACGATTTTATCCAACATTCACCCCCCGATATTGATGGGTTCCGGAAGTTAAAAATCGTTGCCAATTGTTTCTGCCTATCCTTAGGCACTGCGAACATTCGGTGCAAATAAAAAAAATGAAAATGTCTCTAACGCCGGAAATACGATTTTCCCAAGTTTCACCCCCCGACAACGGTGGGTTCCGGAATTAAAAATCGTTGCCGATTTTTTTCTGGCTATCCTTAGGCACTGTGAACATTCGGCGCAAATAAAAAAATCAGAATGTCTCTAGCGCCGGAAATACGATTTTTTCCAACGTTCACCCCCTGATAACAGTGGGTTCCGGAAGTTTTAAATCGTTGCCAATTTTTTCATGGCTATCATTAGACACTGTGAATATTCTACCCAAATTTAAAAAATGAGCATGGCTTTAGCGCCGGAAATACGATTTTTTCCAACATTCACTGCCCGATAACGGTGGGTTCGGGAAGTTTAAAATCGTTGCCAATTTTTTTCTGGCTATCCTTAGGCACTGTGAACATTCGGCCCAAATAAAAAAATGAGAATGTCCGTAGCGCCGGAGATACGATTTTTTCCAGCTTTTACCATCCGATAACGATAGGTTCCGGAAGTTAAAAATCGCTGCCAATTTTTTCGTGGCTATTCTTAGGCACTGTGAACATTCGGCGCAAATAAAAAAAATGAGAATGTCTCTAGCGCCAGAAATACGATTTTTTCCACCGTTCACCCCCCGATAACGGTGGGTTCCGGAAGATAAAAATCGTTGCCGATTTTTTTCTGGCTATCCTTAGGCCCTGTGAACATTCGGCGGAAATAAAAAAAATGAGAATGTCTCTAGCGCCGGAAATACGTTTTTTTCCAACGTTCACCCCCCGATAACGGTGGGTTCCGGAAGTAAAAATCGTTGCCAATTTTTCGTGGCTATCATTAGGCACTGTGAACATTCTACCCATATTAAAAAAATGAGAATGTCTTTAGCGCCGGAAATACGATTTTTTCCCAATTTTCACTCCCTGATAACGGTGGGTTCCGGAAGTTAAAAATCGTTGCCAATTTTTTCTGGCTATCCTTAGGCACTTTGGACATTCGGGGCAAATTTAAAAAATGAGAATTTCTCTCGCGCTGGAAATATGATTTTTTCCAACGTTCACCCCCTGATAACAGTGGGTTCCGGAAGTTTAAAATCGTTGCCAATTTTTTTCTGGCTATTGTTATGTCCTGGCGATCTTGCCCTCTACCACAAAGATAAAAATACCCATATACTTATCCTAAAAACTATTATACTCCCCATAAAAATATAAACATATACTAGGAATTACTCTAGAATTTACCTAGAAATATTTTTTCCTACATGAAATAATGTAAACAACATATACAATAATGTAATCTTTTATTTTTATGAAAAACAATATATCTTCAGATACTTTACCCACTCTGGATAACTGCAATATAGTAATCACGTAATTCTGCGTTAAATATATAATATTACATGTACACTAGAATAAATAAAGCTTATACGTCATTTCATAAAAACACATTGCTCCCGCTCAAATTCCTCAAAGTTAGGATAAAATATAAAAATTGGAAAAACCCTTCTTATAACCGAACATAATGCAATAGGAGGATAATAAAGAAATAAAGACGAAATCATAATAATAATTCGTTCTCCTTAAAGATACTTAACAACAAGTTAAAATATAACTTTTCCAAATCTAACTTTTCCAATATTAAACAGTATATTTAGTAGTAGACAACGCCCTGAGCGCCATATTTCTAGGACTAACCAATCACGTTAAAATCAGTTAAAACATGGTTAAAACTAGGTTAAAATAAGTTCAACCACCCGCTATATTAAAAAGGGAAAAATCCCGATTCCAACCATACCATTCCCATAATAATTTTGAGACAATTAGAACTATTTATTTTCGATTTTTAAAAGAAGAGGTACTTGCTTCGACCTCCTATGACGTCATGTTCTCCTGATACTCCTGTTCTTAGTCGCGACCCGCGAAATTCGTTTCCCTCAAAACTAAAAATCATACCGCGGTCCCGCGGGTGTCAAAATTTCCCAAATAATTCCCTCTTTCATATAAACCAAACTCGCGGGCCCTAGCGCCATTATTTTTCCCAAAAAACCGAAAAACTTGCAAATCCACGGATACACCCTGTTACAGTATACCTATAGTGTACTCTCATGCATGCTTCACCTAAGAAGGCTACCATAATGGTGTCGGCCGTAAAGATGGCCGACAACCGCCATATTGTATTCCCACCGATATAATAGAATTCCCCGGGAACCCCCGTGATCCTATAGGACGCCATGACACCTCCTATAGACATCCCTTTTTATCCCAGTACATGCTTCCTTAAGGAGGAACCCGCTATGACAGTTCCACCAAAATTTCAGTACGTATGCACTTAGACCTTGCATCATCCATCATCGCCACGACAGTCGTCACAAGGCAAAAGGTCACCTTCAAAAATGACGTTCCACCAATATTATTATTAAATTCAATATGGCTTCTCGGAATATCGCGTATCTCCATAACCTAAACATCCTGCAAGTAATAGGACACCGCTATTTATCACCCTTTTGCGCTTTATATTTATTCGCCGCGCACTAACTACCATTATTATTATCCAGCGATTATTAATGAAAATGTATTTTAATTAAACAAGGAACCATAGTTTATCAGCACGAACTTATACTTTTATTATAAAATATTATGCAATAACTATACGCGTATTTTAGGCAACATTTATTACATAGAAAACCTAATTAGTTGAGTAAAAACTATTGTTAAATAATCCTTAACGATATTAAGTATTTTTACAAACCAACATAATCAATGAACAATATGCATAAATATTATCAATTATACAAGATACGTTTATAAACAAAATAAAAGATATTCTAATTAAATCTTTTGCGTTCAAACATATATATATATATATATATATATATATATTTTGAAACGTTTGCGTTTTCAAGGTACCTTCTGTTCCCGTTTAGGGACAGAAAGTACAGGAAGAGTTGGTGTAACTTTTTATGTGTGGTAGGGTTCTCGAAGATTTTCTCCGTTTGAGATCAGCTGAGGAGAGATTGCTGCTAGACGATAGGGATTCGATATGATGATTTAGGAGGATTCCTTTTAGGAAGGATGCCTCAGTCAGTTGCCATGCTGTGTCAGACGACTTTAGCCTTGCATTTTCATCATCGGCATTCGGTGATGGTGAATTTGAATTCTACGGATGCTGAAGGCGGATGAGTTTAGGCTGAGGAAATTTTGTTAGTCGTTATTTGCATGGAATGCAAATAACGACTAACTAAAGTGGTAAAAAAAAGATTAAGTGGGGGAAAGATGAAAATTAAAGTGTTAATAGAGTTCGTTCGGCGTAGGGAACCAGGATGGGCGAAGAGGTATCAAGGAGCGCGTTCGTTGTCTCTCTCTCTCTTCGTGGTTCGATCTCCGTCGCCGCCGGGCTCGTGCCAAAGCTGGAATTGTCTTTCTTTTAAGTTTGTCGATGAAATGCCGTGTACGTTGAGTCAGGTGTGGATTTGTCCCGAATCCCGTGGGAGGCCACGAGGGATTGCGAGCGTCGTGTTACAGTGTCGTGAGTTCTGTCAGGAATTCGCGGGTCCTACGCGTGCGTAGTATGACACGGAGGATGCGATCTCTCCGAGACGAAATATAATCGAGTAAGTTATGAGATTCCCGTTATCGGGTACTCTTTCGGGATGGCGGGACTCGCCGATTTGGCGAGTTAACCTTCCAGGCGTCAGTCTGGAAGGATTAAGGCTAGTGAAGCTAGCGGTTTCCCTCTTAACGCCCTCCTTCGCCGGAAGATATCGTCACTGACAGTATTCCTCGGCGTTCCGTCGTTTCAGAGGAGAGTGTCGGGATAATCGTCGGGATGAGATAACCCGTGGGACAAGGAAATAAGGGCCTTGGTCTCGGGGATGATCATGAGGGCTTGGGCCTGTTCGTTTCGGGAAGAAATCCCGAAGGATGTGAGCTTCCTCTAAGTTCCCTTAAGTCCTGTCCCTTC
The DNA here is from genome assembly GCA_963932345.1 of Ophion ventricosus. NCBI lineage: Eukaryota > Metazoa > Arthropoda > Insecta > Hymenoptera > Ichneumonidae > Ophion > Ophion ventricosus. The sequence continues at coordinate 6,134,514 of OZ010725.1, forward strand.
CTGCCTACGATCACCTTAAATCTCCTTCTCCCCGAAGTCAGACATCCAGTGCAATACTGGGGCTTCCTACGGGCAGAAGGTCCCTATCCTCACACTCGGGATGAAGTTAGGCTGGAGCACATGCTCGAGGAGCGGGCTCCTAGAAGGACGTTCCTACGTTGTTAGGAACTTGGTGGTCGATGAACAAAGTTACTTGATTGAAGATTGAAGATTGACGATTGACCATTCTCTCGTAGTCCCTTAAATAGCCTACGGCCCGTGAGGGGCATTTTCCCTTTCTGCCAATCTCCCCGGGTCCTCTGGTAGGGGCATCTCCTGTACATGGCCGATTGGCGGTGGGATAGTACCTGCAGCGGGAGATATTAATTTCTACCCGTAATTTGTTGTTAATAATCGGAGGAAACGGAGTCGTTCGCGGCTCGATTATCAGGAGTACACGATTCTCGGGGAGGTATTTCTTTTACGCGAAGGATGGTCTAGTTCGTGTGGCCTGGTCCTTCGTGGGCTGGGCTACTAGCGAGCCGCGCGCGAGGACCTTTAGGGCGGTCCCTATAACGTCTTGGGCGGGTCTTGGTATTCGCGCGTGAGGCGGTCCTGATACCGCGCGACCCGCGCCGATGTCCGGCTGCTCGCGCGAAGCAATGGTCCATCCCAATTAAGCGAAGGAATATTTCCTTCGCCTTATGTAACAATGGTACGATAGCCTCTTACGGCGTACCGTTACAATATATGTATACATACATACATATATATATATTCCGATATTTTTAAATCCTAATAAATAATAAATCCTATATAAAATACTTACCATATAAGGAAAAGGGATACCATAATACGTTTATTAAAAGATTTCGTACATAAATATAAAATGTAATAAATTGTAAAGCTCCAGGTAAATTAATAAAAATTAATTTATCAAGAGCTCCATTTAATCCTGTAAGAACAAAAGAGAAAGACGCTGGTACTCCATACCGTCCCATAAGAGTAAGGGAGAAGGAAGGATGCCTACGTCACAACAGCGCTCACTTCCCCGACGCTGGATGCTGCCCCACCAAGAAGCCGCCGCCTCCGCTCGGGGAATACATAAAAGAAGGGGAACCTCTCCTTCACCAGTTCTCCGGTCTCTCCACCAGTCAGTCGCGCTTCTCCGTCCGTCGGACCCGCACGCTGGAAAATCGGCTCTTACAATTTTTGAACCTTTGGTTCTTTTTGGGTAAAAGTCATACCCTTTTTGATTTATATACGAATATTTACATCGTACGTTAGTTTTATTGTATTCGATTTATCTTCCGCGATTTAATTCAAGTTTTGAGTTGTAACAATATATTGATAATCTCCAAGGTGATAATCGTTGTGTTAATTTATTACGTTAATCCTGAATTCCTTCATTTGAACGAAAGTGTCACTCACCGTTTTCTTCGGCATACTTTATTCAGAATTTCCAGTTTATTCATAAATAATTGTGAAAGGAATTGTGCCAGTTTATCCAAAGTTCTCTACTATTACTTTGCCTTGTGTCCTCACTCTTTACCGGTGATTTGACGATCTTTCGTGCTGCCTAGTGGCCAAGCACGATCGCCACGATCCACCGTGTAATCTCATTCATATTCTTCCGGTGATTGGACGATCTTTCGTGCTGCCTAGTGGCCAAGCACGGTCGCTACGATCTACCGTTAATCCGATTTATGTTTTTCCGGTTATTTGGCGATCTTTCGTGCTGCCTAGTGGCCAAGCACGGTCGCCAAGATCCACCATGTTCTGTCTCTTTCGGTGTCACAAAAGTGCTGCCTAGAGGCCAAGCACTCGTGCCACAAATTTGGAAACTGGGCCAATACCCGAAACAAATTATTTGAATTCATTAGCTATTTACATTTCTCTAATGCCAAGAAGACGTGCAGGTGTCCACTTCCAACGACGCCGCGCTCTGTCTAGCCGAAGCGGAATTTCGGCTCAACATTCTCGCGGTAATAACAGAACTCTAGAACAACAGTTCAATCAATTGCCGCTTAGTGCAAAATTGCGAGTTATTTCAAATACTTTCCTCGATTCGCGAGTGTACATCTTGGACAATCATTCAATCCGTCGCGTATCTCCACCGTCCCCTGTCGACGAATCGGCTACATCCACTATCGTTGCATCACTTGTGCCTGAAGTGACAGGTCCAGTTATTTCATTCGACATCGGAACCTCCTCTGTCATCGTCGAACCGGAACTCAGTTCTCACTCCGTCGACTCACCTGTTGCTGATTCTCCATCCGTCGCTAGGTCAGCACACAACTAGGTTCCATCCCTATGGGGGCATGCGCATCATCATCTAAGAGGCCTGCCGTGGAACTCGCTGTCCCCGAAATCATCGTTCGGATCGAGGTAATCCACACTGATCGCAGAACTTGCCTCCAAGGACCGCAGCGTCGTCTTCCACCCGCTACGCACCGCCGCTCGTAAGGGTAAGTAGATAAGTGGTGCGGGAGCAATGACAAAATTCCTACTACCGACATTTTACCGACCGAGTTAGCCAAGACACGAACCATTGGTTCATGTCCGAGCTAAGTTAGGTTCGGATGGTCGAGTAGGATTTTGTTCAGAGCCCCCGCACCATTATCGACTGTCGATACTTACCGGTCGATGGGAAGGCTCCCTTGGTTACCGGCTGATGGTGGTCCCCCTCACGAATGGGGGGGCACGGAGAAGTCCGACTCCCGGCGAGGCCGCGCAATGACTGACAAAGAGTTGTGGTGCTTTGTAATAAAAGGGAGCCCCCCCCCCCCCTCCCGCCAGAAGGAGGGGTGGGAGGAAGAGTGGGGGTCTAATTTCTCAGAAAAATTGTTTAAACATTTGTGGGTGGTGAGTCGTCGGGCGCCGTGTCAAAGGGACCCCCCCTCCCCCCGCCAGAAGGAGGGGCGGGAGGAAGAGTGGGGATCTCATTTCTCAGAAAAATTGTTTAAACATTTGTGGGTGGTGAGTCGTTGGGCGCCGTGTCAAAGGGACCCCCCCCCCGCCCTCCCCCCGCCAGAAGGAGGGGCGGGAGGAAGAGTGGGGGGTCTCATTTCTCAGAAAAATTGTTTAAACATTTGTGAGTGGTGAGTCATCGGGCGCCGTGCCAAAGGGACCCCCCCCCTCGCCGCGCGACAGCTTTGGGACGTGTTGAAACCTGTCAGCGAATGACTTTTCTCAGAATTTGTTTATCCCGGCAGCGGCGGACGAGTGAAAGGAGGTCAATATGGCCGCCGAATTTCGTGACATTTTTTCTACGCATTGTTTATCGGACGTAAACCTGTCAGCGGATATCAAATCTGAGAATTTGTTTATCCCGACGGCGGCAGAGGGGGGGGGGGATTTCGTCAGATTTTTTCTACGCATTGTTTATTGTCATTGGACACGTTTCGGCGCTTGACAAAGGCGTCTCGCTCTCAAGTGCGATCACAGGAAACAGATCAGTGTTAAAAGACTGCTGTTTATAATATCGTGTCGAACCATGCGACTGCACGTGCCATTTTCATGCACGCGCGTGCACACACACACACACGCACGCACACACACACACACACACACACACACACACACACACACACACACACACACACCCAATCAAAGCTACGCGATAAACGTGGTCACTAGGGGGCTATAAGTGGAGCGTATCTATAAAACTATTTGCCAGTATAGCATCTAACCCCCCCTCCGTCAGCATGAGTCATTTCAGAGATTCGAAATATCCGGTTTCTCAAAATTTGAAGAAGTTTGCTGAAGATGAACATCGAAAAAAAAGTCCCCCATCCCCCTACGAAGTTCCAAAGATCAAAGGGAGTGAAGCATTTAATGATAATGTTCGTCCCGGGCGATACGGGGCTGTGGGCGACTCACGGAAAAAATAGACCACCAAGCTCTTGTCGAGAAGTTGCCATTGAAGTCATGCGGCACGGAGAATCGTGCAAGAGACGTGAATTAAAAGTGCGCATCGAGAGATTGTTGAATAACATTCGACAATTGAAAGGAGAAATAGACTCGTGGTCGCAGATTCATTCGCTGGCGATAATGTTTGAAAAAAAAGTGAATTTGGAGCCATGGAAGAGCTAACGTCCGTATCTCTCCCTCCTCGTTATTGGTCGAGGAGTGCGAGTGGGGGGTGTAGTGGAGGGGAGTGAGTATATAATCTCATGAAGACGGCTTCGAACAATCAGACGAACGGCAAGTGAAAAATGGAGGGGATCAATAAGGTTGGCAAATATGCCGATTTTCTCCCGGCGAAAAAACTGAACGAGCTGACAGCCGAGTCGGAATATCCCATCACCAATATACGGGAAGTGAACACCAAATATGGAAAAAAGTTCGTGATCGACATCCGCAACGAATTCACCGTGTTTCTACCGACGAGGATCAGCAAGGTGCTTGAAGCGAGTCCAGCAACATTTCAGACGATGTTGGCAGCAGCGTACAAAGGCGATCTCTGCATGGTGTACATCGGTGGAAAGTTTCACGGCATGGAATTCAAAAATGTGTCGAGCGAACCTCGCGATCGCGGTGACGATTGACATCAAGTGAATTGCGAGTGAAGAAAAAAAGTGAAGAAACTTGTCGCCCGAGTCGCTGTGGGGTCTCAAATTCACCGAGTCGCTGTGGGGTCTCGAATTCACCGAGGGTCGGATGATGTCGGCAGAGAAAATCCGGACCAGCGAGCTTTGTCAACGTGGATGACGGACGATTTTGCCACCAGCAGCAGACATGTGTGTTTCACCAAAGCGCTTGATCCAGAAGCTGCGCCTAGAGATCTGACGAGAGGAAGAAATCTACGAAGCCCCCCCCCCCCCCCCCAGCTATTTGGAGAAAGTTTGTGTAAATAAGAAGAAGAAAAAAAACATGTTGTAATGAATAAAAAAATTTATTTTCTCATATCCTCTTTCAACCATTTTTCCAGACATTTAACATTTTCATAGGCACACTTGAATTTCGGGTCGAGAGTCGTATGGTAGGGACATCCGTTGTTTCGTAGCTCTTTTGACGCAAGTTTGTGCAACGATGGGCAGTTCAGAGTCTCCAGTTCGATAATCTCCGTTGCTTGGTCGGTGAATTTCTTCAACCACAGCGATTTCTCCAATCCCTTGATGTAGAGGATTCGAGCGTGTTGTAAGATTGATCGAATGAACATGGGGATCGTGTCGTGTGGAAAGTCGCCATCTTCCCATCGCAAACCATGGTAATTGCGTTCCAACCACATATTCGTACTCTTGTACTTTGCGGGCAGAGAGTGCCAGACGTACGGTGGTTCGAAGAGCAACGTCAGAGGCTTGCTGTCAACACTCGTAACCTCGACAATTGATATTTCCTTTGGGACGAATTGGTTGATTGGTCGCTTGAAGCCTTGCACGTCAACGATGAACTCCATCATGATGACTGAGGTGGCGCGTGACCTCCATTTTTTTATATCAACTTTCTGACCCCGCCATCTATCGGATTGTACTCGACAATACGATCATGGAGAATGAGACAGTATGCGGAAGTATTGGCGGGAATATTGGTCTTTGATTCAAATTCGATGCGTACGTCAACGGGGCCGGATTTGAGAGAATCGTTCTGCTTCGAGCAATCAATGACAAGGAGAGGAGCATACTTTATGAAATCCAATTTTTTCAAACATGGTTCGGGCTCTCTATTGTAGTACGAATATTGAAAGTTTGCATACATTTGATAGAGAAGCGCATATTGGTTCTTTGTGGTGTCCAGATTCAAATTCCCATAGGGATAACTTTGCGAATTTAGGTAGAGTTTAACATCGGTGATGTCACAATTATCGAAATTGCTCGCATTTGCGCTTTTCTTATTTTTACGATCAGTCTGAAAGGCTAGAATGACATATCGCGGCTTCTCAAGTTGCGTAGATGTCTTCACGGCCCACATGTGTTTTGAGGTCGCGGGAAGCATTGGGTATTCGTACAATTCCCACGAACGGAAAGTCATGGATATCGGTGTGTCTTTACCGATAAACTTGAGAAGCTGAATTTTACGTTTATCGGAGAGTGTCACGTACGGTACGAGCCATTCTACTTTTTTCAACGTGAATTTAATGTCGTCGTCGTCCGCGGCTTGCCATATCGCATTATCATCAGTTTTCGATCTTAATAGAATCAATTCATGCTTCGCGTTTACAACAATTTTTTGATAATCTTCAGCGAAACCGAGGATCATACTCAGCGGTATGCATACGTCAAAATTCCCATCAGAATCTGCGACAGCGTGCCCGCTGCGGGCATCATACCAGCCGGCATTCTCAAGCTTATAGTTCTTGGATTGACTCGCGTATCCCTTCATCGAACTCGTTATGCCCACATTTTTACATCGATCTATTTCCATGGCATTGAGCTCATATCTCACTTCGTCGAACAAATAGGAAATGCCATTATTTGCGAAATGCGTATTGGCAGCCAGTGTACCATCGGCTTTGGTGACTCCCCCGCATACGCGTAGCAAACTTTGACTGGGAAGTATGCATATGTCTTGATGCTGAATGGAAATACGTATTTCATCACTGTTATTAAAGGTTGTGGATGCATACGGCTGATGAGCATGAATCTCATAATGCGCGATGGACTCATCGAAGATGACGGGTGTTTTGATATCAGTTATTTCCGCCTCCATCTCAAACAACATACACACGCAATGCAGATTATATAGTTTTTTATGCGATTTTTCCACGTATTCGGAGACCCAATCTCTTCAAAAACAGCACGTTCTGCGTTGTTAGCGACGTGCGTGTCCATCAATTACTGGCCTCTCTCCTCGACGGAGTATTCTTTTTATAAGAGACTCTATGAAAGACTATGCCCATTGCGATTTAATGTGTAGTCGTATGGTAATTGTTTCACCGCGAAAGTTCACCAAATCACCGTCCTGATCCACTATTCGGAGCTGAATATTGTCTATCGTCTTGCTCGCGATTGGTAGATAAATTACGTGCGATGGAACCTCGATGATTTTATAGCCTGGTGGTACGGATGGGAAAAACTCGTGGATTGTGTGTACTCTTCACTCGTTAATATAGGCGCCTGCTGTGAGGTTACATTCGACACGCAAGGCGTTCACTTTGAGAATGGTCACTAGATTATCCGATTGATGCTTTTCACCTGCTCTCAGTTTACGCAGCGCAAATCCTAGCATACGTCCAATAGAATCGGCGGACGTGAAATATATTTCATAATTACACTCGATTTCACTGCGCAGCGTATTGTGGTTGAGCCTAATGCGAATGCTAATTTGTTTTTTTGCTAGCTCTTTTTCCAAGTATGTCGCAATGTCGTCTATTTCATAACTCCCAGTAGGAATGACAAAAATTTGTTGTGTCCAATGTCTATATTTGGAATAGAATTGTAGGTTAGGAGTTCGATAAGTCCGAGGGTATAACTCTTGTGGGGGGCGAGTTCAATGGGGGGAAAGTATTGAGCCTCGAGCACAGACGATGATCCCGATAAGGTCAACGTAAGACTGTTATCCATAATGGTGTTTGACAAACTGACTCGATTTCTTCATTATCATCCACTTTTATATAGAGAAAATTCCCCTCCTCGTTGTAGTAATTGTTGACAGAGAAACTTGAGACACAAATGACCACATTCGAATGTACCGTATTTCTGGTACCCCTTATAATTATAATTTACGCTACCCACACCGAAGTATTTTAAAAGTTCAGCTGGTGGTTGAAGATTGCCGAAACTATCGAAATACTGGACTCTATTGTCAGTTTTTTTGTACGCCACCCAATGTGTGCCAGACCCCATACCCTCATCGAGATTTACAATGGCACATTCGTGTCGCCATGGACCACCCTTGGGCAATTGATTTCGCATGTAAACTCCACGAAAATAGGGGATTTTCATAATTTTGGCGTATTTCAGTAAATCGGCGTCGGTGAGTGGTCGGTGAGGTAGCTCTACTTTAAGTTTTTTGGCGCGATAAAAAGACCCATTCCCTGTTTGTACGGCTTGAGATGCAAGCCTTTGCCCAATGCTATTGCTTCAATCGTTCGATTGTGACGCTTGCTTTCTTCGAGCTCAAGTTTCGCTGCTTGAGCGGCCTTGACCGCTTTGACTATGTTGGCCGTGCCACCGGCTAGCGCCCCCGCAGCGCTAAGACCGGCAAAGATGGGCACGAGAAACGGTAGGAAGCCACCGATTTTACGAGGCACGGGTAACACTCGAGGGGTACGCACTTTGCGCGTGCCACTTTCGACCCTCTTGACAGCTGCTCGGGCACCCTTTAAGGCTGACGCAGCGACTACACTTGAATCTTCACTCTTAACCATGGCTTCTCTCGCCGCATCGATAATTTTCTTCAAGCCAACAACTTTTGTCCCCCTCTTCTTCTTCTTAATCCCCATGCCGATTTTTCTCTTTGTTTTCATGATGCCTGTTATGGCAAGCGCATTTGCTTTCTCCCCAATACTAGCGTCCCCGGCGCGAACTCGTTGCCAAGCTCTCTCCTGCAATATTTTATCCGCAGAATGTCTAGCTTTGAGGTTTTCACGATTTTTCGAATACGCGATATCGTGCTCCTTGCAAGCTGCATCCAACGGATTTATTCCAGGATCGCCGCGTGCAAGACGTTTAGCTAGCTTTGTGCCGGGTCCGCAATACTGATACCCAGGCAAATGCAATTCAACGGGAAGATTGTTGATCATACGATTGAGGAGACCTTTACCGGACTTGACGCGACGTTTAATCATGATGAAGGTTGCCCCTCGACTGAAGTGGTAATCGATATAAAAGCTCGTTTTATATGAAAATTATGTCAGTCGCGACAAAGATGAAGAAGAAGCCGTGTGGAAAGCTGCCGGTAATAAACTTTGATGAATTTACACAAATTCGGGGCGGGGGGGAGGGTGGACGAAAGCGTCATGGTGATTTACTGCCAAATACGATTCGCGCAGTATTCTGCGGTCCCTCAAACTGCGGAAAAACCAACGCGTTACTCACCCTTGTAATACACCCTAACGGTCTCAGATTCGAAAACGTTTATCTCTATTCAAAGTCGCTGAAACAACCGAAATACCAATTACTCGAAAAATTTCTCAAGCCAGTGAAGGAGCTCGAATATTATCCATTTAATGAGCATGAACAAGTGGTGTTACCGAGCGAAGCACGACCAAACTCGATATTCATCTTTGACGATATAGCGTGCGAGAAACAAGACAACGTCAGAGCCTTTTTCTCCATGGGAAGGCATGAGAACGTTGACTGTTTCTATCTTTCTCAAACATACGCTCGTATTCCTAAGCATCTCGTACGCGATAATACGAATTTCATAGTTCTCTTCAAGCAGGACGATTCGAACCTCAAACATGTGTACGATGACTATGTCAATACCGACATGTCATATACACACTTTAAAAATATATGCTCCGAATGTTGGAATTCCAGCAAGTATGGATTCCTTACAATTGACAAGGATAGTAGTATCAACGAGGGTAGGTATAGACGGGGATTCGACTCTTTCCTGCGAGTCAATAAATGACGTGCTCTTTGCTCCAATGCAAACAGTATTGCAAGTGTTGTGAAACTGACAACAGCATGAAGCGTCAACAGCTTTTGCAAGAAAAAGACGTGCTGCAGCAAATCGTCAAGGCTAGCGATGCAATTAGGCGAAAACATCGAATGATAAAGATGGGCAGAGATAATGCTGATCAGGCGATGAAGGATGTCTTTAAGCCGATAGTCACACCATTAGAAAAGCTCGTTTCTCACAAGAACGAGATGCCGACAATGAAGCAGGAGGAGGAGGAGGAGGAAATCAAGAATGAAATGAGAGAAGAAGTAAAGTCACCCAGAGCTTCACCTTCAACAGAGATGTATGAAGATGCCCGAGATTCACCTTCCACAGAGGCCTATGACCACAAAGATGATGATGATGATGAAGAAGAAGAAGAGGATGAAGATTATTCATCGGATCGCGCCAATGAATTGATAAATAAATATCTCATATTATTACGCATGGGTAGAAAGAAAAGCCTGGATACATCGTATGGAGTACGAGTTCTTGCGAATGCGAAACTAATGATTGGCGATTCTCGCATAAATTTCGATTCTCAGCATATTCGTGTGGGGGAGAAAGATTATGCAAAAACTGCTGGATTAGCGGAGCTTCTATTTAAAAAAGTGCCAAACGTTGGGATTCTCGAACCGACGGATTTGAAAAATTATGAGAATATTATCATTGCCACGAATGCTCATAAAAAATATTATCGTCCCGACGGAGCTGTGCGACGTGAAAACAGTCACAAATTCAAGATTTATATTTCAAAAATAATTTGTGCACGTACGGGTCGGGGGATGCCCAAGTATAAGAAAGCTAGAAAAAAGATGCATTTTGATTATGTTTACTGGGACAATCCGAATGAGCTTGTAGATCGTCTTCGATTACTCCACGCATCTCAAGCGGCAGGCAACTCATCGCATTCCAATGAAATCATATCGATTATCGAAGAATTGCGTGAGGCTGGAATTATTTATTAATAAAGCAAAACGATAGTTTTTTCACACATTCGCATGTTGAACGTTGATGTGTGTGGACTAACCGCGCCATGAATGATGACAAAAAATTGACGCTCGTGCGAGAGCTGCATAAGCCTGCAGGAAGAAATTATACTCGTCGACACGTTGAAATTCGAGGTCTGGATGAAACGTGGCAAGCCGACATCGTAGATATGTCATCGTACGCGAGGCAAAACTCACAACATAAGTACCTTCTAACCGTCATCGATATATTCTCCAAATTTGCCTGGGCCATACCGTTGAGAAGCAAGAGCGGTAGCGATACAACGACTGCAATGAAAGGTATACTATGTCAGGGCCGTGTACCCAAGAATTTGCAAGTTGACCGTGGAAAAGAATTTTATAACTCTCAGTTTGAAGAGCTTATGAAAAAATACAATATTAACATGTACTCAACGTATAGCAATTTGAAAGCATCAATCTGCGAGCGTTTCAATAGAACGTTAAAAAATAAAATGTGGATGCAATTTAGTCTACGTGGAAGTTATAAATGGATGGATATTCTGGATTCTCTAATGACCGAATACAACAGCACCGTGCATCGCACCATCAAGGTGAAACCAAAAAATGTCAATACGGCAAATGAGAAACAGATCCTCCATCGTATTTTCCGCCAGCCTCGAGTAGGAAAACAATCACAAAAATTCAAAATTGGCGATAATGTGCGAATCAGCAAATTTAAGCATGTATTTGAGAAGGGTTACACGCCAAATTGGACAACTGAAATATTCACGACATACAGAGTGAAGAAAAGAACGAATCCAACGACGTACAATCTCAAGGACCATCGGAACGAACCCATCGCTGGCTGCTTTTACGAAGAGGAGCTCCAGAAAGTCATGTATCCCGACATTTACCTCGTTGAGAGTGTGGTTAAGAAGCGTGGAAATCGAATGCTCGTCAAGTGGCTAGGTTTCGATGATACGCACAACAGTTGGATCGATAAAGGAGATTTGTGAAAAAAGTTTTTTTTAATTAGAAAGGTGTCTTTGAAAAAAGTCCATCATTTCCCCCAACCCATCGCGCTCACATGAGCATCCCACACAGAGTCTCGATTCTCATCTTGCAACGGACTCATGCCAAATAATTGCCTTAAATGAAAGATATCTGATGTTTGCGCTTCGGGGTCCCACCAGACGCGATTCAAAGACATGCCATCCTCCTTCCACACGCGGAGGGTGTTTTCACGTAGTTCACGCTTCTGTGCTCTCACATTTTTGGCCGCTGCTATAAACTGATGTCGCCATTGATTCTCTGTTGGCCCCACGGTCTAGAAACAAAGATGACATATTAGCAGGGGGGGGGGGGGTACTCGAAATACAGTGCGTACTTACCAAAGTCATATTTATTCCTTCGAAAACGATGGAATTACCTTGAATGTGGAAAGACATCTGGGAAAAAGAGAGAATTGTCAAGCGGGAAAGTAATTTTGACTTATGGTCGCTTCTGAATAAGACTGTCAAACCTTGAGAGAATTTTCGTCCAATAGAGCTTGGGTGGGAGGGGAAGAAAAAAATTATTCCTCGTCGAGGTTCCAAAATTCTTCGACTTGTTGCCTTCGCCCCAAATCGCCAAAAGCACACGATTCGTAACCTGTCAAAGGAAATGCGTTTTATTTTCCAAATTTTTTTTTTTCCGAAAATGTTTCTTTTTTTACCTGAATCTTCACTGTCTTCTTCAATAAGATCTTCGCTCGTATGTACGCTGGCTTCACTCGATTCGTCGTCGTCACTCTCGTCAGCTTGAGCGGGTTCGTCAAGAGGTTCGTTGTGCACGTCGATGCGTTGAATGGGGGCACAGTGAATCCACCCGTTGACATCTACTGTACAAGAGAACGTTGGCTAGGGTTCAACGGAAAAATCCTCGCCTTGGGTCTTTGCCCCTTATGACGTTGCACCAAAAAATCCCCCCCACTTACTTGATGGTTGTTGTGGTGGTTCTCGCGATGGTGGAAGCGAAATTGTTGATGATGATGATGATGATCTACGAGCGTTGATTTCCGATGGTCCAGCTACAGCACCATCAGATTGCACAAATTCATCAGATGGGGTTTTTGAATACGATGGCGACTCGACGTCCGAATCAGATTGCTCATATTCATCGATTACACGCGATCTTTTTGATGGTGGTGGTGGTGGTGATGAACAAGATGATGATGATGATGATGATAGTGGTGATCGTGGTAAGGACTCTTCGTCACTCGATTGAAGAAGACAAAGTTTTGCTAAAAAATGTAATATCTGTGTGTGTGTGTGTGTGTGTGTGTGTGTGTGTGTGTGTGTGTGTGTGTGTGTGTGTGTGTGTGTGTGAAACAGAAAGAGAGAATTCTTACCGTATTCATCAACGATGGGCGCAACACGATCCGATTCTTCCCAATTTCGTCGTTTGATTTCACGCACCACAGAATGTAAAAGACCGAAAGTGTTTATCAGACCTTTGTCAAACGCATCAGCAAAGTCTTCTTCTCGCGCTCCCTTCAAAACTTTTCGCAATTTCCGCCAAATCACTGAAGGTGGAAGATAATGCAAATCTTGTAATCTCAAGTCTGGCCAGCGATTTCGTAGCGAATGAAAACGCGTGAATAGAAATACTATAAGTGTGTACACTCGAAAAATGTCAACCACTCGATACATAGTTCTCGACTGATTCAAAGGGTCAAAAAAAAAACGTTATAGAGCCAACGTTTTTCTTGTTTACATTCTCGGACGGGTTCGATATTGGTCGCTTGTTCTGGGGAGTGGGGATGAAAAAAATGAGTCTTCACACACACACAGCTTTCTTTTTATTCAGTTTCCATATCATTAGAAACATAACCCCATGGAAGAGTGTCCGTGGAATCTGGGATTAGCACTCTTTTGTCATCTCTCCAGCTGAGAGCAACTTTATTTTGCATCGCCGTGTGAACAATGTATTTTTTACTCATAATCAATTGTTGCGCCTTGACGAGGTTTTCGTGCGCAAGAAGCAATTTTTGAAATCGTCGAACGTGATGGATTTCAGGGTTGACCACCTAATGCCCTTAGCTCTCTTCTTTACATCGCCACAGTCGAGGATCTTAAACGAGTACAATTTCGCTCTCAAGCCCACAAATTCTGTCGTAATATGGCCATTGTTTTCATCTTTCATGAGGCCTATTACCTTTTTATTTCGCAAGGGCATATCGTAGGGATTGTTTGGGGAATAATCGATCGTGTCAAACTTGTCAATCTGCCAACATCGTCTGAAATGTTGCTGGACTCGCTTCAAGCACCTTGCTGATCCACGTCGGTAGAAACACGGTGAATTCGTTGCGGATGTCGATCACGAACTTTTTTCCATATTTGGTGTTCACTTCCCGTATATTGGTGATGGGATATTCCGACTCGGCTGTCAGCTCGTTCAGTTTTTTCGCCGGGAGAAAATCGGCATATTTGCCAACCTTATTGATCCCCTCCATTTTTCACTTGCCGTTCGTCTGATTGTTCGAAGCCGTCTTCATGAGATTATATACTCACTCCCCTCCACTACACCCCCCACTCGCACTCCTCGACCAATAACGAGGAGGGAGAGATTTTACGGACGTTAGCTCTTCCATGGCTCCAAATTCGCTTTTTTTTCAAACATTGTCGCCAGCGAATGAATCTGCGACCACGAGTCTATTTCTCCTTTCAATTGTCGAATGTTATTCAACAATCTCTCGATGCGCACTTTTAATTCACGTCTCTTGCACGATTCTCCGTGCCGCATGACTTTAATGGCAACTTCTCGACAAGAGCTTGGTGGTCTATTTTTTCCGTGAGTCGCCCACAGCCCCGTATCGCCCGGGACGAACATTATCATTAAATGCTTCAGTCCCTTTGATCTTTGGAACTTCGTAGGGGGATGGGGGACTTTTTTTTCGATGTTCATCTTCAGCAAACTTCTTCAAATTTTGAGAAACCGGATTTTTCGAATCTCTGAAGTAACTCATGTTGACGGAGGGGGGGGGGGGGGGGGGGGGGGGGTTAGATGCTATACTGGCAAATAGTTTTATAGATACGCTCCACTTATAGCCCCCTAGTGACCACGTTTATCGCGTAGCTTTGATTGGGTGTGTGTGTGCGTGCGTGTGTGTGTGTGTGTGTGTGTGTGTGTGTGTGTGTGTGTGTGCACGCGCGTGCATGAAAATGGCACGTGCAGTCGCATGGTTCGACACGATATTATAAACAGCAGTTTTTTAACACTGATCTGTTTCCTGTGATCGCACTTGAGAGCGAGACGCCTTTGTCAAGCGCCGAAACGTGTCCAATGACAATAAACAATGCGTAGAAAAAATCTGACGAAATCCCCCCCCCCCCCCCGCCCCTCTGCCGCCGTCGGGATAAACAAATTCTCAGATTTGATATCCGCTGACAGGTTTACGTCCGATAAACAATGCGTAGAAAAAATGTCACGAAATTCGGCGGCCATATTGACCTCCTTTCACTCGTCCGCCGCTGCCGGGATAAACAAATTCTGAGAAAAGTCATTCGCTGACAGGTTTCAACACGAAGCTGTCGCGCGGCGAGGGGGGGGGGGTCCCTTTGGCACGGCGCCCGATGACTCACCACTCACAAATGTTGAAACAATTTTTCTGAGAAATGAGATCCCCACTCTTCCTCCTGGCCCTCCTTCTGGCGGGGGGAGTCGGGGGGGGGGGTCCCTTTGGCACGGCGCCCGACGACTCACCACCCACAAATGTTTAAACAATTTTTCTGAGAAATGAGACCCCCCACTCTTCCTCCCGCCCCTCCTTCTGGCGGGAGGGGGGGGGGGCTCCCTTTTATTACAAAGCACCACAACTCTTTGTCAGTCATTGCGCGGCCTCGCCGGGAGTCGGACTTCTCCGTGAGGGGGACCACCATCAGCCGGTAACCAAGGGAGCCTTACCATCGACCGGTAAGTATCGCCAGTCGATAATGGTGCGGGGGCTCTGAACAAAATCCTACTCGACCATCCGTACCTGACTTAGCTCGGACATGAACCAATGGTTCGTGTCTTGGCTAACTCGGTCGGTAAAATGTCGGTAGTAGGAATTTTGTCATTGCTCCCGCACCACTTATCTACTAGGGTAAGTCAGGTTAATTCGCGCTACTATCTTTTCTACTCACTTACCCTAATTCTGTATTTTCTATATTTTATAACCCCATATTTACCGATCAAATCGTGACTGATCCTCATCCCTGTTGGGCACATTCCCGACTAAAGGCAGGATCTCAGGGCTGGCGTCCGTTTATCTGAAAATAGAAGTGTCAATTTAGAATCTCGCTTAATCTCAAGTTCAAAGTCCAAATCACGTGTTCTTCTCTTCAAGTATTTTTTTTTTATAAATAATAAATTCCCGGACGTAACAGGATAAATAATTTTTGGTGGCAGCGGTGGGATACCAAAGTCACATTTGATCAATTTTTCATCTATAAATTCATTCGTTTCTCGTAAATTTTCAAAATGGCTACTACAAGGTCAAAATCTCGAGCTTTACATGAAGAGGAACTATGCATCCTCAACGAACAGATTGACCGAAAACGTGAAGTTTTACAAGAGCAAGAACGTGCTCTCCGTGAAAAAGATATTGAAACGCAAGAACGTATTAAGGCCCTTCAGGCCCTCGAAAAAGAACAATATGAACAAAATCAAAATATTCCGGAGACGTCAGATCGCTCCGAAACCCGTGAACAGTTCTCTGCTCTTCAAAGGGTACTATCACAAATGATTTCACAATTCGGGGATTTAAAAACGGAAATGCTCGAAATTAAAATTGAAAGGCGATATTCGCCACCCCATCAGTCTCCGCGCCTTGAACAACGTAGTGTTGACGATAAACGTAACATCGATAATTATCCGAGAAGTCCAAATCTAAAGTTCAAGGACGCATTAGAATCAGTCCCCACTTTCAACGGGTATAACATTCTCGTTCTACGTTTCATTCGCTCATGCAAAAGAGCTAGGGATATGTTTTCCCCTCACCTTGAACCAAGTCTCACGCAATTACTACGAAATAAATTAAAAGGTCATGCCGCAACGGCTTTGGAAGATTATAATTTCGATAATGTAACTGATTTCGCGGACCGTCTCAAAACTCTCTTTGGAGCCGCGAAAACCCTCAACGAATTCCGGGGCGAACTCGGAAATATTTCAAAAGGTAAAACAGAGCACATCATCGATTATGTTAGCCGCCTAAAGGATCTTCACACGGCAATCTACGAAGCCGAGGTAGATAACCACGGCCTCGTTCACTCGAACTATCGTAATACACAAAACAGCGACACACTCGACTGTTTTATTAAGGGGCTTCCACCCGATTTTCGTATGCGATTGAAATTAGAAAACGTCCTCGACTTGGAAGACGCATTTATACAAGCGGTAAAGGTCGAAAAGGACATGGAGCGCGACCGCGCTCATTTTAGAGATAACCGCGCGGAAAACAAACCCGGCGCGGTCCCAGTTAAAACATTTTCCCATTCCGGAAAAATAACGTGCTCTCATTGCAACCGACCACACCTCTCGGAAAACTGTTGGCAAAAGTTTCCCGAAAAAGGCCCGCGCATATACTCGCGCATAATAATAATCAAAACGCAAATAATAATAAAGATATGAATAATGGACCGCGAGCCAATAACAATCGCAATAACGATAGGCCGCGTCCTCCCTGCAATTATTGCCAAAAACCTGGCCATTCCGAGGCTATGTGTTATCGGAAACAAAACGACGATCGGAATAAGCAAAATCCCGATCCAAAAAACTCGAACGACCGTCCCATGGATAGGGCCTCCCCGCGGGACGATCATCGCCAGGAGCGCCCGATAAGGATAATAGACGCCGAACTGTGCGAACCTTCCGGGTCCTCCTAGGCAACTCGGAAACTACCCCCTCTGTATTTATGGATTGCCCACAATTAGCCGGTTTAACCGAATTCCTGATTGACTCGGGCGCCGAGGTAAATTTAGTTAAAAATCAGGTCGTGAACACCTTTATCGACAATTACGAAATTTCAAAATTGGTCGGAATTTCGCCGACACCCGTGAAAACTTTGGGATCTGTTGTACTGATGGTGAATAATACTCCCGTCAAATTTCATGTTGTAGACGATTGGTTCCCTATTGCGCAAAATGCTCTCCTAGGAACCGAATTTTTGGCCGGAAACAAGGCCCTTGTTGATTGGAAACACGAACAACTGAGTTATGGTGATCAAGTAATTCCTTTTGTTTCAAAGAAAACTATATCTATTCCCAAGCGTTCAAAGGTTGTATGCTACGTCAAAATCAATAATCCCGAAATAAAAGAAGGGTATATTGTTACGTCCTGGCGATCTTGCCCTCTACCATATATATATATATATATATACACACGCATACTTACCCCTTCTACATACATACATAAATATATTGTACATTATACTCATATCTGCAGGAATATTTTTCCGTCAATATTAATAATATTATTATTGTTACGTCATAATAAACGCATTAATTTCAGCGTTTTCTAGTTTTTCCTAGCATGTATATACTCCCGCTGAACGCGCTCTCTCCATCTCTCTCTAGCGCTCCGCGTAGAGACCAACATATATCTCCTGTTCTCCTGATACTTCGCGCGCTCAACCAAGAACTACGTCAGCCTCGACGCCATCTCCTCTATCTCCCATCCTTCTCTCTCCGGGGTACCAGCATACCTCTTTCATTCTCATGTAACCCGCATCATAAAATCCTTCTTTCACTACCGCGAAACCCGTTTCCGCGGTTCCGCGATGTAATTCGCGAACCCGCGAATCATAATTATTAACCCTAAATTCTTATTTCACCCACCCGCGGAACCTTCATTATGAAACCGCGGAATTACGTAATCCGCGAGGCCGCGATACAGTCGCGACCCCGCGACTTCCCTCTACATAGAGTCTAACCTTGTCCTACCCTCACTTGGCCTAACCTTCTCTCTCTTACTCACAGGCCCTATGGCTAATGGATGCTACGTGACTTTTCACCAAAATACTTTATTACCCCTCGAGTCGAGCAAGGCATTTTCCCTAATTACTTTATTGCCCCTCGAGTCGAGCGAACATTTCTTTCGAGACACTTTCCAGAAAACCCTTGAATTGTTTTATTGCCTCTTGAAGCGAGCAAGCGCTCTTTTACAACATAAGCCTCTTTTTGTACGCTTTAGTATTTTTGACATACAATAGAAGACACTATCCAGATATTTTGCCCGAACTTTCCCAGCATATGTACCCATCTCTCTCACACTCGTCGCATCTCTCTCATCGACGCGCCGCCATGATGCAAGCCACGTGCTGCACGTAGGCTTCTAAGAAATAACAATTTAAACAATACCACGTTATAGTTAAAGATAAACAAATCTCTGTCGCGGCATCATTATCTCGTAGTCTAAACATCCGCTCCAATATATAATATCACGTATCACTCCTTCGGCCCTTTGTCCTCTACCCGCTATTACTATCATTATTATTATTATTAATATTAGTCACACGTAAAATACGTAGGAATAAATTAACATACACATTAGTTAACAAATTCTTTATTTAACAATACAATAATAAAGAATAAAATATACTTAAGGAATACAATAAATATTATTAAGTAATATTAAATATTATAAATAATTCACAAATACATCTTATAAATAATTAAACAATAAATTACGACTTCATATATAACCCTCGCGTTTATTAAAAACAAATAAACTCACAATATCGATATGCATAATAATTAAATAAGAATTGCGTTTTAATAATTATTACGCGCGACTTTTATGTTTATATTCTTTTATTAGATTCCTCGTATTCACCATTTATCCATTTTAATCATAATAATACATCAGGAATATATTATCTGTATTCCTAACAATTTAATATTATATCGAGTCCGATTCCACGATGCGGTCAAAGGAGAAAAATAAGTAAACAACCAAATCCACAAAAATTATAAAACTTTATTCAAAAATCAATTGTTATAACAAATTGTAAGACTAATGATAAATTAAAACATTAATTTATCGTCAGTCAAACTACGAATACTTACCTGTAAACTTATTCAAAATTAAGATAATCATTTGTTGTAACAATAATTTAACGATAAATTAATAATAATTAATTTATCATCAAATTCTCCGTTTAACGCTGTAAGAGCGAGCGAGAGGGAAACATCGGCATCAGCGTCTCCACTCCACGGCGCATGCGTACCGCGCCCCTCCACCTCGAGGCCAATAAAAAGCCGGCTCCTCCGCTGCTCGCCAGTTCTCCGGTCTCTCCACCAGTCAGTCGCGTTTCTCCGCTCGTCGTGTATACGTCGGAGCCGCACGCTGGAAAATCGGAACATTTTTATTCTTTTTGTGTTGAATTATATTTCTGAAACGTTCAAGTATTAATTGTGTATTAAGTCTTCGTCGTGTCCCAACACCGTCAAGTTGCTAATAATTAATTATTTTATCCAAAGTGTATTTTAACCAAAGTTTGTAACAATATATTTTTATACGTGTTTAAAATCAGTGAACAATTATTTCGTGACCTTTCACTCCCAATTAAAATCTCACCGTGCACCTTCTTGGCATCTTGCATATTTTATCTATTTATTTCTCTCATCTCAACTCTAATACGAAACCGCTTGATTTAACGAAATATCTTCCCAAAATACTCTCTTACCTAGAAGCCAAACATTCGGTGCACTGTACTGATGCACGTTTGCTGAGGCTCCCATCCTGCCGAATATTCAGTGCACTGTACTGATGCACGTTTACTGAGGCTCCTTCCTTCCGCAATTGCGCTCAAGGGTATGCATGTAGACCATGACGCAATTGTAACCTACAGTTATACAAATTCAATAAATGAAACGGTTTCCTATTCGGGAATAACATAAATTCTCTTGTTCTATTTTATTACATTTGTTATGCCAAGAAGATGCGCCGGTGCTCGTTTCCAACTTCGTCGCACCATCGCCAAGCTTCATCAGAAGCCCGCACCAAAGGGTCGTGGCGACAACATTCCGGTCTATAAAAAATTATCTAAAGAGCGACTCGCTATTCTTCTCCCGAAACCGCGAATCGTGTCGAATATTCCACTGAAGGTTAAAGTGTTCATTGTGAGTTATAAGACAATTCGTCTCGTCACCTCGGTCGTTCTATCCGACGGTTCTGAGGCATCCACCGTCGTCGTACCATCGGAAATCGAAGTTATTACCATCGACTAACCCCTCGTCGTCAACGTCGTTCTCTCCGCCTTGTTCATGAGCTCTTCTCGACGGTCGACCAAGCAGGGATCGTCAAGACCGGTCGTCGTCTCCAACATCCCGGTCAACCAGGAGCTCTTCCTCGTCGACGGACGAGGATTCATCCGAGTCATCCGTACTCCACCGAATCAACCCGCTACGCACCGCCGCTCGCAGGGTAAGTCGCATGCCCCGTTACCATATATTCTCTTCTTTACCGACTACCCCATACTCGCGAGTGTTAGTTCGTTTGCCGATCAAATCGTGACTGATCCTCATCCCTGTTGGGCACATTCCCGGTTAAAGGTAGGATCTCAGGGCTGGCGTCCGTTTATCTGAAAATAAAATATCAATTTAACAGCTCGGTTAATCTCAAGTTCGAAGTCCAAATCGCGTATTTTCCTTCGAATATATTTTTTTTTATGAATAATAAAATCCCGGACGTAACAATATCCCGAGGCTCCATTTTGGAGAAGGGTTTTTTATTGGCGAGGCACTCGTAACGATTAAGAATGGTATGGCACCGTTGATGGCTCACAATGCCACCGAAGAAGATCTTTCTATGGAAATTCCGTATGTAACTGCTCAAGAGTTTAGTTACAAGGTTTCTACGGATATTGAATTGACCACTTCGGCCCCGATAGCTAAAGAAAAGCCGGAGGTAAACGAAGTAGGTCCTTCGATTTCTCTCCCCTTTCCGGAAAAAATTATGTCGGAAGAGGAGACTTTTGATTTTATTGCCCCAAGAAAGAGGGTATTGATTGTCGAAAAGGAAAATAAAATAAAAGAAGTTTTGTCTCTATTGCGCTTTGATCACCTTAATGAAGAAGAACGTGAAAATGTAAATTCCATCATTAAAGAAAATTTGGATTTATTCCACATTCCGGGTTCTCCCCTCGGTTTTACCAACGCTATAGACCATCGAATAATTACAACGGACGATCAGCCCGTTTTTACACGTCAATATCGCTTTCCTCCTGTTCATAAAGAGGAAATTACCAAACAAGTCAATGATTTGATATCAGGGGATATTATCCAACCATCAACTTCCCCTTATAGTTCACCGCTTTGGATAGTGCCAAAGAAAGCCGATTCCCAAGGGAACAAACGATGGCGGATGGTGATCGACTACCGCAACCTCAACGAAAAAACAATCCGGGATGCCTACCCCCTCCCACTAATTTCGGAAATATTGGACCAACTGGGAAACGCGAAATGTTTTTCGGTATTTGATTTAGCTAGCGGGTTCCACCAAATTAAGGTGCACCCCGACGATGCACATAAGACCGCTTTTACAACCCCTTTCGGTCACTATCAATGTACTCGTATGCCATTCCGGCTAAAAAACGCGCCCGCCACATTTCAGCGCTTAATGGACCAGGTCCTCACCGGTCTACAAGGCAACGAGCTATTCGTGTACCTCGACGACAACGTCATTTATGCACGAACCTTAAATGAACACGCGAAAAAATTTCATAAACTCGCGAAAAGATTGAGGCAAGCTAACCTCAAATTACAACCCGACAAGTGCGAATTTTTAAGACGCGAAGTGGCCTACCTGGGTCACATTATTAGCGAAAATGGGGTAAAACATGACCCTAAAAAATTAGAAGCACGAAAAGATTATCCCAGACCTACAACACCAAAGAAAATTAAGCAATTTCTAGGTCTCGCGGGATATTACCGTCGTTTCATCGAAAAATTTTCTGGCATCGCAAAACTACTTACTTTACTCTTAAAAAAGGAATCTCGCTTTAAATGGACAGACGCCCAAGAAAAGGCATTTACAACTCTTCGCGATGCCGTTTGCAAAGAACCGGTACTCCAGTACCCGGATTTTACGAAACCCTTCATCATAACGACCGACGCATCAGACATCGCGGTCGGGGGCGTCCTTAGCCAAGGGGAAATCGGCAAGGATCGACCCATTAGTTACGCTTCACGTACACTAAACAAACACGAACTCAACTACTCAACAATCGAAAAAGAACTTCTTGCCATTTTGTACAGTGTAACCCATTTCAGACCTTATATCTATGGGCAAGAGTTCGTCTTGGTCACCGACCACAAGCCCCTCGTGTGGCTTCACTCGGTAAAGGACCCGGCCAATCGGCTGGTCCATTGGCGACTTAGTCTCGCAAATTACACATACAAAATAATCTATAAACCAGGAAAAACAAACAGCAATGCTGACGCTCTTTCCCGAAATCCTCCCAACAAAAAAACGGTTTTTATGACAAAACATACGCCAAATAAAAACGTCTCCTCAGACGACGAGAGAATTTTCTCTCCCGTCAAAAAGAAAAGGAAAAAATCAAAAGATATGGAAGCCCATAAGAGCACTGCTCCAAGAAGGCTATCACTAGAGTCAATAGGAAGCGATCCCTTCCTTGGCTTCAATTTTAACGAACAAATACAGTCAAATAAAAAAGCAAAACGAAACTTACCTTTTGAACAAATGGACGTGGAGGAACCTGTCTGTGTACCCCCTCCTCTCCTTTCACCAGGAACCCTTCCGGATGTCACCTTTGATTTCCCTCCGGAACTGTCCCTGGCTGTTCCACCCGATCTTCCCTCGGAACCATTTTTGGAACGCTTTTCGGTCTCCCCCTTCAGGGAAGACCAACCTGAAAAAGAAAACGAAAAAGAAATTTCAAACAATAATGAAGGTATACCCGAGAGTGATGACGATTCAGACGACGAATCCGAACAAAGTAATTTAATTGATAATGAAAATCCTCGATTCGAGATAAGCGAAGAAAATCGCCATTTGTCAAAGTCTTTGAAAATTATTAAAACTCGCGATCGACTACATATGCAAAGGGACAATTACGTCGTCTTCGTTACCATGACCGGGCAACCACTTGATGAAGGCGCTAAAGATCTCCAGGCGCAAGGGGTATTCCCCAAACTGGAGGAGTTAGCGGACCTGCGGGTAAAATTTAAAATTGTAAAGTCGAAACAAATAATCGCACTGCCCATTCTAGGCAGTACCCACGATAACCTCGAGATCTTAGACCTCCAGGAAATTTGCGACTCCCTAAAGGACGCAATTCACGAGCTGTGCCTTAAAGAAGTCTGTATTGCTAAAACGCCCTTTATCGGCAACGTGCCATGGGCTGAAGTCAAAAACATTTTGTACGAAACACTTCGCGAACAAAACATCTCGCTCATAATCTGTAACCAGTTGATCCAAATTCCTCCCGAGGAAAACCGATTGGAAATAATTAAAGAAAAGCACGACTCGTTAATTGGCGGCCACAAAGGAGTAACCAAAACATATAAGCGTATCCGCGAATATTTTTACTGGAAAAACATGAAAGCTCAAATCCAAGAGTATATTCAACATTGTCGAAATTGCCAACTTAAAAAATTAGTTCGCGTAAAAACCAAACAACCTATGATACTCACCGATACACCGGGGGCCGCGTTCGATAAGATCGCCATGGACGTAGTAGGACCCCTCCCTTTAACGAAAAACGGTAACCAATACATATTAACTCTCCAAGATCTGCTAACAAAATACTCATTGGCTATACCGCTGAGCCGACCTTCATCAATGGACATCAGTACCGCATTCGTGAAGAATTTCGACTCGCGATTTGGCGCTCCCCGCGCCATTCTCACCGATCAAGGATCAAATTTCTGCAGCAGTCTCATGAGGGCTGTTGCGAAAAAATTTAAAATCAAGGCCTACCAAACAACGGCTTTCCATCCTCAGAGCAACGGATCAATAGAACGTTCTCACCACGTACTCATGGAATACCTAAAGCAGTACGTGAACGAAAATTCCGATTGGGACGAGTACCTCGATCTGGCCATGTTTTCATATAATACGAGTCGTCGAGAGGGTACAGGTTACACCCCCCACGAACTCGTCTTCGGCAAATTAGCTCGTCACCCGTCGGCCCATCAACAAATCGAGGAGTCGCAGGACCCCTCCTACACTGAATACTTCACCGATTTATTCACCCGTATCCACAGCCTCCAAACACTGGCGGCTGAAAACTTGAAACACGCAAAGGAAAAATCAAAGGAGTATTTCGATCGCAACATCAACCCAAGGTTCTTTAAAATCGGGGATCGCGTCTTAATGCTTAAAGAACCCCAAAAAGGGAAATTTGGGGACCAGTACACCGAACGGTGTGAAATAATCGAAATACTATCAGGGGGCAACGTCAAAATTCTTTATCAAGGCAAACCCCGCATCGTTCACACAAACAAATTAAGGGCCACCCGTCTGTAACCAAAACCCTTGTTATTGGTTACAGAATGGAGCCGAAAACAACGTTCATCATTATTCTTCTCGTACGCACCGCAGCCTGCCTCATCGGGTATGACTGCGGCGCCCCTACACTCAACGTGACCACTGTTTCACTCACCGACATCGGAACTTGCGATATACCGATTATCGATCCAACCCCAATACCTGTAAGAATTCAACTGCTTCAACTCTCGGAATTCTCAACAACAGAGGTCATCCAATGTAAAATTGAAGTCGATAGGACCATGTATTACTGCGGCATGAATTCACATAATTCCGTCGTCCAAAACGGTCGTCAAGTCTATCTGCATGAACTCGACGACAAAACTTGTCGCAAGGTCCACGAAACCGGCATTGTTCAACTTGGTTTTTCCGCTATCGTCACCGGTTTAAAAAGAAACAGTACAACATCAAGAAGTCTTACGCTCGCTGGAACGCTCACCAACGAAGGTAGCTGCTCCGGCGCACAATATAGCGATCCCTTTGGCACCTGGAGCAACGTAGTCGTCCAGGCTTCTGCCAAAATTACCATCTCAAATTACGAGGCATCCGTCAACATGGCAGCCAACCGTATAATCCTCGAGAGCTCGACCCAATGCCAACTGTCCGAAGGTCATTGTACGGACGTGGAAGGGAACCAAGCCTTTTGGAACACGGAACCTGTGGACACATGCCTCTTCAACAGGTACGACGTTCTTTACGATGGTATGGCAACAAAGCTCCGCACCATCGACAATTCCATCCAGACACCGGATGTATATACACTAACCACTCAAGAAACTACATTTGCATTGGCCGTTAAAAATAAGAAACCCATATGCGGCTACACGTTAACCTGAACGGAACACCCAAAACTATTTATTCTCGAGACTCGTGATGGCCAAACCTTCGCTTCACGTCGCAAGGTCCTCGTCAGTAATCTAGACATATTTTCATACGTCAATTCAAAATTCATTTATGTGGAAAAACACATAAAACCCAAATTAAGGCATTATACAAGGACGTCTTAACTCAACGATGTAATTTGGAACAACAAGTACTTCGAAACGCTCTGGCAATCGCGTCCATCCTACCGGAAAAATTCGCCCGAGCTGTCACTAAAAGTCCAGGGTACATGGCCGTTATCGCAGGCGAAGTAGCCCACATCATCAAATGCGTTCCTGTGGAATGCTCGCTTCGGAGAACCGACGAGTGTTACCTCGAGTTACCTGTAATGCATCGTAATCAGTCCTTTTTCCTTTCAACAATTTCCCGCACCCTGATCAAAGCAGGCACTCATATCGAATGTAATCCCCTCCTTCCCGCTCAATATCTCATCTACGGGGCATGGTACCGCTTCGCCCCTCACCCAATTGAAGTTCCACCTCCGCAAATTTTACGACCAATGACTACACCAACATGGGGATATACACCTGTCGGAAATCTCGCAACTAGCGGAATTTATACGAATCAGGAAATCGAATAACTCCGAGATCGAATCATGTTTCCCGCCGAAAGACCAGCGCTTCTAAATAACTTGGCTCGTGGATCAGCTGGATATACCATCCCACCAGGAGCCGTATCTTTGAAAAATTTACTAGACGAAAGTACTCTGGAACACATAGCTTCAAACGCATTTGGAAAATTGTGGAACGGTTTCGAAAAATTTGGAGTCATCAGCGCAGGCTTCCTCGGCATCGTGGCCATATATTCGATCATCAAATCGGTCATCGATACCATCATCCATGGATATACCCTGCATTCATTGTAGGGATGCAGCTTCGCTTTGTTTGGGGCCATCTGGAACTCCGTTACCAACCTAATCGTGTCCAGGGCCCATAAAAAAAATCAGGAGGACGAAGGATCCGACACCGAACCACCCCCTAGGGAACTGGTTCCACCAACCAACGAACCGGATCCAAAACCGTCAACATCAACCAGGAGATTGACGGGCATCGACGCCATCCTTCTTGAGCGCCTTTGCGCCGGGCTTCAGCCATCCAGTAGGGTGTCTTCGGCTTAAAGGGGGGAGGTGTTACGTCCTGGCGATCTTGCCCTCCACCACAAACATAAAAATACCCATATACTTACCCTAAAAACTATTATACTGCCCATAAAAATATAAACATATACTAGGAATTACTCTAGAATTTACCTAGAAATATTTTTTCCTACATGAAATAATGTAAACAACATATAGAATAATGTAATCCTTTATTTTTATGAAAAACAATATATCTTCAGATACTTTACACACTCTGGATAACTGCAATATAGTAATCACGTAATTCTGCGTTAAATATATAATATGTACACTAGAATAAATAAAGCTTATACGTCATTTCATAAAAACACATTACTCCCGCTCAAATTCCTCAAAGTTAGGATAAAATATAAAAATTGGAAAAACCCTTTTTATAACCGAACATAATGCAATAGGAGGATGATAAAAAAATAAAGACGAAATCATAATAATAATTCGTTCTCCTTAAAGATACTTAAAAACAAGTTAAAATATAACTTTTCAAAATCTAACTTTTCCAATATTAAACAGTATATGTACTAGTAGGCAACGCCCTAGCGCCATTACTTTTCCCAAAAAACCGAAAAACTTGCAAATCCACGGATACACCGTGTTACAGTATACCTATAGTGCACTCTCATGCATGCTTCACCTAAGAAGGCTACCATAATGGTTTCGGCCGTAAAGATGGCCGACAACCGCCATATTGTATTCCCACCGACATCATAGAATTCCCCGGGAACCCCGTGATCCTATAGGACGCCATGACACCTCCTATAGACATCCCTTTTTATCCCAGTACATGCTTCCTTAAGGAGGAACCCGCTATGGCAGTTCCACCAATATTTCAGTACGCATGCACTTAGACCTTGCATCATCCATCATCGCCACGACAGTCGTCACAAGGCAAAAGGTCACCTTCAAAAATGACTTTCCACCAATATTATTATTAAATTCAATATGGCTTCTCGGAATATCGCGTATCTCCATAACCTAAACATCCTGCAAGTAATAGGACAGCGCTATTTATCACTCTTTTGCGCTTTATCTTTATTTGCCGCGCACTATCTACCATTATTATTATCCAGCTATTATTAATAAAAATGTATTTTAATTAAACAAGGAACCATAGTTCATCAGCACAAACTTATACTTTTATTATAAAATATTATGCAATAACTATACGCGTATTTTAGGCAACATTTATTACATAGAAAACCTAATTAGTTAAGTAAAAAACTATTGTTAAATAATCTTTAACGATATTAAGTATTTTTACAAACCAACATAATCAACGAACAATATGCATAAATATTATCAATTGTATAAAATACAAAATAAAAGATATTCTAATAAAATCTTTTGCGTTCAAACATATATATATATATATATTCCGATATTTTTAAATCCTAATAAATAATAAACCCTATATAAAATACTTACCATATAAGGAAAAGGGATACCATAATACGTTTATTAAAAGATTTCGTACATAAATATAAAATGTAATAAATTGTAAAGCTCCAGGTAAACTAATAAAAATTAATTTATCAAGAGCTCCATTTAATCCGGTAAGAATAAAAGAGAAAGACGCGGGTACTCCATACCGTCCCATAAGAGTAATGGAGAAGGAAGGATGCCTACGTCACAACAGCGCTCACTTCCCCGACGCTGGATGCTACCCCACCAAGAGGCCGCCGCCGCCGTTCGGGGAATACATAAAAGAAGGGGAACCTCTCCTTCACCAGTTCTCCGGTCTCTCCACCAGTCAGTCGCGCTTCTCCGTCCGTCGGACCCGCACGCTGGAAAATCGGCTCTTACAATTTTCGAACCTTTGGTTCTTTTTGGGTAAAAGTCATACCCTTTTTGATTTATATACGACTATTTACATCGTCCGTTAGTTTTATTGTATTCGATTTATCCTCCGCGATTTAATTCAAGTTTTGAGTTGTAACAATATATTGATAATCTCCAAGGTGATAATCGTTGTGTTAATTGATTACGTTAATCCTGAATTCCTTCATTTGAACGAAAGTGTCACTCACCGTTTTCTTCGGCATACTTTATTCAGAATTTCCAGTTTATTCATAAATAATTGTGAAAGGAATTGTGCCAGTTTATCCAAAGTTCTCTACTATTACTTTGCCTTGTGTCCTCACCCATTACCGGTGATTTGACGATCTTTCGTGCTGCCTAGTGGCCAAGCACGATCGCCACGATCCACCGTGTAATCTCATTCATATTCTTCCGGTGATTGGACAATCTTTCGTGCTGCCTAGTGGCCAAGCACGGTCGCTACGATCTACCGTTAATCCCATTTATGTTTTCCGGTGATTTGACGATCTTTCGTGCTGCCTATGTTACGTTCGGGAATTTACTATTTATAAAAAAAAAATATATTTGAAGAGAAGAACACGTGATTTGGACTTTGAACTTGAGATTAAGCGAGATTCTAAATTGATACTTCTATTTTCAGATAAACGGACGCCAGCCCTGAGATCCTGACTTTAGTCGGGAATGTGCCCAACAGGGATGAGGATCAGTCACGATTTGATCGGTAAATATGGGGTTATAAAATATAGAAAATACGGAATTAAGTTAAGTGAGTAGGAAAGATAGTAGCGCGAATTAATCTGACTTACCCTTACGAGCGGCGGTGCGTAGCGGGTGGAAGAGGACGCTGCGGTCCTTGGAGGCAAGTTCTGCGATCAGTGTGGATTACCTCGATCCGAACGATGATTTCGGGGACAGCGAGTTCCACGGCAGGCCTCTTAGATGATGATGCGCATGCACCCATAGGGATGGAACCTAGTTGTGTGCTGACCTAGCGACGGATGGAGAATCAGCAACAGGTGAGTCGACGGAGTGAGAACTGAGTTCCGGTTCGACGATGACAGAGGAGGTTCCGATGTGGAATGAAATAACTGGACCTGTCACTTCAGGCACAGGTGATGCAGCGATAGTGGATGTAGCCGATTCGTCGACAGGGGACGGTGGAGATACGCGACGGATTGAATGATTGTCCAAGCTGTACACTCGCGAATCGAGGAGAGTATTTGAAATGATTCGCAATTTTGCACTAAGCGGCAATTGGTTGAACTGTTGTTCTAGAGTTCTGTTATTGCCGCGAGAATGTTGAGCCGAAGTTCCGCTCCGGCTAGACAGAGCGCGGCGTCGTTGGAAGTGGACACCTGCACGTCTTCTTGGCATTGGAGAAATGTAAATAGCTAACGACTTCAAATAATTTGTTTCAGGTATTGGTCCAGTTTCCAAATTTGTGGCACGAGTGCTTGGGCGCTAGGCAGCACTTTGGTGACACCGTAAGATACAGAACATGGTGGATCTTGGCGACCGTGCTTGGCCACTAGGCAGCACGAAAGATCGTCAAATCACCGGAAAAACATAAATGGGATTAAACGGTAGATCGTAGCGACCGTGCTTGGCCACTAGGCAGCACGAAAGATCGTCCAATCACCGGAAGAATATGAGTGAGATTACACGGTGGATCGTGGCGATCGTGCTTGGCCACTAGGCAGCACGAAAGATCGTCAAATCACCGGTAAAGGATGAGGACACAAGGCAAAATAATAGTAGAGAATTTTGGATAAACTGGCACAATTCCTTTCACAATTATTTATGAATAAACTGGAAATTCTGAATAAAGTATGCCGAAGAAAACGGTGAGTGACACTTTCGTTCGAATTAAGGAATTCAGGATTAACGTAATAAATTAACACAACGATTATCACTTTGGAGATTATCAATATATTGTTACAACTCAAAACTTGAATTAAATCGCGGAGGATAAATTGAATACAATAAAACAAACGTATGATATAGATATTCGTATATAAATCAAAAAGGGTATGACTTTTACCCAAAAAGAACCAAAGGTTCGAAAATTGTAAGAGCCGATTTTCCAGCGTGCGGGTCCGACGGACGGAGAAGCGCGACTGACTGGTGGAGAGACCGGAGAACTGGTGAAGGAGAGGTTCCCCTTCTTTTATGTATTCCCCGAACGGCGGCGGCGGCCTCTTGGTGGGGTAGCATCCAGCGTCGGGGAAGTGAGCGCTGTTGTGACGTAGGCATCCTTCCTTCTCCATTACTCTTATGGGACGGTATGGAGTACCCGCGTCTTTCTCTTTTATTCTTACCGGATTAAATGGAGCTCTTGATAAATTAATTTTTATTAGTTTACCTGGAGCTTTACAATTTATTACATTTTATATTTATGTACGAAATCTTTTAATAAACGTATTATGGTATCCCTTTTCCTTATATGGTAAGTATTTTATATAGGGTTTATTATTTATTAGGATTTAAAAATATCGGAATATATATATATATATATGTTTGAACGCAAAAGATTTTATTAGAATATCTTTTATTTTGTATTTTATACAATTGATAATATTTATGCATATTGTTCGTTGATTATGTTGGTTTGTAAAAATACTTAATATCGTTAAAGATTATTTAACAATAGTTTTTTACTTAACTAATTAGGTTTTCTATGTAATAAATGTTGCCTAAAATACGCGTATAGTTATTGCATAATATTTTATAATAAAAGTATAAGTTTGTGCTGATGAACTATGGTTCCTTGTTTAATTAAAATACATTTTTATTAATAATAGCTGGATAATAATAATGGTAGATAGTGCGCGGCAAATAAAGATAAAGCGCAAAAGAGTGATAAATAGCGCTGTCCTATTACTTGCAGGATGTTTAGGTTATGGAGATACGCGATATTCCGAGAAGCCATATTGAATTTAATAATAATATTGGTGGAAAGTCATTTTTGAAGGTGACCTTTTGCCTTGTGACGACTGTCGTGGCGATGATGGATGATGCAAGGTCTAAGTGCATGCGTACTGAAATATTGGTGGAACTGCCATAGCGGGTTCCTCCTTAAGGAAGCATGTACTGGGATAAAAAGGGATGTCTATAGGAGGTGTCATGGCGTCCTATAGGATCACGGGGTTCCCGGGGAATTCTATGATGTCGGTGGGAATACAATATGGCGGTTGTCGGCCATTTTTACGGCCGAAACCATTATGGTAGCCTTATTAGGTGAAGCATGCATGAGAGTACACTATAGGTATACTGTAACACGGTGTATCCGTGGATTTGCAAGTTTTTCGGTTTTTTGGGAAAAATAATGGCGCTAGGGCCCGCGAGTTTGGTTTATATGAAAGAGGGAATTATTTGGGAAATTTTGACACCCGCGGGACCGCGGTACGATTTTTAGTTTTGAGGGAAACGAATTTCGCGGGTCGCGACTAAGAACAGGAGTATCAGGAGAACATGACGTCATAGGAGGTCGAAGCAAGTATCTCTCCTTTCAAAAATCGAAAATAAATAGTTCTAATTGTCTCAAAATTATGGGAATGGTATGGTTGGAATCGAGATTTTTCCCTTTTTAATATAGCGGGTGGTTGAACTTATTTGAACCTAGTTTTAACCATTTTTTAAGTGATTTTAACGTGATTGGTTAGTCCTAGAAATATGGCGCTCAGGGCGTTGTTTACTACTAAATATACTGTTTAATATTGGTAAAGTTAGGTTTTGAAAAGTTATATTTTAGCTTGTTTTTAAGTATCTTTAAGGAGAACGAATTATTATTATGATTTCGTCTTTATTTCTTTATTATCCTCCTATTGCATTATGTCCGGTTATAAAAAGGGTTTTTCCAATTTTTATATTTTATCCTAACTTTGAGGAATTTGAGCGGGAGCAATGTGTTTTTATGAAATGACGTATAAGCTTTATTTATTCTGGTGTATATGTAATATTATCGTGACTGTATATGTAATAATGTTATACATAGTGTATATGTAATAAATCGTGACTGATCCGCATCCCTGTTGGGCACATTCCCGACTAAAGGCAGGATCTCAGGGCAGGCGTCCGTTTATCTGAAAATAGAAGTGTCAATTTAGAATCTCGCTTAATCTCAAGTTCAAAGTCCAAATCACGTGTTCTTCTCTTCAAATATATTTTTTTTTATAAATAATAAATTCCCGGACGTAACAGCACTGTGAACATTCGGCGCAAATAAAAAAAAATGAGAATGTCTCTAGCGCAGGAAATACGATTTTTTTCCAACATTCACCCCCCGATAACGGTGGGTTCCGGAAGTTTAAAATCATTGCCAATTTTTTTCTGGCGATCCTTAGGCACTGGGAACATTCGGCGCAAATAAAAAAAATGAGAATGTCTCTAGCGCCGAAGATACGATTTTTTCCATCTTTCACCATCCGATAACGATGGGTTCCGAAAGTTAAAAATCGTTGCAAATTTTTTTTGGCTATCCTTAGGCACTGTGAACATTCGGCGCAAATAAAAAAATGAGAATGTCTCTAGCGCCAGAAATACGATTTTTTCCAACTTTCACCATCCGATAACGATGGGTTCCGGAAGTTAAAAATCGTCGCCAATTTTTTCGTGGCTATCCTTAGGCACTGTGAACATTCGGCGCAAATAAAAAAAATGAGAATGTCTCTAGCGCCGGAAATACGATTTTATCCAACTTTCACCCCCCGATAACGATGGGTTCCGGAAGTTAAAAATCGTTGCCAATTGTTTCTGCCTATCCTTAGGCACTGTGAACATTCGGTGCAAATAAAAAAAATGAGAATGTCTCTAGCGCCGGAAATACGATTTTTTCCAACGTTCACCCCCCCGATAATGGTGGCTTCCGGAAGTTAAAAATCGTTGCCGATTTTTTTCTGGCTATCCTTGGGCCCTGTGAACATTCGGCGGAAATAAAAAAAATGAGAATGTCTCTAGCGCCGGAAATATGATTTTTTCCAACGTTCACTCCCCGATAACGGTGGGTTCCAGAAGTTTTAAATCGTTGCCAATTTTTTCGTGGCTATCATTAGGCACTGTGAACTTTCTACCCAAATAAAAAAAATGCGAATGTCTTTAGCGCCGCAAATATGATTTTTTCCAACGTTCACCCCCCGATAACAGTGGGTTCCGGAAATTTAAAATCGTTGCCAATTTTTTTCTGGCTATCCTTAGGCACTGTGAACATTCGATGCAAAAAAAAAAATGAGAATGCCTCCAGTGCCGGAAATACGATTTTTTCCATCTTTCACCCCCCGATAACGGCGGGTTCCGGAAGTTTTAAATCGTTGCCAATTTTTTCGTGGCTATCCTTAGGCACTGTGAACATAGGCACTTTGAACATTCCGCGCAAATAAAAAAAATGAGAATGTCTCTATCGCCGGAAATACGATTTTTTCCAAGATTCACCCCCCGATAACGGTGGGTTCCAGAAGTAAAAATCGTTGAAATTTTTTTTCTGGCTATCCTTAGGCACTGTGAAAATCCGGCGCAAATTAAAAAATCAGAATGTCTCTAGCGCCGGAAATACGATTTTTTCCAACATTCACCCCCCGATAACGGTGGGTTCCGGAAGTTTTAAATTGTTGCCAATTTTTTCGTGGCTATCATTAGGCACTGTGAACATTCTACCCAAAAAAAAAAATGAGAATGTCTTTAGCGCCGGAAATACGTTTTTTTCCCAATTTTCACCCCCTGATAACGGTGGGTTCCGCAAGTTAAAAATCGTTGCCAATTTTTTTCTGGCTATCCTTAGGCACTGCGAACATTCGGCGCAAATAAAAAAAATGAGAATGTCTCTAGCGTCGGAAATACGATTTTTTCCAACGTTCCCCATCCGATAACGCTGGGTTCCGGAAGTTAAAAATCGTTGCCAATTTTTTCGTGGCTATCCTTTGTGGCTATCCAGGCACTGTGAACATTCGGCGCAGCTAAAAAAATGAGAATGCCTCTAGAGCCGGCGATACGATTTTTCCCAACGTTCACCCCCCGATAACGGTGGGTTCCGGAAGTTTAAAATTGTTGCCAATTTTTTTCTGGCTATCCTTAGGCACTGTAAACATTCGGCCCAAATTAAAAAAATGAGAATGTCTGTAGCGCCGGAGATACGATTTTTTCCAAGTTTCACTCCCCGATAACGGTGGGTTCCGGAAGTAAAAATCGTTGCCAATTTTTTTCTGGCTATCCTTAGGCACTGTGAACATTCGGCGCAAATAAAAAAATCAGAATGTCTCTAGCGCCGGAAATACGATTTTTTCCAACTTTCACCCCCCGATAACGGTGGGTTCCGGAAGTTTAAAATCGTTGCCAATTTTTTTCTGTGTTACGTCATCACTAATCCACCCGATGCAGTTTGGGATACAAACCCTGCGCTTGGAGATCTTTTGCGCCATCATTAATTGGTTGCCCGGTCGTGGTTACGAAAATGACGAGATTATCGCGATGCATTGATAAACGATCGAGAGTTCCGCGAATTTTCAAAGAGTTTGATAAATGACGATTTTCGTCAGGAATGACAAATTGAGGGTTCTCATTGTCCACAAGATCGCTAGAAATTGACTCGTCGTCTGATTCGTTTTCGCTCTCGGGTATACCTTCGTAATCATTTTCATTATTAATTTCCATTTCGTTTAAAATTTCAGGTAAATCGGTCAAAGCCGGACAATCCACAGGTAAATCGTGGAAAGGATCCGGAGGAGGATCGTTCGGTGGATCCATAGGACGGTTCGAAGGAGGGGGAGATTTCCTCATTCCACTTTCATTCTCGGGGAGTTCCTCCGTTTCGTCGGGATCAGATGGTACCGTAATTTGCAATTTCCTTTTAGCTTTTGTTTGTTTGTTTTTATCGTAAGCCAAAAACGGTTCATTGTCATCAACGGGTAACTTTTCCCTTTCTTGTGCTTCAACATGTTCTCTTTTATCAAATCCCAAAAATGGTTCATCATCGGAATCTACTTGTCGCCTTTTACGAGCAGTGCTCATTTGGCTTCCTTTACTTGTATCCCTTTTTTGTTTTCCTTTAACTGGGGAGAAGATTCTTTCCTCATCGTCAGAATCTCCGTTTTTGTTTGGTGTATGTAACACCGAAAATACTGTTTTTGTTTCCAAAGAAGGATTCCGCGATAGGGCGTCAGCATTGCTGTTGGTCCTACCTGGTTTATAAACGATTTTGTACGTATAATTTGCAAGACTTAGTCGCCAATGCATCAAACGGTTAGCTGGATCTTTCACGGAGTGAAGCCAGACTAAGGGCTTATGGTCCGTGACCAGAGTAAATTGTTGTCCGTAAACATATGGACGAAAATGGTTGACGCTGTAAATGATTGCGAGTAGTTCCTTTTCGATGGTTGAATAATTCAATTCGTGTTTGTTTAAGGTACGTGAAGCGTAACTTATGGGGCGGTCCTTACCAATTTCCCCTTGACTGAGGACACCGCCGACGGCAATGTCGGAAGCGTCTGTAGTTATTATGAATGGTTTTGAAAAATCCGGATTCTGTACCACCGGTTCTTTGGAAAGGGCGTCGCGAAGGGTAACAAACGCTCGTTCTTGTGCGTCGGTCCACTTGAAGTGGATCCCCTTTTTCAATAAGTGTGTAAGGGGTTTCGCGATACCCGAAAAATTATCAATGAAACGCCGATAATAGCCCGCTAGGTCCAAAAATTGCTTTATTTTCTTTTGAGTCGTTGGCCTGGGGTAATTTTGTAAAGCTTCTAACTTTTTGGGGTCAGGTTTCACCCCTTTTTCACTAATTACGTGCCCCAAATAGGCAACTTCATGTTTCAAAAACTCGCATTTATCGGGTTGGAGTTTGAGGTTTGCTTGTCTGAGGCGTTTTGCAAGTTTGTTAAATTTCTTTTCGTGTTCGTTGAGACTTTGAGTATAGATTACGATGTCGTCCAAATATACAAATAATTCGTTTCCTTGCAATCCGGTAAGCACCTGATCCATGAGACGTTGAAATGTCGCAGGCGCGTTTTTTAATCCGAAGGGAATTCAGTTAAACTGATAGTGACCAAAGGGAGTAGCAAATTCGGTTTTATGAGCGTCCTCAGGATGGACTTTAATCTGATGGAAACCGCTAGCAAGATCGAAAACAGAAAAGTATTTGGCATTTCCCAATTGATCAAGAATTTCAGAAATTTGGGGTAACGGAAAAGCATCCCCGATCGTTTTTTCGTTCAGATTACGGTAGTCAATGAACATTCGCCAACGTTTGTTGCCCTGGGAATCTTCCTTCTTCGGAACGATTCAAAGGGGCGAACTATAAGGGGAAGTAGATGGTTGAATTATCTTCCCGGAAATCAATTCGTTCACTTGCTTCGTTATTTCTTCTTTATGAATCGGCGGAAACCGATATTGACGGGTAAAGACCGGCTGGTCGTCCGTCGTAATGATTCGATGATCAATAGTACTAGTAAATCCGAGGGGTTTACCCGGGATATAAAACAGATCGATATTTTCTTCAACAAGAGAGGTCACGTTTGCGCGTTTCTCCCCATTTAAATGCCCTAATCGGAGCAACGACAAGACATCGTTTGAATTACCTTCTTTTTGAACTTTAAACACCCCTTTCGTTGGGAGCATACGTTCGTTTCGAAATTCCCGAAAAGAGAGAGAAATGAGTGGCTCCTCCTCAGCCTCCTCGGACTCCTTTGGTACGTCCGGAGGTGCGAAGGATAATTCCATATCGGTGCTGGATTTAAGACTAACCTCTTGAACGGTAACTGTAGGAATGTACCAGGCTAAGTCATCCTCCGTAGAATTATGCGCCATTAAATGAGCAATTCCGTTCTTTACCGCAACGAGTGCTTCGCCTACGAATATTCCATCTCCAAAATGGAGCCGCCGGATATACGCTTCTTTTAATTCGGAGTTTCGTACTTGGATAAAGCATACACATTTCGAGCGTTTAGGAAATGAAATTGTTTCTTTCGAAATAAAAGGGATCACTTGATCCTTATAACACAACTGCAAATTATTCCGGTCGACAAGGGCCTTGTTTTTGGCCAAAAATTCGTTATCAAGAAGAGCATGTTGCCCGATAGGGAACCAGTCGTTTACCACGTGGAATTCCTCAAAAGTGTCGTTAATATTCAAGTAAACTGATCCCAGAGTCTCTACTGGGACGTTCGAAATACCTTTAAGGTTCAAAATATTTTTATCGTTAATGGACGTATTGACAATATGGTGTTTTACAAGATTTACGTCCGACCCAGTGACAATCAAAAATTCAGTTGCAGTTCCAGATAATTGAGGACAATCCATTAGTCCGGAAGGAGTAGTTTCGTGTTTAGTTAGGCGGTCTCTGACGGTTCGCACTATTTGCCTCTATGGTCTTTACGGGGCGCTCCTGACGAGTTTCGTCCCGTGGGGAGGGCCTGGCCGCGGGGCGAGAATCCGAGTTTTTTTAATCGAATGAAGCTTTGTTGCGCTCATCGTTCTGTTTTTTGTAGCACATTTGCTCAGAATGTCCCGGTTTTTGTCAATAGGAGCAAGAAAGGCGCGGTCTGCTGTCGCGCTCGTTATTTGGCCGGGACCCATTATTGTTATCGTTGTTCGTTGGTTTAAATGAAGGACCATGTGCAGGCCTCTTTTCTGGAAATTTTTGCCTGCAATTCTCAGAAGGTTGATTGCGGCCACAATGAGAACAACCAGTTCTCCCGGAAGGGGAGAAGGTTTTGACTTGAGCAGTATTTGGTTTGTTTTCGGTGCGAAAATGAGAGCGATCGCGCTCCATGTCCTTTTCGACTTTTATAGCTTTACCGTAAGCATCCTCAAGATCCTGGAAGCTTTCAAGTTTCAATCTCATTCGAAAGTCGGGGGGAAGCCCCTTGATGAAACAATCCAAAGTATCGTTATCCAATGTGTTGTGATAGTCGGAACATATTGGACCGTGACTATCGCGTTCGGCCTCCCTAATGGCCATATGCAAATCTTTAATACGACTGATGTAGTCGATGATGTGCTCCGATTTGAGTTTCGTAATATTTCCAAGTTCACCGCGAAACTCGTTGAGTGTTTTCGCGGATCCAAAAAGAATTTTCAAGCATTCAGCAAAATCGGTAACATTATTGAACGTTGTTACGTCCGGGATTTTATTATTCATAAAAAAAAAATATATTCGAAGGAAAATACGCGATTTGGACTTCGAACTTGAGATTAATCGAGCTGTTAAATTGATATTTTTTTCAGATAAACGGACGCCAGCCCTGAGATCCTACCTTTAGTCGGGAATGTGCCCAACAGGGATGAGGATCAGTCACGATTTGATCGGTAAACGAACGAACACTCGCGAGTATGGGGTAGTCGGTAAAGAAGAGAATATATGGTAACGGGGCATGCGACTTACCCTACGAGCGGCGGTGCGTAGCGGGTTGATTCGGTGGAGTACGGATGACTCGGATGAATCCTCGTCCGTCGACGAGGAAGAGCTTCTGGTTGGCCGGGATGCTGGAGATGACGACAGGTTTCGACGATCCCTGCTTGGCCGACCGTGGAGAAGAACTCAGGAACATGACGGAGAGAACGACGTTGACGGCGAGGGGTTAGTCGATGGTAATAACTTCGATTTCAGATGGTACGACGATGGTGGATGCCTCAGAACCGTCGGATAGAACGACCGGGGTGACGAGACGAATTGGCTTATCACTCACAATGAACACTTTAGCTTTTAGTGGAATGTTCGACACGATTCGCAGTTTCGGGAGAAGAATAGCGAGTCGCTCTTTAGATAATTTTTTATAGACCGGAATATTGTCGCCAGGTCCCTTCGGTGCGGGCTTCTGGTGAAGCTTGGCGATGGCGCGACGAAGTTGGAAACGAGCACCGGCGCGTCTTCTTGGCATAACAAATGCAATGAAAATAGAACGAGAGAATTTATGTTAGTCCCGAATAGGAAACCGTTCCATTTATTGACGTTGTATAATTGTAGGTTACAATTGCGTCATGGTCTACATGCATACCCTTGAGCGCAATTGGGGAAGGAAGGAGCCTCAGTAAACGTGCATCAGTACAGTGCACTGAATATTCGGCAGGATGGGAGCCTCAGCAAACGTGCATCAGTACAGTGCACCGAATGTTTGGCTTCTAGGTAAGAGAATATTTCGTTAAATCAAGCGGTTTCGTATTAGAGTTGAGATGAGAGAAATAAATAGATAAAATATGCAAGATGCCAAGAAGGTGCACGGTGAGATTTTAATTGGGAGTGAAAGGTCACGAAATAATTATTCACTGATTTTAAACACGTATTAAAATATATTGTTACAAACTTTGGTTAAAATACACTTTGGATAAAATAATTAATTATTAGCAACTTGCCGGTGTTGCGACACGACGAAGACATAATACACAATTAATACTTGAACGTTTCAGAAATATAATCCAACACAAAAAGAATAAAAATGTTCCGATTTTCCAGCGTGCGGCTCCGACGTATACACGACGAGCGGAGAAACGCGACTGACTGGTGGAGAGACCGGAGAACTGGCGAGCAGCGGAGGACCCGGCTTTTTATTGGCTTCGAGGTGGAGGGGCGCGGTACGCATGCGCCGTGGAGTGGAGACGCCGATGCCGATGTTTCCCTCTCGCTTGCTCTTACAGCGTTAAACGGAGAATTTGACGATAAATTAATTATTATTAAATTATCGTTAAATTATTGTTACAACAAATGATTATCTTAATTTTGAATAAGTTTACAGGTAAGTATTCGTAGTTTGACTGACGATAAATTAATGTTTTAATTTATCGTTAGTCTTACAATTTGTTATAACAATTGATTTTCGAATAAAGTTTTATAATTTTTGTAAATTTGGTTGTTTACTTATTTTTCTCCTTTGAGCGCATCGTGGAATCGGACTCGATATAATATTAAATTGTTAGGAATACAGATAATATATTCCTGATGTATTATTATGATTAAAATGGATAAATGTTGAATACGAGGAATTTAATAAAAAAACATAAAAGTCGCGCGTAATAATGATTAAAACGCAATTCTTATTTAATTATTATGCATATCGATATTGTGAGTTTATTTGTTTTTAATAAACGCGAGGGTTATATATGAAGTCGCAATTTATTGTTTAATTATTTATAAGATGTATTTGTGAATTATTTATAATATTTTATATTACTTAATAATATTTATTGTATTCCTTAAGTATATTTTA
Organism: Ophion ventricosus; assembly: GCA_963932345.1. NCBI lineage: Eukaryota > Metazoa > Arthropoda > Insecta > Hymenoptera > Ichneumonidae > Ophion > Ophion ventricosus. The sequence continues at coordinate 6,175,550 of OZ010725.1, forward strand.
TTCTTTATTATTGTATTGTTAAATAAAGAATTTGTTAACTAATATGTATGTTAATTTATTCCTACGTATTTTACGTGTGACTAATATTAATAATAATAATAATGATAGTAATAGCGGGTAGAGGACAAAGGGCTGAAGGACTGATACGTGATATTATATATTGGAGCGGATGTTTAGACTACGAGATAATGATGCCGCGACAGAGATTTGTTTATCTTTAACTATAACGTGGTATTGTTTAAATTGTTATTTCTTAGAAGCCTACGTGCAGCACGTGGCTTGCATCATGGCGGCGCGTCGATGAGAGAGACGCGACGAGTGTGAGAGAGATGGGTACATATGCTGGGAAAGTTCGGGAAAAATATCTGGATAGTGTCTTCTATTGTATGTCAAAAATAGTAAAGCGTACAAAAAGAGGCTTATGTTGTAAAAGAGCGCTTGCTCGCTTCAAGAGGCAATAAAACAATTCAAGGGTTTTCTGGAAAGTGTCTCGAAAGAAATGCTCGCTCGACTCGAGGGGCAATAAAGTAATTATGGAAAATGCCTTGCTCGACTTGAGGGGTAATAAAGTAATTTGGTGAAAAGTCACGTAGCATCCATTAGCCATTGGGCCTGTGAGTAAGAGAGAGAAGGTTAGGCCAAGTGAGGGTAGGACAAGGATAGGCTCTATGTAGAGGGAAGTCGCGGGGTCGCGAGTGTATCGCGGCCTCGCGGATTACGTAATTCCGCGGTTTCATAATGAAGGTTCCGCGGGTGGGTGAAATAAGATTTTAGGGTTAATAATTATGATTCGCGGGTCCGCGAATTACATCGCGGAACCGCGGAAACGGGTTTCGCGGTAGTGAAAGAAGGATTTTATGATGCGGGTTACATGAGAATGAAAGAGGTATGCTGGTACCCCGGAGAAAGAAGGATGGGAGATAGAGGAGATGGCGTCGAGGCTGACGTAGTTCTTGGTTGAGCGCGCGAAGTATCAGGAGAACAGGAGATATATGTTGGTCTCTACGCGGAGCGCTAGAGAGAGATGGAGAGAGCGCGTTCAGCGGGAGTATATACATGCTAGGAAAAACTAGAAAACGCTGAAATTAATGCGTTTATTATGACGTAACAATAATAATATTATTAATATTGACGGAAAAATATTCCTGCAGATATGAGTATAATGTACAATGTATTTATGTATGTATGTAGAAGGGGTAAGTATGCGTGTATATATATATATATATGGTAGAGGGCCAGATCGCCAGGACGTAACAACGTATAATCTTCCAATGTGGTAGCGGCATGCCCCTTTAATTTGTTCCTGAGAAGCTGTGTCACGTTAAATTCGAGGTCGGGAGCGAACATGTCCCTAGCTCGTTTGCAAGATCTAATAAACCGTAATACGGGGATATTGTACCCATTAAAAGTCGGCACGGACTCTAATGCGTCTTTAAATTTCAAATTTGGAGTACGCGGAACCGAATTTGAACGACCTTCGTCAAGATGGACCGTTGGTTCGGAAAATATCGAATTTTGATGAGGCGCGTAATCTTGCCTCTTGTTTCTAGATTCGGGAACTGTCGAGTCGGGAGGAGGTGAACGATTTTGCCTCTCCCTTTTCATTTCAGCACATTCGGCACGAAAGTCTCCCATCTGGGAAACCAGTGTCGCTAGGACTCTTTCGAGGATTGTAAATTTTTCTGTTATTACCGGTAAATTTGTTGGTACGGGGGAGGAGGCCGCTTCCCTTTTACGAGCCTCGAGGGCTTCAATTCTTTCTTGCGTTTCTTTATCTTTTTGTCGAAGAGCCATTTCTTGCTCAAGCAATAATCTTTTTCGATGATCTAATTGTTCAGCGAGGATGCGGTTCTCCTCCTCGGTTAAAGCACGGTTTTTAGCTCTAGTATCCATATTTTTATTTTATGTTGGATGTCAAAAGAAGTCTTGATTTGATAAACTTTGATTTTACGTAAGAGTGGGAATTGACAATGTTATAAAACTTTATTTTTAATTTAATTTAATTTAATTTAATTTAATTTTTAGTTTAATTTTAATTAATTTTTTATTTTTTTAGTTTAAAACAATTGACCAATGTGACCTTGGTATTTCACCGCTGCCACCAAAAATTTTCGTCCCTGTGACGTCCTGAATTAGGTGAGTAATAAAAGAGAGAATAAATTTTATTTAGTTTGATTTTATTCCTTTACAGGAACACGGACCAAAAGAAACAGCCCCCTACCTTTGGTCGGGAATGCGCCCGACGGGGATGAGGACCGGTCACAATTGGTTATTGGTAAGTATGAGGTTATAAAATATAGAAAATACGAAATTAGGGTAAGAGAGTCGAAAAGATAGTATCGTGAATTAATCTGGCTTACCCTCATGAGCGGCGGTGCGTAGCGGTTGGAAGAGGAGGACGCTGCGGTCCCTGGAGGCAACTTTTGCGATCAGTGTGGACTACCTCGAGCTGAATGGTGATTTCGGGGACGGCAAGTTCCACGGCAGGCCTCTTAGATGATGATGCACACGCACCCATAGGGATGGAACCTAGTTGTGGGCGGACTCAGCGACAGATGGAGAATCAGCAACAGGTGAGTCAGTGTAGTAGGAACTGATTTCCGGTTCGACGATGATAGAGGAGGATTCGATGTCGAATGAAATAACCGGACGTGTTACTTCGTGTTCAGGTGATGCAACGACCGTGGATGTATTTGACTCGTCGGCAGGTGACGGTGGAGATGCGCGACGGATCGAATGATCGTCCAGGATATACACTCGCGAATCGAGGAGGGTATTTGAAATAATGCGCAACTTTGCACTAAGCGGCAATTGATTGAAACGTTGTTCTAGGGTTCTGTTATCACCGCGGGAACGTTGAGCCGAAGTTCCGCTTCGGCTAGACTGAGCACGACGTCGTTGGAAGTGAACACCTGCACGTCTTCTTGGCATTAGAGAAATGTAAGTAGCTAATGAATTCAAATAATTTGTTTCAGGTATTGGCCCAGTTTCCAAATTGTGGCACGGGTGCTTGGCCTCTAGGCAGCATGCTTGCAACACCGATAGGGACAGATAACACGAATTATTAAGGAATGAGATTACACGGTAGATCGTGGCGACCGTGATTGGCCACTAGGCAGCGCGAAAGATCACCAAATCACCGGAAAAGGATGAGGACGTTTCGTGCTCAGCCAAGGAACACTGAAACACAAGGCAAAAGTAATAGAGAACCTTGGATAAACTGGCACAATTCCTTTGACAATTATTTATGAGAACGCTGAAAGTTCTGAATAAAAAATGCCGAAGAAAACGACGAGTGACACTTTCGTTCAAATCGAGGAATTCAGGATTAGCACAATAAATTAACACAAAACGATTATCACTTCTGGAGATTATCAATATATTGTTACAACATAAAAATTGAATTAAATCGCGGAGGATGGATTGAATATAATAAGAACAAACGTACGATGTAAGTACGAATACTTACATCGTACGTTTGTTCTTATTATATTCAATCTATAATACCCTTCTTGATTTTTATACGAATATAAAAATCAAGAAGGGTATAACTTTTACCCAAAAAGAACCAAAGGTTCAAAGATTGTAAGAGCCGATTTTCCAGCGTGCGGGTCCGACGGACGGAGAAGCGCGACTGACTGGTGGAGAGACCGGAGAACTGGCGAAGGAGAGGTGCCCCTTCTTTTATGTGGCGGGGCAGCATCCAGCGTCGGGGAAGTGAGCGCTGTTGTGATGTAGGCATCCTTCCTTCTCCCTTACTCTTATGGGACGGTATGGAGTACCAGAGTCTTTCTCTTTTGTTCTTACAGGATCAAATGGAGCTCTCGATAAATTAATTTTTATTAATTTACCAGGAGCTATACAATTTGTTACATTTTATACTTATGTACGAAGTCTTTCAATAAAAGTTTTATGGTATTCCTTTTCCTTATGTGGTAAGTATTTTGTATAGGATTTATTAATTTTTAGGACTTGAAAAATATCGGAATATATATATATATATATACTTGAACGCAAAAGAATTTATTAAAATGTCTTTTTCTTTTAAATGTCTATTGAAATCAGCGGTGCGCGTTAGAATATGTTGTGCATAGGTTAATAGTTTCATTAATATTGGTATCTTCTGTTTATATTATATTATTGCATTTGAATATATTATAAAATATATTACCTTTGAATATATAAAGTATTTTATATTATACAATATGAAATATGAAATATTATTATAAGATATTTCTATTGAATATTATAAAAATATGTGTACGTGTATAAAATCTTTTATTTTGTTTAGTAGCTATAAGATTTGCTACTTATTATTCGTCGCTTAATTCATAATGGTTTATAAAATGATTGTTAAACAATATTAAATATGTCCTTTCTGAATGTTAGAATGTATTTTATTGGGGGTAGGTAATGTGTTTTATATTGTTTAACGATAATAAAATTCATTCATTGATTATTTTATAATGTTTCATACGATAAAAGATTATTAAACAATAGTTTCTTTCTTAAATTTCTTTTTTGAATATTATGGACGCATTTTATATAATTTTGACATTGATAACATTTATGCATATTGTTCGCTGATTATTCCATGTTGGTTTGTAAAATACTTAATATCGTTAAAGATTATTTAACAATAATTTCTTACTTAACTAATTAGATTTTTTATGTAATAAATGTCGCTCAAAATATGCGTATAGTTATTGCATAATATTTGACAATAAAAGCACAAGTTCGTGCTGACGAACTATGGTTCTTTGTTTAATTAAAAATACATTTTTGTTTAATTAAAAAAATAATTAGTGCGCGGCGAATAAAGATAAAGCGCAAAAGAATGATAATTAATGGCGTCTTACTGCCCGTACGATGTTTAGTTTACGGTGGTACGCGATATGCCGAGGTGTCCATATTGGATTTATTAGTAATATTGATGGAACGTGATTTTTGCGAGGCGTAGTTTTGAGTTACTGATAATTTTGACGGGACGTGAATTCGAGGGTGACCGTGCGCCTCGTGGCGACTGTCATGGCGGCCATGGACGATGCAAGGTCTAAGTGCATGCGTACTGAAACATTGGTGGAACTGTCATGGCGAGCCCCCCTTAAGGAAGCATGTACTGGGATAAAAAGGGATGCCTATAGAAGGTGTCATGGCGTCCTACAGGATCACGGGGGATCACGAATCACCCAAAACCATCATAAATCATTGCTTTTACCTTTGTTTATTAACAAATGCGCCTATAATCGTCCTCCGAGCGTCGTGATAGATCTTGACGCAAAATGACCAAAAGTAAGGTAAAAAGCAGAGAAAACATCGGAGCCGTCATATCAGGAATGTCCCAACGTATGACGCAAAACCTTCATAATCATTGCTTCTACCTTTGTTTGTTAACAAATATCTGGAATGTCCCATCGTATCCCCCAAAACCTTCGTCAACATTGCTTTTACTTTTGTTTGTAAACAAATGCGCGTGTAATCGTCCTCCGAGCGTCGTGATAGATTTTCACGCAAAATGACCGAAAGTAAGGTAAAAGCAGAGAAAACCGCCGTGCCGGCGTATCAGGAATGTCCCATCGAATCCACCAAAACCTTCATCATCATTGCTTTTATCTTTGTTTGTTAACAAATGCGCCTATAATCGTCCTCCGAGCGTCGTGATAGATCTTGACGCAAAATGACCGAAAGTAAGGTAAAAGCAGAGAAAACCTCGGAGCTGTCATATGAGGAATGTCCCAACGAATCACCCAAAACCTTCATAATCATTGCTTTTACCTTTGTTTGTTAACAAATGCGCCTGTGATCGACCTCCGAGCGTCGTGAAAGATCTTGACGCAAAATGACCGAAAGTAAGGTAAAGGCAGAGAAAACCTCCGTGCCGTCGTATCAGGAATGTCCCATCGAATCACCCAAAACCAGCATAATCATTGCTTTTACCTTTGTTTTGTTACGTCCGGGATTTTATTATTTATAAAAAAAATATATTCGAAGGAAAATACGCGATTGGGACTTCGAACCGAGATTTTAAATTGATTGTTTTTTATTTTCAGATAAACGGACGCCAGCCCTGAGATCCTGCCTTTAGTTGGGAATGCGCCCAACAGGGATGAGGATCAGTCACAATTCGATCGGTAAACGAACTAACACTCGCGAGAATAGGGTAGTCGGTAAAGATGATAACATATGGTAACGTGAACATGCGACTTACCCTACGAGGGGCGGTGCGTAGCGGGTTGAAGAGGAGGATGCTGCGGTCCCTGGAGGCTACCTCTGCTATTAGTGTGGGTTACCTCGAGCCGAATGGTGATTTAGGGGACGGCAAGTTCCACAGCAGGCCTCTTAGGTGAGGATGCACACGCACCCATAGGAATGGAACTTAGTCGTGTGCTGACTCGGTGACGGATGTAGAATCAGCAATAGGTGAGCCGGTGTGGTACGATCTGATTTCTGGTTCGACGACGATAGAGGAGGATTCGACGTCGAATGAAGTAACGGAATGTGTTACTTCGTGTTCAGGTGAAGCAACGACCGTGGATGCACCTGATCCGTCGGCAGGTGACGGTGGAGATACACGACGGATCGAATGATCGTCCAAAATATACACTCGCGAATCGCGGAGAGTATTTGAAATAATGCGCAATTTAGCACTGAGGGGTAATCGATTGAAGCGTTGTTCTAGAGTTTATTATCGCCGCGGGAACGTTGAGTCGAAGTTCCGCTTCGACTAGACTGAGCGCGGCGTCGTTGAAAGTGAACACCTGCACGTCTTCTTGGCATTAAAGAAATGTAGATATCTAATGATTTCAAATATCTTGTTTTAGGTATTGGCCCAGCTTCCAAATTGTGTCACGGGTACTTAGCCTCTAGGCAGCATGCTTGCAACACAGAAAGGGACAGAAAACGAATTATTAGGGAATGATATTTCACGGTAGATCGTGGTGACCGTGCTCTGCCATTAGGCAGCACGAAAGATCACCAAAGCACCGGAAAAGGATGGGGACGTTTCGTGACCGTACTCGGCCGCTAGGCAGCACGAAAGATCACTAGGCAAAAGCGATAGAACTTTGGATAAACTGGCACAATTCCTTTGACAATTATCTGAATACGTTGGAAATTGTAAGATAAAAATGCCGAAGAAACGATGAGTGACACTTTTGTTTAACTCGAGGCATTCAGGATTAACACAATAAATTGACACCAAACTATTATCACTTCTGGAGATTATCAATATATTGTTACAATTTAAGAGTTGAATTAAATCGCGGAAGATAAATTGAATACAATAAAACAAACGTACGATGTAGATATTCGTATATAAATCAAAAAGGGTATAACTTTTACCCAAAAAGAACCAAAGGTTCGAAAATTGTAAGAGCCGATTTTCCAGCGTGCGGGTCCGACGGACGGAGAAGCGCGACTGACTGGTGGAGAGACCGGAGAACTAGCGAAGGAGAGGTGCCCCTTCTTTTATGTACTCGCCGAGTGGAGGCGGCGGCCATCTTGGTGTGGCAGCATCCAGCGTCGGGGAAGTGAGAGCTGTTGTGACGTAGGCATCCTTCCTTCTCTCTTACTCTTATGAGATGGTATGGAGCATCAGAGTCTTTCTCTTTTGTTCTTACAGAATCAAATGGAGCTCTTGATAAATTAATTTTTATTAATTTACCAGGAGCTTTACAATTTATTACATTTTATATTTATGTATGAAATCTTTGAATAAAGTTTTATGGTATTTCCTTTCCTTGTGTGGTAAATATTTTGTGTAGGATTTATTAATTATTAGGACTTAAAACTGTTGGAATATATATATCTGTATATATACATATACATATATATATATATATATATATATATATATATATACAGGGTGGACCACGCAACGTGTGCACCTCTTTTACGACCAAAATATGCGTTGCACAAAAAAATGTTTTATACAAAAGTTACATGGCTTATAAGGCTACACTATGTGGTGCATTTATTTTTTTTATAGGTGGAGGCACTTCGAAGATTTGAAGGTCAACTTTATTTTTTCAAATGGAAGGCTATATTTTTTATAGCGTAATATGATAGAGTATCGAATTCTGAGTAAAGAAGTATAGACCTTTATTAGCCGTAGAGTTAAGAGCTAACGAGTAATTTCACTTTATTACTTTAAAATTTTCTTCACGTAATATCGAGTTGGAGATTCAAATCTACTACAAATTTCTGAATGGCAGTGTTTACATCACAGTGTTTATCAATATGAACACATTTACCACATCACACACACTTATCATGATTCACAATCTTCTCAATGATTATAATCCAGTATTAAAGTATCCTTCGGTGATTGTGCGTGATTATTATCAGAAAGATAAAAGTGAAAATGAATTTTTCTAATAGCATATCAAGTTTTTCACTATTAGAAAAATTCATTTTCACTTTTATCTTTCTGATAATAATCACGTACAATCACCGAAGGATACTTTAATACTGGATTACAATCATTGAGAAGATTGTGAATCATGATAAGTGTGTGTGATGTGGTAAATGTGTTCATATTGATAAACACTGTGATGTAAACACTGCCATTCAGAAATTTGTAGTAGATTTGAATCTCCAACTTGATATTACGTCAAGAATATTTTAATGTAATAAAGTGAAATTACTCGTTAGCTATTAACTTTAGGGCTAATAAAGGTCTATACTGTTTTACTCAGAATTCGATACTCTATCATATTACGCTATAAAAAATATAGCATTCCATTTGAAAAAATAAAGTTGACCTTCAAATCTTCGAAGTACCTCTACCTATAAAAAAAATAAATGCACCACATAGTGTAGCCTTATAAACCATGTAACTTTTGTATAAAACATTTTTTTGTGCAACGCATATTTTGGTCGTAAAAGAGGTGCACACGTTGCGTGGTCCACCCTGTATATATATATATATATATATATACTACATATACATATAGATATGTTAATGCATGGGTATGAATTAACATATCTATATCTACCCTTCTTCCTTTGTGCCATGACAGTCTCAATGACACACGAAAAGACCAACGCAGTTCACGTTCTATAAACATTAATAACAATCCGAGTATACATCCTTTCAAATATCTTATGTCGCTTCACCGATATCTCGTAGACTAAACATCCGCTCCAACGAATAATATCACGTATCATTCCTTTGTCACCTTTGTCCTTGATTCGCTATTATTATTATTATTATTATTATTAATATTATCCACGTCCAATATACGTAGGAATAAATTAACATGTTATTCATAAATTCTTTATTCAACAATATTATTAATCGACACAAATATTATCATAAAGAATAAAATATATTTAACCATGAAATACTAATAAATATTACTACGTAATATTAAATATTATATATGTTATCCTGCATTATAAATAATTCGCAAATACATTGCAACACATACAATAATAAATATATTACTCACAACATATGATTATTCGTTATAATAATTATATTTCAACGAACAAGCGTTCTATAAATAGTTAAACAATAATTGCGACTTCGTATACACAAACCTTTACGTTTATTGTGAATAAATAAATTCGCATTTGCATCCTTATATTTCGTTATTAATTAAGGAAGAATTACATACTAGTAATTGTTACACGTGACTTCTACACACCCACGTACTCTCAAATCACTCTAGAATAATTATCCATATTCAACATTTATTATTTTTCAATAATAATAATACATCAGGAATATATTATCTTTATTTCCAACAATTTAGTATTATATCCGATTCCACGACGCTCATAAAGGAGAAAAATAAGATAACAACCAAAATTATATAAAATTATATACCTTATTTAAAAAATCAATTTTTATAAAAAAATTTAAGACTAAGGATAAATTAAAGCATTAACTTATTGTCAGTCAAACTGCGAATACTTACCTGTAAACCCATTCAAAATTAAGATAATCATTTGTTATAACACTAATTTAACGATAAAGTAATAATAATTAATTTATCGTCAAACTCTCCGTTTAACTCTGTAAGAGCAAGCGAGATGGGAGATACCAGGATCGCCCTCCCGTCCACCTCTCCTGCGGTCGACGCCGGCCCACCACGGACCACTGGGACTCTCCTCCTTCACCATCTATAAAAGTACAGGCGGAGCACCGGGGTCCTCAGTTCGCGATCTCTCCACCCACAGTGCATATCGTGTCCGCGTCGGGAAAATCGACTTTTACATAATTGCGTTTTCGCGTCTGAAAACCAGTTGAAATAATAATTTTCACAATTTAATTCCTTGTCGTTACGTTCATATTCATTAATTCTAAGCAATTTTGTATTTTCTTTACGATAAAAGACTGTAACAATACATTCCAACAAAAGGTGATATATTAGTGTTCATTCAATTAATTCCTCGTCGTTAACATTTATCTGGGAATACCCCAATCAAAATCCAAAATAATAGAATACAAATAATACGGGATAGTTCGAGTATTGTTTTCAATCCTATCCCTTGGACTAACACTAAAGTGCAGCTAATATACCTGCACTTAGAATTACCTTAAAATCCTAATTTACCCAAATTACCAATACTAACTATAGGTGTGCAGCTGATACACCTGCACCCTGTCCTTTTCTTTGCGAAATTGTACGTGCAGCCAGCTTGCACGGCAATTCTTCCCAGATCAAACTTATTCCCATAACAAATTAAAAGCAAAACTCACCCTCTTGCGTATGCCTAGACGACGAGGTAGATCGCATTTCCAAATCCGCCGGGCCATTGATAAAAGCCTAGGTTTAGGGCCCCGTGGGCACAGGGGGAATTATAAACCCATATCTAAAATAATCACGCAAGTTCATCAACAATCGAACCGACAATTGAACAATAAAGTAAAACTTGTCTCAATCGTACCGGTGATCATTCGTCTCCACATCATCAGTCCTAATGGTGATATAATTCGATCAATTCCGCGTCGTGTTAATCCGTCACCATCGTCAAACATTCAACCATCCTCTAACAACTCGGCAATCAACGATTTTCCAATAATCGATTTCTGCACGGACTTCGCTGAATTGATTCCATTCATCATCGCTCATCCTGAATCATCCGGTGGTCCATATTTCTTTACATGAGTTATTCCTGGAAAATCAAGAAAACGTCAAAACCAACGGTGGTTACCAACATCCCGGTCAACCAGGAGCTCTTCCTCATCGACTCACGAGGTTTCATCCGAGTTATCCGTGCTCCATTGAATACACCCGCTACGCACCGCCGTTCGTAGGGTAAGTCACATGTTCACGTTACCATCCGCTCTTATCTTTACCGGCTACCCTATCTCGCGAGTGATATTTTACTTACCGATCAAATCGTGGCTGACGCTCATCTCTGTTGGGCACATTCCCGACTAAAGGCAGGATCTTTGGGCTGGCGTCCGTTTACTTGAAAAGAAAATGTTAAATTAAAATCACACGTAATCTCAAGTTCGAAGTCCAAATCGCGTACTTCTCCCTTCAAATATAATTTTTTTATCTATAACAACTTCCCGGACGTAACAATATAGAGCTTTAATTTGTGATTTGATGTGTTTTTCCACGTAGATGAATTTTGAATTTACATAAGAAAATATATCCAAATTGCTCACGAGGACTCTGCGTCGTGAGGCAAAGGTTTGGTCGTCACGTGTTTCAAGGATGAAGAGTTTTGGATGCTCGGTCCGAATCAAAGTGTAACCGCAGAGAGGTTTCTCGGTCCTCACGGCCAATGCAAAAGTTGTTTCTTGGGTTGTTAACGTGTAGACGTCCGGAGTTTGCACAGATCTTTCAATGTCGCGTAGTTTTGTCGCCATTCCATCGTAGAGGACATCATAACGGCTGAATGAACAAGGAAACCGTTTCCGGTGTCCCCCTCCGATTTCATTTATTTTTGGATATGTTTTCTTCATCGAAATCTAAGAGACACGTATTTTTTTATCGGCGGAAAAACAGTTTTAAGGGATGAAACTCACCCTCAAAGTTAGGCACTCTCCGAGTGACTATTGCAGTTTCGCATGGTTCCAATCAAGATATTCGAATGAAACCAATTCGAGAAGAATGCTTCTGGCGAATAATGAAAAATGCGCCTTTTCCAGTTCGGAAGGGGCGAATAGGGGTAAATCTATAGGGGTTGAAAATCAAAAAAATTGTGTAACTCGGAAACTTTTTTTTTATCTCGATAAAACCGATTGCATTCGAAAGAGCTTGAAAAAGTAAAATATAGGGGTTTTTGCGTTTATCGAAAAAAAAACTCTTGGGGTGACCACCCTGGTATAATACTGTTTCCGGTGTTCCCCTCCGATTTTGTTCATTTTTGGATATGTTATTCTACATCAAAAGGGTCTAGCCGGATAAGAATGGTGAATCTGCCCCCACCGAATTTTGTGGCGCCAAGATTTTCCCAAATCCCTAACCTAAAAAAACAATTTTGTGCAAAATTACAGCTTTCTACATCGATGCCGAGGGGTCTTCCTGCTGAAAAAACGTGTTTTTTAGATTTTTGCAGTTTTTAAATACCAAGACGCGACCGAAAAATCTGAAAAAAATCTGAAAAATCAGAAACATGTCAATGTTAATGGGAAAATTTTTTCCGTTTTTTTTAGTGCTAAACTCCCCTTTTAATCATCGAATCTTCCTTTAAAAACATTATTTTGTAGTGAAGAGATTTTTCTACTATTATGACAAAAATTGACATGATTTTACTCTTCATTCCCTACATTTCAAAAAAAAAGTCTCAAAATTCGACCTGCAACACATTGAAAAAAAAAATAAAAACGACAAAATTTCTCATTTTTCATTGGAAATCCATACATAAATCATTCTTTCGGTTTAAGAAATGGGTGCTCATGGCTGGAGTAGTTATGAGAAATGAGACATGACATCTAGATCGATTGCATAGTTCAATTTAGTTCGATGCATCCACACTAGTGGCGCCACTTGAACTATGCGGTTTTACCGACAGCTATGCTGAGATGAGTATGTTTACGCGGACTTTTGGTCAAGCTAATAAGCTGAAATATTCAGATCCGCGTTAACTGTCAAACAATTGTGAGAGGGTACGTTTACGCAAGCCGCAATTCTGTAACGCTGCGCTGTTACCTTACTACTGTAGAAAAAAACTCGCGTAAACGCCATCAGTTCGTTCTTCATGTTATTATGCATGCGTGTTTGACCGTTTACGTGACTAGAATATCTTAGCATAACGTGAGCAAGTGTCTGCATAAACATACTCAATGATTTTCTCATCGACATGTTATTAAATGACGTCGAAAAATTAAAAATATCCAAAATCAGCGTAAAAATCCTATTGTTTACATCTGTTTGTTATGTCTGACAGCTACTCCAGCCTTGAGCACCCATTTATTATACCGAAAGAATGATTTATGTATGGATTTCCAATGAGAAATGAGAAATTTTGTCGTTTTCATTTTTTTTCCAATGTGTTGCAGATCGAATTTTGAGACTTTTTTTTTTTAAATGTAGGGAATGAAGAGTAAAATCATGTCAATTTTTGTCATAATAATAGAAAAATCTCTTCGCTACAAAATAATGTTTTTAAAGGAAGATTCGATGATTAAAAATAGAGTTTAGCATTTAAAAAAAACGAAAATAATTTTTCCATTAATATTGACATGTTTCTGATTTTTTAGAATTTTTTCAGATTTTTCGGTCGCCTCTTAGTATTTAATAACTGCAAAAATGAAAAAAACACGTTTTTTCAGCAGGAAGACCCCACGGAATCGATGTAGAAAGCTGTAATTTTGCACAACAATTTCTTTTTAGGTTAGAAGCTTATGAAGAAATCGGCGCCACAAAATACGGTGGGGACAGATTCGCCATTCTTATCCGGCTAGACCCTTTAAGAGACACGTATTTTCGTTACCGGCGGAAAAACACTTTTAAGGGGTGAAACTCACCCTCAAATTTGGGCACGCTCCGAGTGACTCTTGCAGTTTCGCATAGTTCCAATCAAGACATTCGAATGAAACCGATTCGAGAAGAATGCTTCTGGCGAATAATGAAAAATGCGCCTTGTCCAGTTCCGAGGGGGTGAATAGGGATAAATCTATAGGGGTTGAAAGTAAAAAAGATCGTGTAACTCGGAAACTTTTTTTTTATCTCGATGAAACCAATTGCATTCGGAGGAGTTTGAAAAAGTAGAAGATACGGATTTTTGCGTTTTACGAAAAAAAACCTTTTGAGGGTGACTACCCCGGTATAATACCACTTCCGGTATTCCTCTCCGATTTGTCACGTCGCGAGAAAAAGCGCATAAAAATGTTTCTTTTTCTCTCGCCTACTTTGTTGAAATCCGCCGAGAACGCTGGCCTGCGCGATTTCCCATGGAAATCGTGAATAACCATTAAACTAATACGGCATTCTCATTTTTCGACGCATTCTTATATTTTCCTTAGGCTTAGGCGTACTACAGCTGAAATGTAATCTATCGATAACAAGCACGCGTCGTGCGCACTTTCCCACGCGAGAAGCCTTAAACATATTTATGCACAAATATACGTGCAGTCCCGAAAGATCCCCGGAACACTCGAGAAAAGCTAATTCCTTATCTTAAGACCCAAACACTCGTCCGAGAAAACTCGGCCACTCACGGACCACATAGCCTGGTCGTAAAATTAGACCCACGGAAAACATGTGCATTGAACTCAATTCTTGGAAATAGAGCAGCAACTGCGTTATCATAACCGCGACCCAATAACGAGCTAGAAGTCCTTCTTGTACGCTGCCTCGACCAATCATGCGAGTCAACCTATATCTTTATGTTCTCTCCACTAATCCTTAGAAAACGCATCACCAAAAAGCTCACTCTCCCAAATGCTCCTTCTCCCACAAATTCAGCTTCTCCAAAAACTCCCACATCATAGAAGAAAAATCTTCAAGTCAGTCGACCAACATCCTTCAACGACTCAAGTTCTCCCACGACAGTTTCCATCGAAGTTAGTTCTTTAACATTCAGTCTCCTGACATATCTCCGTATTTTTATACATCAATCTTTATACTTTTATACAAGTCTTACTGCGATTTTTGTACGAAGTCTACGAATCCTAAACCGTATTTCCAATTGTAAAATTTCCATTCTCGGTCTGCGATACGTATATATCTATACGTATCGCAGTGATCGTAATCCTTGTGTTCGTGCTACCATCCACTATAACACCGAGCGTACCTGGCCCACCAGCGAAGGGCCTTAATCTTTACGACCGACCGCTGACACTCCTCCAAACGAGTGTACATCGACAATTGTAAGCGATCTATCTATATATGTATATATTTTTTTCCTCCTTTCTATGTATTCCCAAAATTGATAGGATTACCCAGATTGCTTAATTCTAATAAAATACGAGTCAATCGAACACGAATCTAACGAATCATTTCCCAACATCGAATTATCGCGTAAATTCCTTAATTCCATTAATTAACACACACTACCCCTTTTTACCCTCATCCCGTGCTATTGCTCTAGGCGTAGGCAACAAAGAGGGAAACAAATAATTATGCTCTCATCCCTTCCGGATGTGACAGATTTCAATCATTTTTGGATATGTTGTTCTTCATCGAAATCTAAGAGACACGTACTTTTTTTGTATCGGCGGCAAAACAGTTTTAAGGGGTGAAACGCACCCTCAAAGTGTCTTTTGCAGTTATGCACATTTTCATTCAAGATATTCGAATGAAACAAATTCGAGGATAATGCTTATGGCGAATAATCAAAAATGCGCTTCCATCAATTCCGAGGGAACGAATTGGTAGAAATGTATAGGGGTTGAAAGTCGAAAAATTTTCAAAACTCGATTTTTTTTCTATCAAAACCATCTAAATTAATAGAGTTACATAACATAGGAGATACCTGTTTTGAATTTTCCGGAAAAACATCGTCCAAGTGCCAACTACCCTTATATGATGTCCGGTGCTCTCTTACCCGATTTTGTTCCGTTTGATCCATGGTGTTTTTCATCGAAATTGACGTGACGCAAATCGTTCAATCTCATGGCCAATGACTCAAGATAGACGTATTCCTATTTCGACGGTATACATTTTTAGACACTTATGCGGATTAAAAGAGGTTATCAATTGTAAACCATAAACACGATTCGTTTTATTATAATGAATTGAACGCAAACAAACCCGTATCTTCTTCTTTTTCAAGCTCTTTTGACTGCAAATGGTTTCATCGAGATAAAAAAAAGTTTCCGAGTTACACGATTTTTTTTACTTTCAACCCCTATAGATTTACCCCTATTCCCCCCCGCCGAACTGGAAAAGGCGCACTTTTCATTATTCACCAGAAGCATTCTTCTCAAATTGGTTTCATTCGAAGATCTTGATTGGAACTATGCGAAACTGCAAGAGTCACTCGGAGGCTGCCCAACTTTGAGGGTGAGTTTCACCCATTAAAAGTTTTTTTCCGCTGGTAAAAAAAATACGTGTCTCTTAGATTTCGATGAAGAAAAACATATCCAAATATGAACGAAATCGGAAGGGAACGCCGGAAACGGTATTATACAGGGGTAGTCACCCCCAAAAGGTTTTTTTTTCGAAAAACGCAAAAACCGGTATCTTCTACTTTTTCAAGCTTTTTCGAATGCAATTGGTTTTATCGAGATAAAAAAAAAGTTTCCGAGTTACACGAATTTTTTTACTTTCAACCCCTATAGATTTGCCCCTATTCACCCCCTCGGAACTGGAAAAGGTGCACTTTTCATTATTCGCCAGAAGCATTCTTCTTGAATTGGTTTCATTCGAATATCTTGATTGGAACTATGCGAAACTGCAATAGTCACTCGGAGAGTGCCTAACTTTGAAGGTGAGTTTCACCCCTTACAACTGTTTTTCCGCCGATAAAAAAAAATACGTGTCTCTTAGATTTCGATGAAGAATCACATATCCAAAAATAAACGAAATTGGAGGGGGACACCGGATACGGTTTGCTTGTGAGTTGTGCTACGAAGGATGATACGGTTGGTCGCCATGTTGACCGACGCTTCGTAGTTAGAAATCGTAATTTTGGCGGAAGCTTGGACGACGACGTTGTCCTAAGTTCCGAATGAGTCGCTGTATTGCGCTCCCTTGCAAGCACCTTCGTTGGTAATTGATCCGGCGAGGGTGACACTGCGTGAAGTGGTACTGTTTCTTTTAATACTGGTGACGATTGCGGTAAAACCAAGTTGTATAATTCCAGCTTCTTGTAGTTTGCGGCAACTTTTGTCATCGAGTTCGACAAGGTAGATTTGGCGGCCATTTCGCACCACGGAATTATGCGAGTTCATGCTACAATAATATAATGTACGGTCAATTTCGACCTTACATTGTACGACTTCCGTTGTTGTAAATTCGGAAAGTTGTAATAACTGGATTCGCACAGGTATCGGAGTCGGGTCGACAAGCGGAATGTCATATCTTCCAATATCGTTCAGCGAAATCGTTATAACATTTATCGTAGGGGCGCCGCAGTCGTACCCGATGAGGCTGGTGACGACGCGGACAAGGACGGTTACCACAATGAATATTTTGGGATCCATGTTGCAACCAAAAACCACAGGCTTGGTTAGAGACGGGTGCCTCTCAATTTGTTCGTGTGAACGATGCGGGGTTTGTCTTGATACATGATTTTGACATTACCCCCAGATAAGACTTCGATAATTTCACATGGTTCGGTATATTGATCCCCGAATTTTCCTGTTTGTGACTTCTTCAACATTAAAACACGATCGCCAATTTTGAAGAACTTGGGGTTGGTGTTGCGATCGTAATATTCTTTCGATTTTTCTTTTGCTTGTTTCAGGTTGCCGGATGCCAATGTTTGGAGATTATTGATCCGAGTAAATAGTTCCGCGAGGTACTCGGAGTAAGACGAATCCTGGGAATCCTCAATTTCTTGATGCGCCGAGGGGTGGCGCGCAAGTTTACCGAAAACGAGCTCGTGTGGAGTGTAACCCGTACCCTCATGACGACTCGTGTTGTACGAAAACATAGCAAGGTCTATGTAATCGTCCGAGTCAGAATTTTCGTTTACGTATTGTTTTAAATATTCCAAGAGCACGTGGTGGGACCGTTCGATGGACCCGTTGCTCTGGGGATGGAAAGCCGTTGTTTGATATGTTTTTATTTTAAATTTTTTCACGATAGCCTTCATCAAGCTGCTGCAGAAGTTGGACCCTTGATCCGTGAGAATTGCGCGAGGAGCGCCAAATCGAGAGATAAAATGCTTCACAAAAGCATTACTGACATCTATGGATGTTGTTCTGCTCATCGGAATAGCCAAAGAATACTTGGTGAGTAGGTCTTGAAGAGTGAGTCTATACTCGTTGCCGTTTCGCGTTAAGGGGAGGGGCCCTACCATGTCCATGGCAATCTTATCAAACGCGGCGCCAGGCGTATCCGTGAGAATCATGGGTTGTTTGGTTTTGACACTTACGAGTTTTTTGAGTTGCCAATTACGGCAGTGTTGTATGTAGTCTTGGATCTGTGATTTCATATTTTTCCAAAAATAGTTCTCTCGGATACGCTTATAGGTTTTACCTACTCCTTTATGACCGCCCATTAGCCATGTATCACACGCCGCCGACCACTTCGAAATTTTGAAATGCAATTTCTCCCAAACGGAATAACCAATTGGAATGAAATTTCTTGTGGGCATGCAGGACGCCAGCTCCGAGAGCATGGTTCTCGCCATTTTCCCAAATTTCCAAAAAAAATGTACAGTTTGTGGTTACCATGGGATAAATTGTGAATTATTAACTATTTCATCGCGTTTTCGGTAATTTGAAGGGAACCATGCTCTCGACCATGAAAAATCACACATTTCAAGCTTTGTTTCACTTGTTTTCATGAATAAATGGCGGAGAAAACTCATTTTGAATTTTTTTACATAAAAGTAGCAAAATTGTACCATCAAAGCTCAAAATATTATCGACGGACACGATAGTCTAGTTCATCTGTTTTCTCATTGACAGCGCGCAGCTCGCATCGGTCCGTTTTTACCGACCGCGTTCGTATCCTTCCGAGACAGCAAATTGTTTTTTGACAGTCGGAAGCGGCACCCCTCGCGGAACGTTGTATATTCGTTCGGTTCATATGCAGTTTTTTTTTCGAAATACGTTGCTGCGTGCGCCATACATTCGAAAGAATTCTAGAACGGGTCGGTTTATCCGCGATGTGTGAAAAAGGGTTTACCAGTATAGTCGTGAAACGTGCGTCGAATCAGCGAAAAGTTCACGTGATCGGCCGAATATTTGTGTACAGTGCACAGATGACCAAGTGTGCTATTCCGAAACTGGGTCGCGAAAAGAAGTGCTCGAGAAGGAAAATATCGAGCAGCGCAATTCCTAGAACGCGGTTGCTTTGCGTATCGGTGAGTGCAGCGAAGCCTTGCCCGATCATGTGCCTGGTTATTTTTCAATCCCTGCCTCGTTATTGTGTAACCCATTCCCAGCGATCGGGTTATCTTACCTGTTGCTTTCCTTTCATGTCTCGGGTTATCTGTTCTCGTTATTTTGTAATCCCTCCCCATCGATTCGGTTATTTTACCTACCGTCTCCTTTTTGAGTCTCGAGCTATCTGTCATCGTTATTTTTTGTGCCCTCCCCATCGATCGGGTTATCTCACCTACCGTCTTCTTTTCGAGTCTCGGGTTATCTGACCTCGTTATTTTCTAGTCCCTCCCCATCGATCCGGTTATCTCACCTACCGTCTCCCTTTCGAGTCTCGGGTTATGTAACATCGTTATTTTGTAATCCCTCCTCATCGATCGGGTTATCTCATCTACAATTTTCCTTTCGAGTCTCGGGCTATCTGTCATCGTTATTTTTTGTGCCCTCCCCATCGATCGTGTTATCTCACCTACCGTCTTCTTTTCGAGTCTCGGGTTATCTGACCTCGTTATTTTGTAATCCTTCCCCATCGATCGGGGAGGGATTCGTTTAACTTAATTTAAAAAGGATGGAAATATGTCGCCACCCTTTCACAAGACGAGTCTCTAGCAAACGTTTGCTAGAAAGTTCAGCAGTAATAAAATTTCCACTGATTACCGTCGTCGAAATAAGAAATCGATTCGAGCCCATTTATTTAATAAATTACCGATCGTGAAATTCCACCGCTCCTTCGTAGAGGGAGACTCTAGCAATCTTCATTGCTAGAGACTTCGATCAGCAAATCTCTCTGCCGAAAATAAATCTCGCCAGAGAGAAAAAATTGTTAAACATATTTGTTTAAACAATAGACAGTAATGGAATTCTAATCCATTACTGTCTATTGTTACTGCTCCATTGCTAATAAATACTTGCATCGAAAAAACTGTCTGAGGTCAACCTTGGCAGAGAGATCGAATGCTGAACGTATTTGTTTCAACAATAGGCTTCACCTGTAAAATGTCACCACTCTTTAGTTGAGTGAGTCTTCGGGCGATCTCGTTCCTTCGAGAATTTTACCGAAGTCGAATGCATCGATGATACGCTGTATCGAGAATATAAATCGTACTCGAGCTTATTTGCTTAAATTAATTTAAAAAGGTTGGAAAAACAATTCGCGATGGCAAAATTTTACCGCTCTTCCGTAAAGCGAGACTCTAGCGATCTTCACTGCTTGAGACTTCAAGCCGCGGATAACTTGCCGAAAATAAGTCCCGGCAGAGAGAACAAATGTTGAAGATATTTTTTTAAACAATAGGCATTAATTGTTGAATTGTAGCACTCTCTTTCAGAGAGAGTCTCAAGCGATCTTCATTGCAAGAAAATGTTTGCCTCGGAAAACCTGCCGAAGGTAAACCTCGGCAGAGAGATCGGATACTGAACGTATTTGTTTAAACAATAGGCATGACCTATTGTTTCACTACCCTTGTCACGGCCCTTTTGTTGAGTGAGTCTCCGGGCGATCTCGTTAGTTCGAGATTTTGGCCGAAATCGAATGCATCGACGATAAGCTGCATAGAGAATATAAATAGTACTCGAGTTTATTTGTTGAAATTTATTTTGAAAGGTTGGAAAAAATGTCACTACCCTGCCACAAGTCGAGTATATAGCAAACTTTGTTTCCTAGAAAGTTTATTCGTAATCAAATTTTCACCGATGACCATCGTCGAGTGAAGCAGCCGATTCGAGCCCATTTGTTTAAACAATTCCCGATCGCAAAGTTTCTCCGCTCTTCCGTCGAGCGAGACTCTAGCGATCTTCATTGCTGGAGACTTCGATCCGCGGAAAACCTGCCGAAAATAAATCCCGGCAGAGAAAACAAGTTGAACATATTTGTTTAAACAATAAGCATTAATTATTCAATTGTAGCGCTCTCTCGCAGAGAGTCCCTAGCGAGCTCCATTACTTGGAAATATTTTCCTCAGAAAACCTGCCGAAGGTAAGCCTTGGCAGAGAGATCGAATGCTGAACGTATTTGTTTAAACAATAGGCATCGCCTGTAAAATGTCACCACTCTTTTTTTAGTGAGCCTCCAGGCGATCTCGTTAGTTCGAGAATTTGGCCGAAATCAAATGCACCAATGATAAGCTGCTTCGAAAACATATATCGTACTCGAGCTTATTTGTTTAAATTAATTAAAAATAGGTTGGAAAATGTCACTACCCTACTACAAGACGAGTTTGTAGCAAACGCCGTTTGCTATAAAGTTTTACCGAAATGAAATTTCCACTGATGACCGCTGTCGAAAAAAGAAATGGATTCGAGCCCATTTGTTTAAACAATTCGCGATGGAAAAATTTTACCGCTCTTTCGTAGAACGAGACTCTAGCGATCTTCACTAGAGCGGAGAACCTGCCGAAAATATATCCCGGCAGAGAGAAAAATGTTGAACATATTTGTTTAAACAATAGGCATTAGTTTGTCAAATTGTAGCACTCTCTCGCAAAGAGAGTGTCTAGCGATTTCCATTGCTAGAAAATTCTAGCCTTGGAAAACCTGCCGCAGGTAAACCGCGACAGAGAGAATGAATGCCCAATGCATTTGTTTAAATAATAGACATTGCCTATAAAATTTTACCACTCTTTTGCTGAGTGCGTTCGGGCGATTTCATTTGTTCGAGAATTTGGCCTAAGTCGAATTCATCGACGATAAGCTGCATCGAGTATATAAATCGTGCTCGAGCTTATTTCGTTAAATGAATTACAAAATGATGAAAAAATGTCGCCCCCCTTCTGCAAGACGAGTCTTTACCAAACCCCGTTTGCTAGAAGGTTCACCCATCATAAAATTTCCACCGATGGCTGTCGTCGAAAAAACATATCGGTTCGAGCTCATTTGCCTATACAATGTAACAAAGTTTCACCGCTCTTCTGCAGAGCGAGGGCATACCATGAGGCGTAGCATAGGCACTAAGCCTGTGTGTGTGTGCATTGCTCGATACACACACACACAGATATATATATAAGGTGTGTTCGTTACGACCGAACAGCGTGCGAAAACGTTATTTTGTTTCTACACGCGGTCGGCGTAGCGAGAATACACACCAATACACGGGACCATAGTGAGACGTGTTTTTTTTTTTTTTTAATTTTTATTGATATAAGGAGAGGGCTTTGGGATTAGTCACCCATACAGCCTGTAGTGAGACGTTGTGATAGATAGATATTGGGCGCGGTTCCCTCTGGCGGCAGAGGCTAGTAGCTAAAACTGCGAGCTCTGCACTACCGCCGTAATGGGACCCCGCGTCGAAATTTCGTGGCGTGTGATACATGCCCTTAATGATATCCAATCGGTCTTCCTCTGGCGGATTCTGGACCAACTGCGTACAGATAGTGAGGTTAATGTTTTCCTCACGAAGACTTTCATAAAGCAAATTTTTCATTTCTGCTCATGAAACATTGCCGATCAAACTTGTTTTCGCGACGTTGATTTTGTCGAAACAGGATTCACGTATGGCGTTTCGAAGTGAGTCAATCATTTCGATTAAGGCGTCTAGTGTTACTTCCGGGAATTTATTATAGATAAAAAAATTATATTTGAAGGGAGAAGTACGCTATTTGGACTTCGAACTTGAATTCACGTGTGATTATAATTTAACATTTTCTTTTCAGGTAAACGGACACCAGCCCAAAGATTCTGCCTTTAGTTGGGAATGTGCCCAACAGGGATGAGGATCAGCCACGATTTGATCGGTAAGTAAAATATCACTCGCGAGATAGGGTAGCCGGTAAAGATAAGACCGGATGGTAACGTGAACATGTGACATACCCTACGAGCGGCGGTGCGTAGCGGGTGTATTCAATGGAGGACGGATAACTCGGATGAAACCTCGTGAGTCGATGAGGTAGAGCTCCTGGTTGACCGGGATGTTGGTAACCACCGTTGGTTTTGACATTTTCTTGATTTTCCGGGAATAACTCATGTAGAGAAATATGGCCCACCGGATGATTCAGGATGAGCGATGATGGATGGAATCAATTCAGCGAAGTCCGTGCAGAAATCGATTATTGGAAAATCGTTGATTGCCGAGTTGTTAGATGATGGTTGAATGTTTGACGATGGTGACGGATCAACACGACCCGGAATTGATCGAATTATATCGCCATTAGGACTGATGATGTGGAGACGAATGTTCACCGGCACGATTGAGACAACTTTTACTTTATTGTTCAATTGTCGGTTCGATTTTTGATGAACTTGCGTGATTATTTTAGTTATGGGTTTATAATTCCCCCTGTGCCCACGGGGCCCTAAACCTAGGCTTTTATCAATGGCCCGGCGGATTTGGAAATGCGATCTACCTCGTCGTCTAGGCATACGCAAGAGGGTGAGTTTTGCTTTTAATTTGTTATGGGAATAAGTTTGATCTGGGAAGAATTGCCGTGCAAGCTGGCTGCACGTACAATTTCGCAAAGAAAAGGACAGGGTGCAGGTGTATCAGCTGCACACCTATAGTTAGTATTGGTAATTTGGGTAAATTAGGATTTTAAGGTAATTCTAAGTGCAGGTATATTAGCTGCACTTTAGTGTTAGTCCAGGGGATAGGATTGAAAACAATACTCGAACTATCCCGTATTATTTGTATTCTATTATTTTGGATTTTGATTGGGGTATTCCCAGATAAATGTTAACGACGAGGAATTAATTGAATGAACACTAATATATCACCTTTTGTTGGAATGTATTATTACAGTCTTTTATCGTAAAGAAAATACAAAATTGCTTAGAATTAATGAATATGAACGTAACGACAAGGAATTAAATTGTGAAAATTATTATTTCAACTGGTTTTCAGACGCGAAAACGCAATTATGTAAAAGTCGATTTTCCCGACGCGGACACGATATGCACTGTGGGTGGAGAGATCGCGAACTGAGGACCCCGGTGCTCCGCCTGTACTTTTATAGATGGTGAAGGAGGAGAGTCCCAGTGGTCCGTGGTGGGCCGGCGTCGACCGCAGGAGAAGTGGACGGCGAGGGCGATGCTGGTATCTCCCATCTTGCTTGCTCTTACAGAGTTAAACGGAGAGTTTGACGCTAAATTAATTATTATTAATTTATCGTTAAATTATTGTTATAACAAATGATTATCTTAATTTTGAATGGGTTTACAGGTAAGTATTCGCACTTTGACTGACGATAAGTTAATGCTTTAATTTATCGTTAGTATTACAATTTTTTATAACAATTGATTTTTTAAATAAGGTATATAATTTTATATAATTTTGGTTGTTATCTTATTTTTCTCCTTTATGAGCGTCGTGGAATCAGATATAATATTAAATTGTTGGAAATACAGATAATACATTCCTGATGTATTATTATTATTGAAAAAGAATAAATGTTGAATATGGATAATTATTCTAGGGTGATTTGAGAATACGTGGGTGTGTAGAAGTCGCGTGTAACAATTATTAGAATGTAATTCTTACTTAATTAATAACGAAATATAAGGATGCAAATGCGAATTTATTTATTCACAATAAACGTATAGGTTTGTGTATACGAAGTTGCAATTATTGTTTAGCTATTTATAGAACGCTTGTTCTTTGAAATATAATTATTATAACGAATAATCATATGTTGTGAGTAATATATTTATTATTGTATGTGGTGCAATGTATTTGCGAATCATTTATAATGCAGGATAACATATATAATATTTAATATTACGTAGTAATATTTATTAGTATTTCATGGTTAAATATATTTTATTCTTTATTATAATATTTGTTTCGATTAATAATATTGTTGAATAAAGAATTTATTAATTAACATGTTACTTTATTCCTACGTATATTGCACGTGGATAATATTAATAATAATAATAATAATAATAGCGGATCAAGGGCAAAGGGGACAAAGGAATGATACGTGATATTATTTGTTGGAGCGGACGTTTAGTCTACGAGATATCGGTGAAGCGACATAAGATATTTGAAAGGATGTATACTCGGATTGTTATTAATGTTTATAGAACGTGAACTGCGTTGGTCTTTTCGTGTGTCATTAAGACTGTCATGGCACAAAGGAAGAAGGGTATGCATTAACATGTCTATAGGTATATGTAGTATATATATATATATATATATATATATATATATATATTAGACTGATTCAAAAAAAAAAAAAAAAAATTCCTTCTGGATTCTCGTGCTATTGTTGGGCACTAATAAAAGAAAATTTCTCTTAAAAAATGGGCGCGGTCACTCAATTTTTAGAGGTGGCTACCTCGACTTTTTTGTATTTGAATTTTTTTTAATGAACGTATTGCATTTAAGCATAGTCATGGCATCGGATTACGGATAAAAATCACATCCAGCAGCTATTTCGTAACAAAAATGAACTCTAACAATTTGAAAAGATTGCAATATTCACAATTCAAATCCAGGTAGATCAATAATGGCGTCTATACTACTCTCGGTATTCATGTACATTTATTTATACGCATTAACATTTCGCACTTTTTACGAAAAATTAAATTATAAGCTTTTATTCATAAATCAAGTATTTACATTTTCAAAATGCTACACTTATATTATCTTCAAACTCATTCATTCAACTCATTTTGTATCTATAAGTGGTGTTGTTTTTTTTCAATGTGACTCAATTAAAGACAATTTTAAACAATGGCTCGGAAAAACGAAGACAACACAATTTGGCTAATCGTTAGCCAGAAATCCATGATTTTATTTGGGAAATTGGAACTCGATATTAGCTTTCTAAACTTCGATCCCCACTTATGGGAAATGAACCAAGGTTACAAAAATGCACGAAAAATAGTGCATTTTTGTAACCCTTGTTCATTTCCCATAAGTGGGAAGATGAAAAGCAGTACTTGCTGCAAGTGGTCCAGCTACATCGACAACGCTTTCCAAATTGCAATAAAAAAGAATTGATTGCAAATTCTGTTCAACAATGAATAGGAAGCGTAAAAGCCTTACCGTTACGTTACGGTTACGTTAATACTATTTTTATTATTTAGTTCATTATTATTATCAGTTTTTGTTAAATTATCGATGATAAAACAAGTCGTCATAATAATAACTTATTATGGTTTATTAAACAGCGTTTGAAATATTGTTTGGGCTCAATTTATTTACCGATTCATAATAATATTTTCGATTTTTTTTTCTAGGGATTCAATGTGTTTGTTTGGGTTTGTTTGGGTTTGTTTGGGTTGTTTGGGTGTGTGCGATATACTTTTCTTCGTCGTAAAACAGCTGTAAAACATATTATTTGCTTTATTTACTCTATTTCCGGTATAATCTAATACCATGATCATATTTATTAAGTAAAATCATGAAAAAAATAACAAAAAGTCGAGATAGCCACCTCTAAAAATTGAGTGACCGCGCCCTTTTTTTTAGGGAAATTTTCTTTTATTAGTGCCCAACAGTAGCACAAGAATCCAGAAGGAATTAAAAAATGTTTTTTTTTTTTAATCAGTCTAATATATATATATATATATATATATATATATATATATATTGTAACGATGTAACCTAATACTTTCTGGATAAGTCAGCCAGTGACGCGATATTTTTTTTGTCCCCACCAAGTAGCAGATACTAATTGCGTTATTCCTAAATCATATATAAGAGCATCCGCGAGCGCTAAGAGAGAGAGAGAGAGATAGAAAGAAAGACACAGAGAAGACATATCGTCATTCTCGATCCAGAGTCTCCGTCGAGCATATCAAGAATATCGTTGCCGAGCTTTGTGCATATTGTCCGCGTAGTTATAACTCTGGAATATTCATTCGGTCGTCATCAAGAACTTTCTACACAATCAACTACGCACTTCGATCGACGTTTACTACTTTGCCGCTATCGTGAAAGAAGAGTCATCAGTCGGCGCATCATACTACAATCATCAAGGAAGAAGAGGACTCCAAGAATAACACCGATCAATAATTCGTCATACGATTGTAATACTAAATAAAGAACACTCTTCGATAAGCGATAACGACGTTTTTTTAAAAACATGTTCACCCAACGGTGTAACATATAAATTGGTGGCAGCGGTGGGATACGAAAACTATAAAAGCATCCCAATAAACATATAAATTGGTGAACAGTGAGATGTCAACAAGAAGACCGACGTAAATTGGTGAAAGTCGAGGAACCCAAAAGAAGAAAAACACATACTGTGAAAATTCAACGGGATACCAAAGTTATCATCAAAAGTTGGCTTTAAGGCATCTTTACTCACGTATCCGATTCAATGAATAATCGCCAACGAAATACTTGAGGGATATCCGAAGACGTTCAACGAATCGAAGGTCACGTGTGAAACCAACGAGGATCTGAGAAGATCATCCTGAGGGAACATCTTGAAGGAATCATACGCGACAGTCATCGAAGAGGGACATCAGCAACAACAAGAAAAAGGGGGTCAATACGGAGTGATTGGCAGCCCATCTCTGTGAAGAAAAGAAGAAGTCCTCGTCAAAGAAGAGGAAGAACGCTCGACATTATAAGGACGACCAAAATTGCGCGGAAGGTAAGACATGGAGAAAATAGAGAAATTGCTCCAAGATCTTTTTAAAAGAATGGAAAGTATTGAATCAAAAATTGAAACGAAAACAAACGAATATGATTCCGAAATATCTGAAGACGAAGGTGAAATTAACAACACGACATCACTCAAGGAATTAATAATTACGATATCCGATTTTGATGGAGAGAATATGCCAGTAGAAACATTCATTTATCAAATAGAAAGTGCAAAAAGGAATACAGATCGAAATAAACAGAGTCTCTTACTTGCAATGATCTTAGGATCTAAATTAAAAGGCTGAGCGAAAGTAGAAATTAGAGCGGATAATATTGATAACTTTACCGAATTACAAAATATTTTGCGAATAAATTATGGTAGTCATGACGCTTTAACGGTTTTCCAACTGCAAAGGATGAATTGCAAAAAGAAATCAAAAGAATTGATTAATGAATACTCTCAGAGATTCATGAAAATTTATGATTTAGCGATCAAGTCGATATTAAACAAAACAACGATCCCGCAAAGTCACAAAACTGTCTTAATAGATGAGGAAAAGAAAAAAGGTCTCACTGATTTCCTGGAAGGACTAGAAAAAGAAATTTGCTTAGATGTAAAAACCGAACACCCTAATAATATCAGAGAAGCAATTACTTCTGCAATTAAGGCTGAAATAACATTGAAAACACGAACGATGAACAATTGGTCAGAAAAATCTTATCAGGGTCCTAGTCGTCAAATCAATTACAAAAATAAGAACAAAAACGGAAAAACTTTCACAAAGAATTTTCAAAAAGTATGCTATAATTGTGAAAGGCCAGGACATGTACTTTCAGAATGTAGGAAAAGACAATTTGAGAATAGACCATTTAACAAACGGGATTTTCAAAATGCTCCTCACAGTTCCAAAGATCCTCCTCCTCAAACTCACCATGTCCAAGAAAACGAGCAAACACCACAAGAATCTGTAGCATCAGAAACCAAGAATGTAAACTTGCTCACATTTTTCCGAAACTAGATGACGCTAAAGAAGGAATATTCTTGATCGATCCAGGCTCAACAATATCATTGATAAAAAGAAAATTGCTAAATGATCCGACAAAAATAATTACAAAAGGAAAAAACATTTCAACAATTGCTGACGAAACTTTAAAGCCAGAAGGTATAATTGAAACAAAATTATTTTCACAACCAGTTGAATTTCACGTAATTCCCTTACATCTATCAATGAAAGAAGACGGATTAATTGGATTGAATTTGCTCCAACAACTCGAAGCGAAATGGGATATGGGAAAACATATTTTTCAATTTGGACCTCGTACTTATACAAAAGATCCACCCAAATAGGAAACGAATATGCCTGCACGAACAGATTGCTTACGCACTTTTGATATCGAAGGAATTCTAAATGGATATGGAAAAATAGAACTAAAAGATTACGATGTATTAGTAAACGTTCAAAACGATCAAGCCACATTTCCTATTCCTAATTGGACAAACAAAGATGGTTGAACAAGAAAACTAAAAGCAGAACCGATCAATCATTTGGATGTTAAAAATTATGAAATACCAGAGTTAACGAATAAAAGAGAAAAGTTACTTGTGGAAAATACACGATTGAATCACATTAAAGAAGGACAAGACGAAATTTGGAAAATTATTAAAAGATATCATGATATTTTTGTACTACCGGGAGACCCACTTCCAATGACAAGATTAACGGAATATTCAATAGATTTGACTGACGAAAAACCAATACATACAAAACAATACAGATATCCAACTATCCATCAAGAAGAAATCAAAAAACAAATGAAAGAAATGCTAGAAAAAGGAATACCAAGAGAAAGTGATTCACCTTTTAATTCACCTCTATAGATAGTACCCAAAAAGACTGATTCATCCGGTAAAAAGAAATGGAGAATAGTGATTGATTATTGGAAAATTAATGAGAAAACAAAACAAGACGCTTATCCGTTACCAAACACTGATGAAATTTTAGACAATCTGGGAAACGCTGAATATTTTTCTGCTTTTGATCTTGCGTCCGGTTTTCATCAAATAGGTGTAAAAGAAAAAGACAAACAAAAAACCACATTTTCAACGAAAGATGGCCATTACGAATACAACAGAATGCCTTTTGGATTAAAAAATGCTCCGCCAACATTTCAAAGAATGATGAATAAAGGATTACAAGGACTGATTGGTAACAATTGTTTCGTATATATGGACAACGTCATTGTATTTGGGAAAACCTTAAAAGAACATAATAAAAATTTGGAAACACTTTTTCAAAGATTCAGAGATATCGAATTAAAGTTGCAACCTGATAAATGTGAATACTTGAAACCAGAATTGGCTTATTTGGGTCACATTATTTCAAAAGAAGGAATTAAACCGAACCCGGAACGAATAGAAAGAATTGTAAATTATCCAAGACCAAAGAATCAAAAGGAAATTAAACAATTTCTAGGACTTGTGGGCTATTATCGGAAATTCATCAAAGACTTTTCTAAAAAAGCATTACCCTTAACGAATCTACTTAAAGAAAAAACAATTTGGCAATGGACATCCGCTGAAGAAAACTCATTTATAACATTGCGAAATTCATTGTGCACGGAACCTGTTTTAGCATATCCTGATGTGAATAAACCATTCATATTATCAACAGATGCTAGTGGAAAGGCAATAGGTGCGATATTATCTCAAGGAGAATTAGGTAAAGATAAACCCGTTTCATATGCTTCAAGAACACTAAATCTGGCAGAACAAAATTATTCTACTACGGAAAAAGAATTATTGGCAATTGTTTGGGCAGTAAAACATTATCGACATTTTCTATACGGATGAAAATTCAAAATCATCAAGGGTCATAAACCATTAACTTGGCTCATGAATCTGAAAGATCCTTCTTCACGGTTAATGAGATGGAAATGGAAATTGGAAGAATATGACTTTGAAATCATACATAGGAAAGGAAAATCTCATGCAAACGTAGATGCTTTGTCTCGAATAAATATTTTGGAGGATGAAATCCCTGATGCTTTGGATGAATTTATGAATGATACGTACCCAAGTTACGATGATTATTTGGAAAAAAAAGATTCATTTGAAAAATCAGAAAACATATTTTTCAAAGAAGGAAGAATAAACAAAAATGGTCTAGAAATAACGGACAATCATAATGAAAAAGGATTTTTAATTGATTGTGATGGTGACGAAATAGCCTAGTACGGAGAAATTAAAACAAGAATGATGAACAAACAGTCAATAGAGATTAGAATAAAAGATTTGAGAATTCGAAAAATAATTATAGAAATAATCGAATATATACATTCTAAGCTAAATCCAGAAAGAGAGTTAGTAATCTATGTAAATCAGGTGAAAGATCCCACTTCACAAAAAGAAAAAGAAAGAATAGTAAAGGAATTTCATGAATCCGTAATTGGAGGACATAATTGTTGTGCCCCGCAATTCAGCGCATAACTTAAGGCGCATAGCAACGAGCATATTCGACTTGCGAAGTCGAGAGGCCATATTGCCCCTGTGCAATGACAGCAGTTTTGGCGAATGAAGCACCTCCAGAGGTGACTTTGGCGACACGCGCCGCTGACTCGACATCGTACGATTCGAACGTTCCAGAACGTTCAATCGCCAATAACCGAGCTAACAATTAGAGGTACCGAAAGGTAAAAGTCAGTCTTCGGGTGGTAACCGAAGAGGTCGGTCTCAAGGCAACTTAACATCTTGCACGACAAATGTTGCCTAGTTATAATAAAGTTGAATATTTGTAAGTTCACAATTCTCGAGTTGGAGATTTACTCATTATTGGAAGTACCCAGCTACCCGTCCTCGATCGCCCGATTCTCGACACCAGTCTCTTCGGGGACGTAACTCCAAGGGCACAATCATGTTGGCGCAAAACTAGCGGCACAACATAATGGACCACAAAGGACGATAGAAAAATTAAGACAAAAATATAACTGGTCAGGAATGACTAAAGACGTAGAAAAGATAATTCAACGATGCCAAATATGCCAAAAAGAAAAATTAACGTCACAAGTAACAAGACCCAATCCAGGAAACCCTGATATTCCGATAAATCCAAACGATAAACTATCATTGGATGTAATGGGACCATTTCCGATTAATCAAGGATATAAATATATATTGGTTATACAAGACTACCTAACAAGATATTTGGTAATAACTCCGCTCAAGACAAAGAACTCGCAAGAAGTACTCGAAAAATTCTGGGAGAATTATTGTAAAATTTTCGGAATCCCAAAAGGAATATTAACAGACAACGGCGTCGAATTTAAAGGAAAATTCCATGAAGTCATGTGCGAAAAATTAAAGGTTAAATATACAGCGACTTCTGTGTATCACCCACAGTCAAATGGGAAAAATGAAAGAGCGCATAGGGAAATCCTCAATTACGTACGGAGTTACATGGTGGAAAGTACCGATTGGGTAAAACAATTGTCTAGGGCCAAGATCTCATATAATTCGACAAGGAATGAAAAGACCGGAGTGTCACCTTTCGAATTTTTATTTGGTTATGCCCCGAACATTCCACTGGACGCCGAAGAATTAGAAATGACGATAAAGGAAAAATATGACTCGTTACGAAGATATCGGGAAAAGGTCCGAGAAAAAGCGAAAGAGCAAATCGAAAAATCTTAAAAGAAAACTCGTGAACGATTAACCCTCCAAAGAATTCCAAGATCCCTGAGAGTAGGACAAGAAGTGTTAGTAAAAAGTAAACAACCAGGGTTAACAAAACTAAGGACTCCATGGGAAGGACCTTATATTATCGAAAAAATATTAAACGAGCAGAGCATAGTAATAAGAAGAGGCAATGACCTCGTTACATAAAATAAAATAGATGTAAAACCCTATTTTACAGATGGGAATGAATCCGATGATACGATTAACAGTACTGACGATACTGATAGCGACGCTATTGATCCCAATGACCCGCAGCCAGGGCCAAGTCATGAACATTGGGAATGAAAAATCAGTCTATTTGGAAAGTATGGGAAAGGCACATGTTTATCATGAAACCTGGAAATTAATCATTGGAATAGAATTTAGTCACTTACGGGAAGAAATATTTTTGTTAGAGAATAAGACAAGGGAATTATATAATATATGCTTACAATATAAACCGGGATTCATACGTCAAAGTATAAAACAGATCGAAGCGCAAATTAAAAGAAATGAAATATTGGAAAGTCAATTAAAGACGCTATATCATTTAATTGGTCGCAGAATAAAAAGAGGACTCTTTAATATAGTTGGAGAAGGAATAAAACTACTATTTGGAACATTATCGTCCTCTGATGCTACCTACTTTAATAATGAGATTGATGAATTAAGAAACGATAATTTGCTAATAGCGCATTTGGTAAAAAATCAGACGACTCTAATGATGAATCAATTGAAAAACAATGATAAAACTTTTAAAGATATGATTATGCAATTTGAATTGTTGAGTGGAAATATAAAGAATTTGCATGAAGAAACAAGAAGCAATACAATTAATATACAAATTAATGAAATTTTATCAGGATACGCCACATTATATCAAGATTTGAAGACAAGTATAACAGATTTATTGAATGCAATCATTGATGGAAAACATGGGATAGCGCATCCTCAAACACTTCCTCCACACTTGATATTTGAAAATTTGAGAAACCATACAAATTACCCTCATTTCTTCCCAGTTCCACTAAATGAAGAGCATCTTTCTACATTAATTGACATAAGTCATTTAAGGGCGGGGTAAAGTATTAAAATTTTTTTTTTTTTCATTTTTTAAATGAATGCATAATATCTCAAGAATATTGTGTTAAAATTTCATGTCGATCGGAGTAAAATTGACGAAGTTATGAGTATTTGAGCGTCTATTGCTCCATGCCGGGTTTTATACCTGGGCGGCAGCTGCGCGGCGCGTTATTGTATTTTTCGACCCCGAATAAATTTCTTGATAAATGGGCCTGTTCCGGTCCCGTTATGTATATTCGAGGCATGGTGTATATTACTATACACATTAGTCTGTACATCAGTTGACCGCTGTATGCCGTGCTGAGCAGTAGCAAGTCACACTAACAGTTTGAGTCCGTTTTCGTTCGTGTTCGTACCTCGAAAAATAAGCAGACAAGATCGTGAGAACGGTATTGGGCAATTGTGCCGACCGAAAAAAAGTGCCTCCTCAAAAGCGTAAAAACGACGAACCATTAGCTAATAGCGCATCAGCGAAAAAAATTAAAAATAATCCCGCTGGGGTGGTAGAAGACATCCAAAAACATTATCGAATGATAGATTTCGTTCTTGTTTTTTTGACTATTACTACTGTAGTCAAATGTGTGAAGTGTGATGGAAAAGTTACATTCCAAACATGCGAAAAAGAAGGTCTTGGTTTCAAGATCAAAGTTACATGTGAAAAGTGTAAACAGCCTCACTACATTCCATCAAGTGAAAGAATAGACAGTGGTGTATACGATGTCAATTATCGATTTGCTTTCGTAATGCGAGTGTTAGGCTTAGGTTTAGCCGGATGCAATAAGTTCTGCGGACTAATGGATTTGGCGAGTGCTTTCTTATCGAAACCAGCCTATAATTTATATATGAAAAAACATTGGGAAGCGATACAAAATGTGGCCAAGAAGTTCTTCGCATCGGCTGCACAAGAAGAGAAAAAAGCAATGTCTGAAGCAAATAATATAGAAGAAACGTCAGAATTGACTGTATCAGGCGACGGCACTTGGAAAAAAAGAGGATTCTCTTCGTTATTTGGCGTTGCTTCTCTAATTGGATATTATACTGGAAAGGTACTTGACATTTTTGTAAAAAGCAGTTACTGCCACGGTTGTAAGACTTGGAAAAACAAATTGGATTCTGCCGAATACGAAGCGTGGTACGAAGAGCATGTGGATAGCGGTGATTGCAAAGCCAACCATGAGGGACTCTCTGGAAACATGGAGGTATCAGCAATTATAGGAATGAAAAATCTTGGGGTGAAATATCGTAACTACATCGGAGACGGTGACTCAAAGACGTACAGCGGCGTTGTCAATACAAAACCTTATGGTGAAGATTTTGTGATAAACAAAAAAGAATGCATAGGGCATGTCCAAAAGAGAATGGGAACACGTCTGCGTGGACTAGTAAAAACAAGCGTAGTTGACACAAAAACCAAGGCCGGAAAGATCGTAAAAAGAAAAAGCCTTTCTGGCAAAGGAAAGCTCACTGCTAAAATGATTGATAAATTGACTGTTTACTATGGACTAGCTATTCGACGTAATTATGATTCAGTTGAGAAGATGAAAAATGCCATATGGGCAACTTATCATCACTACAGTTCAACCGACGAGAACCCACAGCACGAGAAATGCCCAAGCGGCGAAGACTCCTGGTGCGAATGGCAGCAAGCTGCAGCTGCAGATGCTCTAGAATCATTCAAACACAGCTACACAGCCCTTCCTACTGACGTTCTGGAAGCCATTGAGCCCATTTATAGTGACTTGAGCAACGACGCACTTTTGCAGCGATGTCTTGGAGGTTTCACGCAAAATAATAATAAGAGTCTCAATCAACTTATTTGGAAAATCTCTCCAAAGTTAGTCAGTGGCACCTCTACAATTGTGGAAATTGCAGCTTATGTAGCTGCATGTACTTACAATGAAGGTTCTTTCGCTTTGTTGGCCTTTATGGAAGAGATGCAAATCAGTACAGGGCCAAGTTCTCACGAATGGGCCCGACAAGTTGACGATTTGCGAATTAGTAGAGCAGAGGAGCAAGCGGCGCACGACAGTAAAGAAGAAAGAGTTTTGCGTAGACAAACGCAAAAAGATGCTCTCGATCATCTTGATGGAAGCCTTTTGCTCTACGGACCTGGCATCGACGACTTTGAGTGAGTATAAGAAAATCATCGAGTTTTATTTTGAATTTCTAAAAATTCAAAGATAATTGAAAAATCTGAAAAAATTCATACGTATTCAGAAAAATGAACGAATCACGAAAAAAAATTGGGTTGCGGGGAAATTTGTTGACTAATTTTTTTTTTTCATCATTTTGTTAATAACATTTTGGAATTATTATTATGCAAAATTAATCTTTTGAGTACCTTTAATATGCATGAATTTTCTCAGATTTTTATGCAATCGAGAAGTGTTCTCAAACTTATGTGCAATGAGCGCTAAGCGACCAAACTCTTCTGCGTTTTTCAAACCGTTTTTCTGAGACTTGGCATATTTGAAGTCCGTGTGCACGATAACTCAAAATCTACTGGACCAATCGCTTTGAAATTTTGCACAGTACTTCTTCACATAATTCACCAGGTATTGTCGAGAGCTTTTTTGTTTTTTTTAATAATTACTAATTTTTCAACAACAAATTAGCCGATTTTTTTTAGCGAAAATCGGGTTTTTGGCTCCCAAGTGCTACGAAAAATCGAAAAATCGAAAAAAAAAATCCTCCCGTCATTACCTCGAGAAACATCTCCTTTAACAAATGCATTTTGATTTTTTTGTTTCAGATGATTCTGTTGCAAGTTATGGTGCACACCGCAAACCAACTTTTTTTCGAGGCGCCTCCGTGGTTTAATTTTCACTCGCTCAATTTTGAATATTTTGCAATGCAAATTTAGGAGAATATTGTTCAAATGTTACTTTATTATATGTACATTTTTCAATAAACGAACACTATCCGTTACGCCAAAAAAAAATCTTAAAAACATGCCTTTTTTCGCCGAATTAACTTTACCCCACCCTTAACAATAGCAGTAATACAAGAAAAGTTGATGTATATTCTGGAAGTACCAATATTAGAGGAATAAATGTAAGAAATATTGTATCCAATAGCGATTCCGAGTTATTCAATGATAAAAGGATATATATTATATCATATAGATACAGATTATATAGTAATTAATGAAGAGAAAACAAGATTCTTTCCGTTACAAATGGTAGAATTTGAAAAATTGAAAAGAGTAGAAAATACATATCTAATTCAAAGAAAACATCCAGATTATTCAACACAATCTTCTACATCATGTGTAATAACAATGATTCTCGCAAAGAAAGAAAAAATGTGTACGCCAAAATATATACAGTTAGAAAGTTCGCTGTTTATTCAATTAAAAACAGGGCAAGACTGGATTGTAATACCAGTAAAAGAAGAGACACTTCATGCATTATGTCCTGATAATGCGCCTAGATCAATCAAAATTGAGTCAAATGTAAAAGTTCATCTTGAAAAAGGATGTATAGCAATGGCAGCACACGCGATACTAAAAGCTTCTAATGTAATTAAAACAATTGAATCTGACATAATGTTACAAGGAAGTTTTAATGAATCAGAAATAAAAGATCTTCTACGAATTAAAAAGATTAAAGAAAAAGAATTAAATATTAGTGTAATATCTGAAAACTATATTGACTCGAAAAATTTACAAGAGTTGGGAACAAATATTGAAGAAATAAATCAACAAATAAATGAATTAGCATTACGAAGAAAATCGAAAACTATTAAAGAACATATTCAAGATGGACTTCAGTATTTTGGATATATCGCAGTAACCATTGTAATTACTTATATTTTGTATAAATTAGGTCTTGTAAGATGTTTGAGAAAAACGATTTCTTGTTGTTTAAGACCGTGCGTCATATTTGATCATTGTAACTTTGAAAATAATTCACAAACTATAGATCGACCGGAACATATACATCTTAGAGAATCATTGAAAGGAAAACCTAACTAAAGAACAAGAATTACAGAAATAGAAGAAAGTGGAGAATCGCCAAGGTTAATTCAAAAATCATTTAAACCAAAACAATCAACAAGGCAAATATGAAAAATTTATGGAGACCAAAATTCCTTAAGGGGGGAGGAATGTAACGATGTAACCTAATACTTTCTGGATAAGTCAGCCAGTGAGGCGATATTTTTTTTTGTCCCCACCAAGTAGCAGATACTAATTGCGTTATTCCTAAATCATATATAAGAGCATCCGCGAGCGCTAAGAGAGAGAGAGAGATAGAAAGAAAGACACAGAGAAGACATATCGTCATTCTCGATCCAGAGTCTCCGTCGAGCATATCAAGAATATCGTTGCCGAGCTTTGTGCATATTGTCCGCGTAGTTATAACTCTGGAATATTCATTCGGTCGTCATCAAGAACTTTCTACACAATCAACTACGCACTTCGATCGACGTTTACTACTTTTCCGCTATCGTGAAAGAAGAGTTTTCGGTTGGCGCATCATACTACAATCGTCAAGGAAGAAGAGGACTCCAAGAATAACACCGATCAATAATTCGTCATACGATTGTAATACTAAATAAAGAACACTCTTCGATAAGCGATAACGACGTTTTTTTAAAAACATATGTTCACCCAACGGTGTAACAATATATATATATATATATATATATATATATATATATATATATAAGTCCTAGCACATGCTAGGTCCGTCCCAATATTTTTTGAGATGAAATGGTTAATATTGGTACTGGTCCCAGTTTTTTGCTTAGATGAGAGGAGTATTGTGGGGACCGATCGTATTGTAGGATGAAAGGTCTCAATGAGGACCATCGAGAATATAACCAATGTGCCGGTAAATTAACCATACCCAAATATAAATATTCTTGAATGTAATCTAAACTACATGTAATTATTAATAAACTAAAATAGATAAACTTTTAATGTAAAATTATGATATTCATCATGTAATTTTACAAAATTAGGTATTAAAATCAATCTCAGATGTGGCTAGATGTATATTTTTAGACTAAAATGTAACATAATGAAATTAACATAAAAAAATGGGTAATTGGTTATCGAGACACAAAACATGGGAGCAATCTATTGTTTCACGTACACCTTTCTTCCGATATTATGCCTTTGCCGCGCTTGTAACTTGGAAATTTTCAGTTCCTAAGAAAGCCTCTGACAGTAGTACACATAGCTCACGTGTGTACAAGAGTACACTCTTTCACGATATACTACTGTATCGCATTCGTATAAGGAAACTATAAAATCCACGCAGCTATATTTTACCAACTTTTTAGTGGCGTTGCCATTGATTACTTAGTAAAAGTGTCTATTGCTTTGAAGGCGGCGCAGAATCTAGTGTGTAGTTAGGCGGCCGCTTATTCTCATATTGACCCAGGCCAAAACTGCTTCAATAGAGGATCGTCGAAGCTACTCGTCCACAAGTCATCTCGGGGGTACCCTATTTAGGACAAATCTATTTTTCATCATAAAGGTGCATCCCTTATTCAGTTCTCATAGCAACTATTATGAATCAATGAGAATACCGATATATAACGCAAAGAAGTCCTCGTGGAAAATATTCTATTTATCTTGTTCTATTTATAGTTGCCTATACGGTTCCCATTTCGACCATTCTAGCACGGGTATTGATATGCACCATTACACGGGGATATAATCACTAAGCATATTCATTATCGTAAAGGTTTTTGTTGGGTCCACAAGTCATATACTTATCCATTCGGTCCCTGGATTTACCATTACATGTCAATGTACACTACACAATATATTTCGGTGAAGGGGTTCATACCGGGACCATTTCAGAGGCGTAACGGTACACGTGAGGATATCTGGTACATACCAGGATCCTCCCATTATTTTATTTAGATAAAATGCTTTATATTGGTACTGGACCAAGATTTTTGCTTAGGCATGAGGAGTATTGTAGGTTCAAAGGTATTAGAGCCATCATCCATCAAAGCGGAGATGCGCGGAGCTGGAAAAAAAGCAATCGATCAACCGCTGAATTCATGTCTATCGAAGCTGAGCAGGGCGATTCTATTGGCTGTTTTTTTCTTGGTCCGCTCATCTCCACTTTGGTGGATGATGGCCCTTCCAAGAAGACCTCGTGGCAAACATTCTTTTTGTCGTAAATATACTTCTTGCAACCAGCACACTGTTGATACTATTTTCCACCACGTGGTATTTTTACGTTATTACACTTGTTAAAACGTTCGCGCTATCGCGTTTCAACTCAAATTATATGCGAAACTGTTACTCGAATTTGTAATTAATAATCAAAAAATATAATCATAAGCAATGTTCAAATTTTTATACTATAAACACATTCCCTTCTGTAATCCTCCATCTATACAAAACTAGTATCGTATTTTTAGATTAGTTTGGGCCTCGTGGATGCCTTATAAAAACGCAATCTACAGTCGCCTATACGGTCCCCATTTTGACCATTCTATTGGGAGTACAAATTAATTCGGTCCGTTTTTTTGTGGTAAAAAATCCATTTATTTGAAAATAAAAGGTATGAATAGATTAATCAAAGTATTGTCCATCGCTGGCTACTATTTTGTCCCACCTCTTAGGCAATTTTCGAATTCCATCTCGAAAAAAAGTCTCGTCTTTTGAGGCGATCCAAGTTTTGAGCCAATTTTCGATTTCTGCGAGAGAAGTGAACCGGCGACCTGCTAAATCCTGCTGCATCCGTCAGAACAACCAGTCAGAAGGAGCAATGTCCGGAGAATAAGGCGGGTGCGGTAAAATATCCCATTTGAGCGTTTCCAAATATTTTTTTACGACTTTTGCGACATTAAGCCGAGCGTTGTCATGCAGAAGAATAATTTTGTCATGTCTTTGTTCGTATTCCGGCCGTTTTTCTCGTAATGCACGGCTCAAAAGAATCAATTGTACTCCATACCGATCGCCCGTAATGGAATCGCCAGGTTGTAGCAGCTCATTGGCTCATTTGGCTGTCCAGGGCGAGGCTTGTCTTCAACGCTGAAATCACCGTTCTTAAAGCGTCGAAACCATTCCCTACATAATTTATCAGTTGGAGCATCATCACCATAAACTTTAACAAGCATTCGATGCGCTTCAGCTGCACTTTTCTTCCAATTAAAGCAGAAAAGTAAAACTTCCCGCAAATGCTGCTTAGTTAACACAAAATTTGACATATTCAACACAGTAAAAAACAAGGTTTTTAATGGAACTCAAAGCGATATAAACTGAATGTTATTGACAGATGTCTAACCTCTCTGAAACCACCGAAATCAGCTGTCACTATGAAACATTCATAACAGCCAGAGCCATCTCTTGAAAACGGACCGAATTAATTTGTACTCCCAATAGCACGGGTACTGGTATGCACCATTACACATGGTTATACGCACTAAGAATATTCTTTATCGTAAAGGTTTTTGCTGGAACCACCCGTCATATACTTATCCATTTGGTCCTTGAATTTACCATTACATGTCCATATACGCTACACAATGTTTTTGGTGAAGGGGTTCCAACCGGTACCATTTCAGAGGCTTAATGGTACATGTGGGGATATTTGGCACATACCCGGACCGCCCTACTATTTGGTTTAAGGACATGTATCACGCGCCGCCGACCACTTCGAAATTTTGAAATGCCATTTCTCCCAAACGGAACAACCAATTGGAATGAAATTTCTTGTGGGCATGCAGGACGCCAGCTCCGAGAGCATGGTTCTTGCCATTTTCCCAAATTTCCAAAAAAAAATGTACAGTTTGTGGTTACCATGGGATAAATTGTGAATTATTAACTATTTCATCGCGTTTTCGGTAATTTGGAGGGAACCATGCTCTCGACCATGAAAAATCACACATTTCGAGCTTTGTTTCACTTGTTTTCATGAATAAATGGCGGAGAAAACTCATTTTGAAATTTTTCACATAAAAGTCGCAAAATTGTACCATCAAAGCTCAAAATATTATCGACGGACACGATAGTCTAGTTCATCTGTTTTCTACCTGACAGCGCGCAGCTCGCATCGTTCCGTTTTTACCGACCACGCTCGTATCCTTCCGAGACAGCAAATTGTTTTTTGACAGTCGGAAGCGGCACCCCTCGCGGAACGTTGTATATTCGTTCGGTTGACATGCAGTTTTTTTTTCGAAATACGTTGCTGCGTGCGCCATACATTCGCAAGAATTCTAGAACGGGTCGGTTTATCCGCGATGTGTGAAAAAGGGTTTACCAGTATAGTCGTGAAACGTGCGTCGAATCGGCGAAAAGTTCACGTGATCGGCCGAATATTTGTGTACAGTGCGCAAATGACCAAGTGTGCCATTCCGAAACTGGGTCGCGAAAAGAAGTGCTCGAGAAGGAAAATGTCG
Source organism: Ophion ventricosus (assembly GCA_963932345.1). Classification (NCBI taxonomy): domain Eukaryota; kingdom Metazoa; phylum Arthropoda; class Insecta; order Hymenoptera; family Ichneumonidae; genus Ophion; species Ophion ventricosus. The sequence goes on from OZ010725.1 coordinate 6,217,652, forward strand.
AGCAGCGCAATTCCTAGAAGGCGGTTGCTTTGCGTATCGGTGAGTGCAGCGAAGCCTTGCCTGATCATGCGCCTGGTTATTTTTCAATCCCTGCCTCGTTATTGTTTAACCCATTCCCAGCGATCGGGTTATCTTACCTGTTGCCTTCCTTTCGTGTCTCGGGTTATCTGTTCTCGTTATTTTGTAATCCCTCCCCATCGATTCGGTTATTTTACCTACCGTCTCCTTTTTGAGTCTCGGGCTATCTGTCATCGTTATTTTTTGTGCCCTCCCCATCGATCGGGTTATCTCACCTACCGTCTTCTTTTCGAGTCTCGGGTTATCTGACCTCGTTATTTTGTAATCCCTCTCCATCGGTCCGGTTATCTCACCTACCGTCTCCCTTTCGAGTCTCGGGTTATCTAACCTCGTTATGTTGTAATCCCTCCTCATCGATCGGGTTATCTCACCTATCATTTTCCTTTCGAGTCTCGGGCTATCTGTCATCGTTATTTTTTGTGCCCTCCCCATCGATCGGGTTATCTCACCTACCGTCTCCCTTTCGAGTCTCGGGTTATCTAACCTCGTTATTTTGTAATCCCTCCTCATCGATCGGGTTATCTCACCTACCATTTTCCTTTCGAGTCTCGGGCTATCTGTCATCGTTATTTTTTGTGCCCTCCCCATCGATCGGGTTATCTCACCTACCGTCTTCTTTTCGAGTCTCGGGTTATCTGACCTCGTTATTTTGTAATCCTGCCCCATCGATCGGGTTATCTCACCTACCGTCTCCCTTTCGAGTCTCGGGTTATCTGACCTCGTTATTTTGTAATCCCTCCTCATCGATCGGGTTATCTCACCTGCCGTCTTCATTTCGAGTCTCGGGTTATCTGTCCTTGTCATTTTTCAATCCCTCCCTATCGATCGGGTTATTTTACCTACCGTCTCTCTTTCGAGTCTCGGGTTATCGTACCTTGTTACTTTGTAATCATTCTCCATCGATCGGGTTATCTCACCTATCGTCTCCCTTTCGAGTCTCGAATTATCTGTCCTCGTTATTTTTCAATCCCTCCCCATCGATCGGGTTATCTTACCTACCGTCTCCCTGCCGGGTCTCGGGTTATCTGACCTTGTTATTTAGTAATCCTTCTCCATCGATCGGGTTATTTCACCTACCGTCTCCCTTTCGAGTCTCGGGTTATATGACCTCGTTAACTTGTAATCCCTCCCCATCGATCGGGTTATCTTACCTAGCGTCTCCTTTTCGGGTCTCGGGTTATCTGACCTTGTTATTTAGTAATCCTTCTCTATCGATCGGATTATTTCACCTACCGTCTCCCTTTCGAGTCTAGGGTTATCTGCCCTCGTTATTTTTTAATCCCTCCCCATTGATCGGATTATCTTACCTACCGTCTCCCTTTCGAGTCTTGGATTATCTGTTCTTGTTATTTTTCAATCCCTCCCCATCGATCGGATTATCTCACCTACCGTCTCCCTTTCAAGTCTCGGGTTATCTGTCCTTGTTATTTTTAACTCCCTCTCTATCGATCGGGTTATCTCACCTACCGTCTCCATTTCGAGTCTCGGGTTATATGTCCTCGTTATTTTTCAATCCCTCCCCTTTGATCTGCCGACAAGCTGCCGAAAAAAACCTGGCGGGGAGAAAACCTTTGAACATATTCGTTTAAACAATAGGCATTATTTGTTAAATTGTAGCACTCTCTCGCAGAGAGAACATCTAGTGACCTCCATTGCTGGGATATTTTAGTCGTGGAAAACCTCCGAAGGTAAACTTCGGCAGAGCGAACGAATTCCGACAGTATTTCTTTAAACAATAGGCCTGTTTTGTAAAATTTTACCACTTTTTTGCCATGTGAGTCTCGGGCGATTTCATTCGTCCGCGATAAACGTCGAAGTCAAATTCATCAACGATGACCTGCATCGAGAATATAAATCCAGCTCGAGCTTATTTGTTCAAATTAATTTTAAAAGACTGGAATGGTCTTTATTAATTTAAAAAAGACCGGAATGGTCTTTTTAATTTAAAAAAGACCGAAATGTCACCACCCTTCCACAAGACAAAACTTTAGCAAACTTCGTTTGCAAGCGTAATCAAATTACTACCGATGAATGCCGTCGAGAAAAGAAATCGATACCAGTCCATTTCTTTAAACAATTCATGATAGCAAAATTTCACCGCTCTTCCGTAGAGCGAGACTCCAGGGATCTTCATTGCTAAAGACTTTGATCCGCGAATAACCCACCGAAAATAAATCCTGCCAGAGAGGAAAAATGTTGAACATATTTGTTTAAACACAATAGGCATTAATTGTCAAATTATAGCACTCTCTCGCAGTGAGAGTCTCTAGCGATCTCCATCGCTAGAAATGTTTGCCTTGGAAAACCTGCCGAAGCTCAACCCCGGCAGAGAGAACGAACGCTGAACGTAATTGTTTAAACAATAGGGATCGCCTGTCAAATTTCGCCATTCTTTTGCTGAGTGAGTCTCGAGCGATCTCGTTCGTTCGAGAATTTGGCAGAAGTCGAATGCAGCGATGATAAGCTGCATCGAGAATATAAATCGTGCATGAGCTTATTTGTTTAAATTAATTAATAAAGCTTGGAAAAATGTCCCTTCCCTGCCTCAAGACGAGTCTTTAGAAAACTCAGTTCACTAGAAAGTTCAACAGTAATCAAATTTCCAGCGACGACTATCGCCAAAAAAAGAAATCAATTTAAGCCCATTTGTTTAAACAATTCACGATCGCAAAATTTCACCGCTCTTCCGTAGAGCGAGACTCTAGCGATCTTCATTGCTAGAAACTCCGATCGGCGCTCGATCTGCCGAAAATAAATCCCGGTAGAGAGAAAAAATGTTGAACATATTTGTTTAAACAATAGGCGTTAGTTGTTAAATTTTAGCTCTCTCTCGCAAAGAGAGTCCCCAGCGATCTCCATCGCCCGAAAATTCTGACCTCAGGAAACCTGCCGAAGCTAAACCTCGGCAGAGAGAACGAACGCTGAACGTATTTGTTTAAACAATAGGGATCGCCTGTCAAATTTTGCCATTCTTTTGCTGAGTGAGTCTCGAGCGATCTCGGTCGTTCGAGAATTTGGCCGAAGTGGAATGCAGCGATCATAAGCTGCATCCAGAATATAAATCGTGCATGAGCTTATTTGTTTAAATGAATTAATAAAGCTTGGAAAAATGTCCCTTCCCTACCTCAAGACGAGTCTTTCGAAAACTCAGTTCACTAGAAAGCTCAACAGTAATCAAATTTCCAGCGACGACTGTCGCCAAAAAAAGAAATCAATTTGGGCCCATTTGTTTAAACAATTCACGATCGCAAAATTCCACCGCTCTTCCGTAGAGCGAGACTCTAGCGATCTTCATTGCTAGAAACTCCGATCCGCGGTCGACCTGCCGAAAATAAATCCCGGTAGAGAGAAAAAATGTTGAACATATTTGTTTAAACAATAGGCGTTAGTTGTTAAATTTTAGCTCTCTCTCGCAGAGTCCCCAGCGATCTCCATCGCCCAAAAATTCTGACCTCAGGAAACCTGCCAAAGCTAAACCTCGGCAGAGAGAACGAACGCTGAACGTATTTGTTTAAACAATAGGGATCGCCTGTCAAATTTCGCCATTCTTTTGCTGAGTGAGTCTCGAGCGATCTCGTTCGTTCGAGAATTTGGCCGAAGTCTAATGCAGCGATGATAAGCTGCATCGAGAATATAAATCGAGCATGAGTTTATTTGTTTAAATTAATTAATAAATCTTGGAAAAATGTCTCCACCCTGCCTCAAGACGAGTCTTTAGAAAACTCAGTTCACTAGAAAGTTCAACAGTAATCTAATTTCCAGCGACGGCTGCCGCCAAAAAAGAAATCAATTTGAGCCCATTTGTTTAAACAATTCACGATCGCAAAATTTCACCGCTCTTCCGTAGAGCGAGACTCTAACGATCTTCATTGGTAGAAACTCCGATTTGCGGTCAACCTGCCGAAAGTAAAACCCGGTAGAGAGAAAAAATGTTGAACATATTTGTTTAAACAATAGGCGTTAGTTGTTAAATTTGAGCTCTCTCTCGCAGAGAGGGCCTCTAGCGATCTCCGTTGCTAGAAAATTCTCGCTTTGGAAAACCTGCCGAAGGTAAACCTCAGCAAAAAGAATGAATGCCGAACGTATTTGTTTAAACAATAGATATGACTTGTAAAATTTCACCACTCTTTTCTTGAGTGAGTCTCGGGCGATTTCGTTGGTTCGAGAATTCGGCCGAAGTCGAATTCGAGAATATACATCGGGCTCGAGCTCAATTATTAATTAAAATCTTATAAATTAAAAAAGGATAAAAAAATATCACCACCCTTCCACAAGACGAGTCTCTACCAAACTCTGTTTGCTAGAAAGTTCAATCGTGAAATTTCCACCGATGGCCGGTGTCAAAAAAATATATCGGTTCGCACCCATTTGTCCGTACAATGTAACAAAGTTTCACCGCTTTCTGCAAAGCGAGCGCAATGTCATGAGGCGTAGCATGGTCGCTAACCCTAGTGTGTGTACATCACTCTATACACACATACTTATATATAAGCTGTTTTCGATTCGACCGAAGAGCGTGCGGAAACCTTACATTGTTTCTGCATGCGACGGCGTAGCGAATACACACTCATACACGAGCGCACACGATCGTTGTTTACTATACGGTTTCGACTCTTCGACGTAGCGCGGAGCATCGAAACCATGTAGGAATCGACCGTGGCGCCATCCGGCGGGAGTAGCGGTAGTTCGCAAAACTGCGAGCTCTGCTCTACCGCCCTGACGGGACCCCGCGTCGAAATTTCCTGGCGTGTTATACATGCCCTTAAATGGAATGGTTAATATTGGTACTGGTCTCAGACTTTTGCTTAGATCCGAGGAGTATTGTAACCACCGATCGTGTTGTAGGTTCACAGGTTCAGGGCCACTATTCACCAAAGCCGAGATGAGCGGAGTTGGAAAAAAGCAAGCGCTGAATTTATGTCTAGCGAAGCAAGCAGAGCGATTCTATTGGCTGTTTTTCCTAGCTCCGCTGACCTCCGCTTTAGTAGATGTTGGCCCTTCGAAGAAAACCTCGCTGCAAATATTCTCTTCGTCATAAATATATTTCATTTGGACCAGCACACCGGTGATAGGTACTATTTTCGACCATGTGGCATCTTTACATTATAAACCTTAGTGAAGTGTTCGTGTTGTCGCGTTTCACCTGAAATTATATGCAAAACCGTGACTCGAATTTGCAATTAATAATAAAAAATATAATCATAAACAACGTTCAAATTTGGATACTATAGATACGTTTTTTTTCTGTAACTCTCCATCTATACAAAATTTAGTATCTTGTTTTTAGATAAGTTTGCGCCTCGCGGATGTCTTGTAAAATAGCAACCCACAGTTGTCTATACGATGCCCATTTTGACCATTCTAGCACGGGTACTGGTATGCCCCATTACACGTGGATATAAGCACTAAGAATATTCATTATCGTAAAGGTTTTTGTCGGGTCCACAAGTCATATAATGATCCATTCGGTCCCTGGATTTATCATTACATGTCAATGTACGCTACACAGTGTTTTTCGGTGAAGGGATTCATACCGGTACCATTTCAGAAGCGTACGGTACAGGTGAGGATATCTGGCACATACCAAGATCGTCCCATTATTTTATTTAGATAAAATGCTTTATATTGGTACTGGTCCAAGATTTTTGCTTAGGTGCGAGGACTATTGTAGGTTTAAAGGTATTAGGGCCACCATTCACCAAAGCGGAGATGAGCGGAGCTGGAAAAAAGCAATCGATCAACCGCTAAATTCATGTCCATCGAAGCTGAGCAGGGCGATCCTATTGGCTGTTTTTTTCTAGGTCTGCTTATCTCTGCTTTGGTGGATGATGGCCCTTCCAAGAAGACCTCATGGCAAACATTCTATTTGTCATAAATATACTTATTGCAACAAACACACGGTTGACACCATTTTATACCACGTGGTAACTTTACGTCATTAAAGTTGGTAAAACGTTCGTGTTTTCGCGTTTCAACTCAAGTTATATGTATAACTGTTACTCGAACTTATTATTAATGAAAAAAAATATAATCATAAACAATGATCAACAGCAGCAGCAGCTGACGCGCAGCCAGTGTGCGGCTTTGGTGATTGTCCATGTTAAGCAATTCTGGCTGGGACTAATAGTGGGATGGGTGATCGCAGAGCTATGCACTGGCTGGCATGCTCGTTGGTGAGCGGGAGGTAGTTATATTGAGTCACCGATGGTAATACAACTGAAACTCAGTAAAATGTAGTCGCCTGTATCAGCACAGGTTTTTCACAGTTTCCTTGTGCTCTCACACAAGTGCGATTCACTAGTGCATCAGGGAAGAGTGGCTATAAGCAACACTCTAGTGGGGTTTCTCAGGAACCAGAACTAATTGTAAATAAACTATGAACAGGGTAGGTCAAGTGTAAAGGGATGGGATCGTAAAATTCCGAAAGAGAAGGAATATTGGAAATACAAAACTAATTAATCATCGATTATAATAATAGAAAACGATACAAACACTTAATAAAATTAAATAAAACGCGAAAATCAACTGAAATGGATGAAATCTTTGAAATACATGAAAAATATGAAATTTTTTTTTTAGATTTTAAGGGTTGTCGTCACTTGGATTTCGGACTGTTCGACCCAAAATTTAGATGTTTACCTTTACAACATTTAGATGCTACCCTTGAACGCTATTTTCCGACGACTGGTTGTATACTACCATCATGAGTTATACATCCGCCTATTGTTCCCACTTTAAATAATATGGCAGCACGTGGTCCAATGGTGTTTACCGTTATATATAGATGTATGGATTGAGGTTATTTTTTTATCATAACAGCTTCTGCTGGGTCCGAAAATCATATCATTTTCCAATCGGTCCCCAAATTAACCTTTTCAAAATAATGGTGGTACCGGTAAACACCATTGCATGCGAATGTACTCATCGCAGCTGTATACTTCTATAAGTGTGCATGTAAGAATCAATATAAAGGCGATTCTACTTCTGACAAGGGGTCCCATTATGACAGCACTTGATCATGTGTTGAAATAATGCCATTTTTTTAAATGTAAGAGTAGAAGGGGAAATTCTTAGTCAAGCTTAAATACTATATAATATAAAATTTATACTATATAAAACCATAAAACATAAAGCATAATGAAACAGGCTACAATGGCACTGGTCTAAAAAATGCAAGTGAACAAAGTAGATAGACATGTATAATTTTTTAGCGATTGAGAATCACGTCCCTTTAATTTTTCCCTGCAAAAGATTCAACAATTCAATAGGTTATTGTTAGGATATCGCTGTGATATCCTGATAATCGTAGAAGCAAAACTGGAATGTTCGTTCTTTCTGGTTACTGATCTGTGCATCGTACGAATGTAAGGAAAAATGTGTGACATCTTTTTATTACATTTTTTTTAAACAAAGCCCGATTAGCGATAGTGCCTAAAGAGCCTTTAAATTTTAACTCGGTTTTTCACGTACAAAACCTTCAAATCATTTTTATGGCTCGAACGGGTAGTATTAAAATTGTTACAATATAAATAATTTTCTTCTGTACCTCTCCGTTTATATGGAATTCAGTATCTTATTTTTATATTAGTTTGCGCTTCGCGAATATGCTGTAAAATCGCAGCTTACAAAGTTGCCTATACGGTCCTCAATTTGACCATTCTGGCACTGGTCCTGTTATGCACTATTACATGTGTATATCTAAGAATATTCTTTATCGTAAAGGTTTTTGCTGGGTCCACAAATCATATACTTATCCATTCGGTCCTTGAATGTACCATTACATGTTGATGTACATTACACAGTGTTTTTTGGTGAATTCGTACATCACACGACCGCAGTCTTTGTCTAGAGGCGAGGTTGTCGAATTTTTGCCATCCTCTTATGCTTATAGCCACCATAGAACGTACGATTGACAGTTTGATCTCAATATTCACGGTAGTATATAACAACAACGGTCCTGATATATGCATGTATGCAAATTTACATGTCAGATTCACGATTTGTATTAGAACTCCTGGGTTGTCAGATTTTTGTAAAATCCTCTGCTATATAGTTATCTATCTCCGGGTGTTCAAGCCTTGGTGTATGCTAAGCCTCAGTTGGATGTCGGTCCTGTGAACGATAAGATCGTGCTGTCGCAATGTTCGCGTTGATACAGTTCAACGATGAGTCTTATTACATATGTAAAGAAAAAGATCTAAGGATAAAAGACAATAAATCTATTGTTCGGTACAAAGGATTACGGTTTGAGTGCACGGTTTTGGCGGTTAATGGTAAGTACGGAAATTAATTGTAACGTCCAAGATAACGATGTACAACGCATACAATGTACAATGGTACACATTTTCTATGAGATGCTAAGAAGCAACTACGTTTAATTATATTTAATGTGAATATTTTCAGCGGATAAAAAAAACCTGTTAGAATCAAAGGAAAATTTGGAATCCGAAGACAAAAGCAACGATGGAAAACAACTACTGTCGGAAAACTTATTCGATCGCTCGTCAAGTTATAATGCAGGTTCGTATCTTGTGCATAGGATTTTGTTTTCTCTTTGGCTGATCATTTTGGATGATGTTATATTATAGTTAAAAGTTTATTTATAGAAAATAACCCCGTACTTGGGCTTATTGTTGATGAATTATGGTGGATAAAATGTAGTACATGCAATAGAGTTTAATACTTAGGTTTATGAAGTATGTTCATTACTTTTCGAGTGGCCATTTGTGTTTGCATACATCGCATAATAGACTTTATTGACGGATGAATAAAATAGTTATTTTTACGAATCTTGAACATTTTTTCAATTGAGAATGTTTTACACCATTACAAAAACTTTAAAGAAACAGAAAATTTCTTCATTTTTTTAGTGTTTTTTGAAGCGCTGTATATGTGTGGAAAATGGTCGTATCGAGATGAAAAAAAAAAACATTTTAAAGTTTCAAGTTTGTAGTTTCAAGATCTTTTGGCAAACAAATTTTTGTTCGCTACGGTTATCGTGTAATCGTAAGAAATAGCGCAAGACAAAAATGTTCTAATTTTTTTTGTTTTTTTTAAGGGTCCACAGGCTCGGGTAAATTTTTTCAGTTAAATCAATGCATAGGTCAATTAGCTTATTAGTTTAGCTTCGATGTGGTTTTTTGTTGATCTTTCTATGTCAATTTTTTTTGCTGAGGTATCGGACTTTGAATGAAAAATGATCCTTTTGTTTTTGATCATCGATGTCTCAGCAACCAATGATCGCACGGGGAATTATAGGGCAGTTATAAAAACTTGAAAAAATTGCCGACCACACCCTTTCATTAATCTTTAATTGTGAGAAAAAAATTTCACCCTTAACCTTGATTTGAAAAAGTACAAAAAAATTACTTTTTATGGTTTTTCAGTAAATCTACCACTACTTTACAAATATTGATAGAACGACTAATGTTGCCAGGTTTGTTTTAGCTTAATGTACCCCCAATAGCCCTGTAAATTTTCAAATTGATTCATCGAACCATTTTTCCGGACCGATTGATCAAAGTTTTACAATACAACTATGGGAACAAGTTTATTCTTCCTAAACATCACGTAATAATTATCAAAATTAAAAGACCGATTTTTCTACCTTTTTCACAACTTTGCAGTAGTTGTTAAATTTGAGAAAAAAAATTTCGAAACATTTAAATAAAAATTGATTTTTTTTATTTTGTAAAACACTTCAGGAAACAATACTAGCCTATTTTTTTGGAAGAAAATGAGTCAGTATTGAGTCAGTTTCCAGTAATGAGTCAGTTTCTTGAAATATTTTACAAATTAAAAAAAAAACCCAATGTTTTTTTAATAAAATTTTTCGAATTTTTTTCCCAAAGTTAACAAGTAACTAGTGCAAAGTTGTGAAAAACGTCGGAAAAAATTGGTCTTTTTTTTATAATGATTACACGATGTTTAGGGGATCAATACACTTGTTCCTTTAATTCGTTTGTAAAACTTTGATCAATCGGTCCGGAAAAATGGTTCGATGGATCAATTTGAAAATTTATTGAGCTATTGGGGGTACATCAAACTGAAAAAAAAACCTGGCCACATTAGTTGTTCCATCAATATTTGTAGTGTAGTGGTGAATTTACTGAAAAATCATACAGTCATATATGGTACTTTTTCAAATTAATGTTAAGGGTGAAAAAAACAAATTTCTCAAAAATCAATGAAAAGGTCTTGTAGGCGATTTATTCAAGTTTTTAAAACTGCCCTTTAATTCACTGTGCGATCATTGGTTGCTGAGATATCGATGATCAAAGACAAAAGGATCCATTTTCATTCAAAGTCGGATATCTCAGCAAGAAATTGACGTAGAGATACCAACAAAAAACCAAATTGCTGCTGAATAAACAAGCTAACTGACCTGTACATTAATTTACCCGAGCCCATGGACACTTGAAAAAAAAAAATTTGGAAAATTTTTGTCTTGCGCTATTTCTTATGATTACGCCATAGCCGAAGCTATCGACTATCGGAAGCAAAATGAAATATAGCTATGATATAAATTTTTAACAAATTGTAGAAACAGAGAAGAACAAAAGTGCACCGACGAAAGCAGAAAAAAAATACAAATTCTGATACCGATATCGTAGAGACAAGAGACTCTGGCAACATGGCTACGAAACGCGATCTTCTAGATGATGGTAGTATCGGAAACATCTCATGCGAATCTAATACCAGTAAGTCATTATAGTACATCGCTGTAAAATTTGTTTAACCGTCTATTGTGCTTATTTTGTATTACGTCTCGTATTGTATAAATTATGAAATATAGACGCAGAAAAAAATTGTATTATTATAAAAGGTGTTTGAGGAGATCATATAAATTAAAAGAAAAATTGAATTTCTTTCGTTAAGATGATCCCGAAAAAATCTCGGTCGCCGGTAAAAAAATGCCAATTATTGGCGAAGATAATTTTGCCGACGAAATTCAGAAAGATATATTATCAGAACGACGCAAATCAAACGATTCCTATTCTGATAATTTTGGAAATTCTAACATCCTACTTGAGCTGATTGAATTGGAGAAGGAGAACATCGTCATGTTAAATAACGAGCAGGCTGCAGAAAAAGAAAATTACCCAAGAAAAGATTCGGAAAATGATTTACCGATCAGAGACGCTGAAGCGCTTCAACAATATCTACTTACCCCAACTACAGGTATATATCGACATTGACTCATTCTTAAATTATGTCCTTTCGACATATTTCCTATTCTAGCTTTTACCTGCGACTTCGTCCGCGTAGATTTCGGATTTAAACTTTCTTTAAATTTAAACGGAGAAGATTAAGTTGGTCTGTTTATCTATGACTTTTCTGATTTCGCCAACTTAAATTAACACAAACTTTTCCACGACGTTGCAACCCTTTAAGGGTTAAATTTTGGAAACTATTGGAATACGTGTTCCATTAATTGTATTGTAAAGTATTTATGGCATTTTTTAAGTTGACCCAACCAAACAAATATGTTTTTCAACACAAACTTGTCTACCTCCTTGCAACCCCTTAAGGATCGAAGTTCAAAAAATCCTTTCTTAGTGCACTTCTACACCCTCTAAGGAACATATGTACCAAATGTCATGTTTCTATTTTCAGTAGTTTAGGCTGTGCGTTGTCTGTCAGGCAGTCACGGAAAAGTTATATATATGTAGATTATGGTTCTTAGTATTTCTTTTATGAATGTATAGGCAAAATAATGTATGGAGAAAAGATGACTATATTTTATGTGAGATGAGAAACTAACTCTTGTTTATTTAGATGATTTACAAAAAAATTCAGTCGGATATTCGAAAAAACCAACGATCATCGAAGAGAGAACTGTAAAGCTTTGCACCGAAAACAGTCAATCGAAAGTATGGCAACTAAACGTTACCAATCTGAACAATTCAAAACATCATAATAGTCTAACTGGACTGTCGTCGATCGAGCTCCTGCCTGAAGAAGGTTTGTCGAATGAACGTTTTTGTAAATCAAACAGACATACAATATAAATTCTACTTAATATATGTACGCGTCTATATATTTTCATTTATGTTATTATTTGTAGAAATAGACACATCTCTCACCGAAACCGCAACGGTTTTAATGAATGCCAGCAAATCCATTTGGGACTACTTTTTAGCAACTAATACGCTCGAAAATGACAATGACCAAACGCCTTCACCACTAAATCCCAAAAATACAGCCGATGAATGCTACGAATCGACCATTTCCGATAAAAATATTGCACTCGTCCCTTTGTCTCAGCGTGTGTAAGTTAAATTCAAAGTATACTGTTGACTAACAAAAATATCTGAACTATTCTTTATATCAAAAGTTTTATTAAAATGTACTATTTTTTAATTAGATGCGCCAAAAAAGAAACTACAGAATCACAAGGTATTACTGATTATATTATGCTTTACTTATATGTACATATGCTACACTGGCATTTCGTTAATAACTACTAATTGATCTCTCTTATTACATATTTGAATGATTTCAATGGGGATTGCCCACAAAACAAAGCAAATTCCAATCGTAATGAATCGGAATACATTCCAGACCCAAATGGCTCAAATTCGACGAACAACGAATCAAGATCTTCAAAGAACGACCATGACAATACGGGTCAATCAGTCAATACAACAATCAATTTGATTTCTTCGCATACCACTAACATTGTGGGTAATAGTGCACCGAACGATGTCACCATGTTCGTACCAAATGTGGAATCGGGAACGAAAAGGGATTATTGTATTTTCTGCAACACAGAACAAGCGAAATTGAGTCGTCATGTTCTGAGGAAGCATAAATTTGAAGAGGATGTTGCTGCATACCTGACAAGGAACATCACTTTGGTGTTCCCCTCCGATTTTGTTGAAACTATTTTATGTGGAAGAGTATCAAAAACTAAGAGACACGTATTTTTTTATCGGCGGATAAACGGTTTTAAGGGGTGAAACGCACCCTAAAAAATGGGGATGTTTTTCGTTTTTCGTCGATAACGTTTTAACGGTACGAGATCTAAAAAAATTTCAAATTGCAACAAACTTTATTTTGTCGCGTACTATATATTGGAGATGAGAACGATGCAGATAACGACAAATTTCATATTGTTTATTGCAAAAATGCAATTTTTTCATACGTATCTTCGAGAATTTTGAATCGATTGGGATGTAATTTTGCTTACATGTAGAGGATGGAAAAGTAGCGGATACGTGTTTTTTCTTTTTCCAATATCTCATAATTGAGGGGTTGAAACTGCCCTTCGATTTTTTAGCCAAGAGCATCGTATAATCAGCTAGCCTTTTGGCATTCCGGGCTAAATTCACGTCAATATAAGTTTGCATATTTATTTGCGATTGCATATTTGTGAATTCCCTCCGTATAAAAAAAAATGAAGGGGTGAGTCACCCCTGTGTTTATCTTTTTCCCACCCTATATTAGAAAGGGGTGGACCTAATTGGAGGCAACCTGTTCTATTTTTATGAAAACACAAAATCTAGTTGACGTGTTTTTGCATTTTTTTCCAAATAGCAACCATAAGGGGGTGACCCACCCTCTACCTGAACTTCCTTACCGCAGTCGTCTTTCCCTGTTTAACATGTCTTTGCTGATTCAAAATATTTCTACCAACTCCGAATCGACGTTTCCTCATGTTGCGAAATCAATATGAGACCCTGAGAGGGTAATCCACCCGTCTCTATTTTCCTTTTCATTGGCGATTAAAAAATTTGCCACTCTATTTTGATGAATCTGCTTTCCCTGCGGTGACGATACGAATTCTATGGTTTTAGATACGCGTGGATATTAGCATTAATCTCAACAGTGGCGAGGGAAGGGGGACGCAGAGATCTAGCCCTTACTCCTCACTGTTCTAATGTTTATGAGAAACTTGTATTCTATATGTGCACGAATAGGTACTTTTTTTAATTTACTTTTTTGGCGGCGATACTTTTTTCATTTCAAGAAAAAAATAGAGACGTACAGATGCGATCACGGTGTTTATAATAGATATTTTCGTCATTCTGATTGTGAGACCTGCGAAAGAAAGTCAACATTCGTAATCTCCTCTGAAAGTGTTTTTCTACTTCACACGTATGTACACATCAAAAAAACATGTGCGATTTGCACAACTCCGAACGCTCAGGCGTCCCGTAAAATGACGTGATACGCGCCGACCTTAATGTTGTTTAATGAATACGCTTTTGGAATTTATCTCGTAAGGCGAGAGATTAAAACGATCGTGCTGGATAAAAATATTATCAGGTGTTGTCATAAAAATATTATCAGGTATTAGCGGATGTTATATTTCGCAGCACCTGATAATATTTTTATCCAGCATAATCGTTTTAATCTCTCGCCTTTCGACTATCTATTTTGATGCTTCCTTTAAAAGGCGGTAACCATTCACAGTGTACGAGTACAGACGTACGAGTACGTAGCCGCGTTTTAAATTGTATTCTGTTTTTTGCGAACTTGGTGTGTTGCGCTGAAAATATTACCATAATGAAAGTCAACCCGATCAACGTTATTAAACTTTTACTGGCTACGGTTGAGGCTATGAATATTGCACAAACTCCTATTAATAAGGCAGAAATAGAACTGAAGGAAAATTTTGAGAAGATTTTATATGACTCTCTGCAAGACTACAATGGAGTTGAGATGATAGAGGAGACTCTAGATTTTCAAGAACCGTTTAAAGAGTACGAAGCAATTGCCGTTGAAGATACTTTATGGCAAAAGGATGATAAAGATGTTAATTCTGACGCTTGTTCAAGTGACGATGACCTAAGCTATGATTATAAAAGGAAAGCTGTGGAATACTGGAAATCTGGTAAAAAAAGAATTACAGTATCGAAACCGTCAAACAAAAATATAAATCTGTCAGAAGCGTACAACAGCTGCGCCGCTGGGCACATCAACTTAACAAAGGCAGCACTTATAAAGAAAAACTAGCTCGAATTTCCGAATACACATTGCAGAATATGAAAACTGCTATAGATGCTGGTGTTATTATTCATGATATTAACCTTAAAAAGTGGGCTCTACAGACACAGAAAGAGATAGGCCACGAGTATGTACGATTTAAAGCTTCTCATACCTGGCTATGGAAATTTAAAAAACAGCATCGCATTTTTTTCAGAAAAGTAAACAAATTTGTAACGAGAAAAACTGTGGAGGAAGAAGCGTTTCTCCAGAAAAATGGAGAAAAATTTGTACATGATGTTAAATTACTCATCGAAAAGCATGGGTCGGAAAATGTATACAATTCGGACCAAAGCGGTTTCCAATTGGAAATCCATTCAGCACGAACTTTCAGAAGGAACGAAAAAAGTTGAATGTGTTGCACAATCAATCTCTTCAACGACCCATAGCTACACGATCCAGCCTACAATAAACGCCAACGGGAAATTACTTTCTCCGCTTTTTATAGTTTTGAAGGAGGCAAAGGGTGAATTTGGACCAAAGGTAGAGAAAGAATTATTTAGGCCAGAAAACGTCGTGGTAACGGCATCAAAATCTGGAGTACTTACTTCCGGTACATGTTATCGTTAAAGGTTGATCGATATTTTGTCAAACATATACTTATAAATACAAATTTGTTTTATGTGAATAGGTCATTTTAAAATTTGGTTGGAGAAAGTTATTTTTTCCCAATTTCGGGAATAACAACGTATAATTGATCGATTCTTGGAGTGGACACTGCCCTAGCGTTGTTCATGAAACTAGGCCTCATGATAAAAAAATCATCCCAATGGTTATCCCAAAAGGTACAACTGGAAAAATTCAACCGCTTGACGTATTTGGATTCCGGATATGGAAGAATTTTGTGCGACATTTTTCAGATAGTGTGATACTAATGCAAGCTGATATAAATTTACATTTGAGAAATAATATAATTAAATTGCAATCTCTTACACATAATCAACTGGCATCTCCACGTTATACAAATCTTTTTAAATATTCATGGTTTGAAAGTAATTATATAACAGAAAAGTCAGAACATTTTGAAAATCCAGTCGATTTCGGCTTCTGTCAATCAAAAACACACTGTGAAATACCTGGCTGCAATCATATAGCAGTTGTAAAATGCTCGTGGTGTAAAAAGTCTCTATGTTTGAAACATTTTTTCGAAGACTACCATTATTGTACGACGTATGAGCCATGAGTAGTGTAAATTATCATAAACTTTGCGAGTGTTAATTCTACTTGTTTAATCACCAACCCGCATGTAAGCTTGTATTAAATATATAATTCTACATGGGCCAGAAAAACCGCGTGGAGCTTATCTAGCGCTAGACATTGGAATAGTGGTGAGTGAGGGGCAGCTTTTTGTATCTCCCTTCCACGCCTCTGTTGAAAATTATGCAAATAAAATATCTCTACGTCTCTATTTTTTTCTTAAAATGAAAAAAAGTATCGCCGCCAAAAAAGCAAATTAAAAAAAGTACCTATTCGTGCACATATAGAATACAAGTTTCTCATAAACATTAGAATAGTGAGGAGTAAGGCCAGATCTCTGCGTCCCCCTTCCCTCGCCCCTGTTGAGATTAATGCGAATATCCACACGTATCTAAAACTATAGAATTCGTATCGTCACCGGAGGGAAAGCAGATTCATCAAAATAGAGTGGCAAATTTTTTAATCGCCAATGAAAAGGAAAATAGAGACGGGTGGATTACCCTCTCAGGGACTCATATTGATTTCGCAACATGAGGAAACGTCGATTCGGAGTTGGTAGAAATATTTTGTTATGTTACATGTTAAACAGGGAAAGACGACTGCGGTAAGAAAGTTCAGATAGAGGGTAGTTCACCCCCTTAAGGTTGCTATTTGGAAAAAATGCAAAAACACGTAAACTAGATTTTTGTGTTTTCATCAAAATAGAACAGATTGCCTCCAATTAGGTCCCTTTCTAATATAGGGTGGGAAAAAGATAAACACAGGGGTGGCTCACCCCTTAATTATTTTATACGGGGGGAATTCACAAATATGCAATCGCAAACAAATATGCAAACTTATATTGACGTGAATTTAGCCCGGAATGCCAAAAAGCTAGCTGATTATACGATGCTCTTGGCTAAAACATCGAAGGGCAGTTTCAACCCCTCAATTATGAGATATCGGAAAAAGAAAAACCACAGATCCGCTACTTTTCCATCCTCTACATGTACGCAAACTTACATCCCAATCGATTCAAAATTATCGGAGATACGTATGAAAAAAATTAATTTTTGCTATAAACAATATGAAATTCGTCGTTATCCGCATCGTTCTCATCTCCAATGTATAGTACGTGAAAAAATAAAGGTTGTTGCTATTTGATATTTTTTCATATCTCGTACCGTTAGTAGAGGAACTAGGCCGGTTCTAACCCAGTGATCTCAGGGGGGAGCGGGGCGGGGGGTCCAGCGCGGGGAAGCCGGTGTATGCATGGTGGCGGGGGGGAGCAGCGCGGGGAAGCTACGGTGTGACGTCACGGGGGGGGGAGGTCCTACGCCGGGTAGCCGGCCCGAGTGGGAGAGTGGGGATGTGACGGAACGTGGCGGGGGAGGGAGGAAGGGTCTAGCGCGGAAAAGTGGTGGGCACGTGACAGCTGAGTGCGGGGCTGTGACGGTGGAGGGGAAGAGGTAAAATAAAGAATGCTATGAATCAAAGGACAGTAAAACAATAGTTTATTAATAAAATTTAACAATGACATTACATAGTTATACATTAAATCTTAAGTGTGTGAGTGTATGTGCATGTGTGTGTGTCTGTGTGTGTGTGCGCGCGCGTGTGTGTGTGTGTGGGGGGGGGGGGGGGAAACTCCCATATATGGCTAGGAAATTTTTCGGGAATGAGAAAACGATAGTTGTCACAGAAATGGTGGACTTCAAAGCCCATAAAATGCTTTATTTATTGCATGCAGCTGCAGCGTTATTCCAAAACGAGTTTCAACGCATCGCGGGTTCATTCCACAAGATTACATCAAGATGTCCACATGTGCGAGTATGTAGGCAGTGCATCCGGCCAAGCACCCCCTGGACTTGACCAAAAAAGAGCTCGAACAGGTTCCAAAGGTTTTGCCCCTAAAGTATTGGGGTAACTTTATTGGTTTACTGTGGGATCGTTTGCCAGAGCATCATCGGCACGACAGTGAAGTGATATCATATCTTCTATGCATGGAGCATTATAATACGCCACAGATGAAGGATCATATTGATGGTCCCCGACCTCAACTTCGGGACTGTGAAAAGTGTCGCGAGGAGGGAAATTCTCTACGTGGGAGGCTAGGGTTCTTCGAACGTGTTTGAACCTGTTACACATGCCTATGATTGGATAAGTGGCGAAAACTTTTCAAAATCTGAGTTTGTTTGGGTTACGAGGGAGCTTATAATTTCGTGGACGTAGCTCAGACTGCACTATTCCACCGCAACATCAACATCTCCGAAAAGAACGTTGAAAAATAGTAAAAATGGATCTCTCAAATATCAACAAAGTCAGTCTGATGGCGGAATTCCTCCCAACGAAGAAGCTGTCCGAACTCCACGTTCAATCGGATCATCAAATCACGGACATGAGAGCTGTACAGTACAAGTTTGGAAAACGCTACATCGTGGACGTTGCGAATGACTTTGCGTCTTCTTGCCAGCGCGGCTGGTAAAGGCCTTCGATCAAGATCCGAAAATGTTCGAGAGTATGCTGCAACTGGCGCGCAATGGTCAACTCTACATGAAGTACATTGGTGGAAAATACAACAGCGTCGAGTTCCATCGAGTCTGAGTATGGTGGAAAAGAACGCTTGTGAAGGTCCGGTGGAAACAACGAGTTCAACGACAGCCAGCATCGTCACCAGCGTAGAGTGCAACGACTGTTTGCATCACAGTCATCATCATCATCGTAGAGTTTTTGACGCTTAGTGCTATTTAAAAATGTATTTACAAAAAACTTTTTCATCGAATATAATGTAAAAAAAAATTGTCGTCAAACTGAATTCGCCATAGATATAGGAAATAAATGGAGAAATGATATTGCCTTCAAATGTTTTTATTCATTTAAAAAAATCCCTCGCTCACACAACCCTTCGTATACAGTTAACCAGCTTTTCACCGACTTTACATTCGCTTTGGCGCAATTGTATTTTGTATTGAAGGAATGCTGGGGACATTTAACTTTTGCGATTTTCGGCAACTTCTGCAGCGATGGACAGTCCAGAGTCTCTAGATCGGCGACTTTTGCTGCTGAATCCATGAATCTCGATAGCCATGAGCACTTCTCGAATCTCTTGGCATAGATCGTAGAAGCTCCTTTCAAGATTGCTCGAATTGTAGTTCTAGCTTCCTCGTATGGTATGCCGCTGTGTTCCCATCGTATTCCATGATAATTGCGTTCCAACCACTTGTTTGTCATTTTGTATCTTTTCCCACCACTGTTTGGCTTGTGCTCCACAATACGACCATAGAGGATCATGCAATATGCTGAGGTTTGAGTTGGAATATTTTTATTCAGTTCAAATTCAAATCGCACGTCCACAGAGCCGGACTTGAGAGAAACGTTTTGATACGAGTTGGTAGTCTTCGAGAGCTCTTTATAGAATGGCATTATCATCGGTGTTTGGTCTCGTGAGAATCGACTCGTTCACAAACGTCGCCGAACGCCTCTTGAACATCTTCGAACCTCTCTTGAACGTCTTCAAACACCTCTTGAACGTCTTCAAACGTCTTCAAACACCTCTTGAACGTCTTCAAACGTCTCTCGAACGTCTCTGAACGTTTAACGAAGGGCTCGAATGACTTTCGATCGTCTTCGAACATCTTTGAACGTCTTCGAACTCCTCACGAACGTCATTAAATGTCTCTCGAACATCTTGGAACTTCTTCAAGCATCTCTTGAACGTCTAGCGATCGTCTTGGAACGTTTTACGAAAGACTTTGAACGTCTGCTGAACGTCTCTCGAACTCCTCACAATCGTCTTCGGATGTCTCACAAATTTCTCTCGAAAGTCTCATGAACATCTTCGAAAGTCTCACGAACGTTTTTGAATGTCTCCTGGAAGGCTCTCGAACTCCTCACGATCGTCTTCGAACGTCCCGAGAACATCTCTCGAACGTCTCATGAATATCTATAGATGTCTCACGAATGTCTTTCAAACGTCTCACGAATGTCTTTCAAACGTCTCATGAATGGCTTCAAAACAACTATTCAAGCCCTTCAGACGTCTCACAATCGTTTCATGAACGTCTGTTAAATGGTTGCAGACGTCTCTTGAATATCATCGAACGACTTTGAATGTCTCCTTTCGAACATCTCTCGAACGTCCCATGAATATCTTTGGACGACTCACAAATGTCTTTCAAACGTCTCACGAACGTCTTAGAACATCTATTCAACCTCTTCGAACGCCTCACGTACGTCTTTGAGCGTCTTCAAACGTCTTTGAACGTCTCTCGATCGTCTAGGAACGTCTCACGAAGGCCTTTGAACGTCTCCCGAACGTCTCTCGAACTCCTCACAATCGTCTTCGGACGTCTCACGAATTTCTCTCGAACGTCTCATGAACACCTTTGAACGTCTCACGAATGTTTTTCAATGTCTCCTGGAAGTCTCTCGAACTCCTCACGAACGTCTCGAACGTCCCGAGAACATCTCTCGAACGTCTCATGAATATCTTTAGACATCTCACGAATGTCTTCAAACGTCTCATGAACGTCTTCTAACATCTATTCAAGGTCTTCGAACGTCTCACGAACGTCTCGCGAATTACTTCGAACGTCTTGGAACGTTTCTTGAACGTCTTCGAACGGCTCTTGAACGTTTCTCGAACTTCGCGTGAACATATTATAACTTTCGAACGTCTCGCAAACGTCTCTTAAATGTCTCCAAATGTCTCTTAAACATCATCGAACGTATTTGAACGTCTCTCGAACTCTTCACGATCGTCTTCGAACATTTCACGAATATCTCTCGAGTATCTCACGAATATTTTTGAACGTCTCACGAACGTCTTCAAACGTCTCACGAACGTCTTCTAACATCTATTCGAGGTCTTCGAACGTCTCACGAACGTCTTCAAACGTCTTCGAACGTCTTGGAACGTCTCTTGAACGTCATCGAACGACTCTTGAACGTCTCTCAAACTTCTCACGAACATATTCGAATGTCTCTCGAAGATCTCACAGACGTCTTCGAACGTCTCTCGAATATATTCGAACCTCTCTCAAACATCTATTCAACGTCTTCGAACGCCTCGCAAACGTCGCTTGAACGTCTTTGAACGTTTTACAAACGTCTCACGAATGTCTTACGAACGTCTTTGAACGTCTCCTGAACGTACCTCGAACTCTTCACGATCGTCTTCGAACGTCTCACGAATATCTTTCAACGTCTTCCAATGTCTCACGAACGTTTTCGAACATCTATTCGACGTCTTCGAACGTCTCACGAATGTCTTTCAAATGTCATCGAATGTCTTCGAACGGCTCGCGAACATTTTCAAATACGTAGGAAACCATTGCGCAAGACGATGTACGCGTTCGAGATCATTGTCATCTGACTGGACGCTGAAAAGGCCCTGACCATTCTAATTGCAACTTAAATTACAAACAGTCATTTTTCGTTCCAGTAGTTTTCCCCAATTTATCGGGTTACGGTGCTCATTTTATCATCAAGAAAGTAGCCACAGCGTTCGAAAGAAAACCGATGTGCTTCCAATCACAAAAGAGAAATACATTTCCTTCACGAAGCATGCTGAAATTACAGACAATTCAAAACATAAGATTCAATTCCACTTCGTCGATTCATACAAATTCCTCAACACCAGTCTCGACAAATTAGCCTCATTTTTAACCGAGGTTAAACTCAAAGTATTACGTACGCAATTTCCAACTCTATCGACAGACGATTTCAATTTGCTGACGCGAAAAGGGGTCTTCCCTTATGAGTATATCGACGACATGACCAGGTTGGACGGCACTTGCTTACCACCACGTGACGCATTTTACACTTTCCCGACAGAAGCTACAGTATCCGCGAGCGAGTATGCTCATGCTGAGAATGTCTGGGAGCGGTTCTTCATTCGAATGCTGGGTCCACATAGCGATTTATACTTGAAGACAGATGTCTTATTATTAGCAGACATTTTCGAAAACTTTCGGAATACGTGCATTGAGAGCTATGGACTAGATCCTGCGTATTACTACCCATTGCCAGGATATACCTGGGATGCAATGTTAAAACACTCAAATGTCAAGTTTGAATTACTAACGGACATCGATATGGTTTTATTCGTTGAGCGGGGTATACGTGGTGGTCTTTGTCAATGCTCAAACCGATATGCGCATGCTAATAATAAGTATATGAAGTCGTTTGATCCATCGAAAGCATCATCATACTTGATGTATTTTGATGTCAACAATTTGTATGGATGGGCAATGTGTCAACCTTTGCCACATGCAGATTTTCGATGGGTCAACGACGTGTCCAACTTTGATCCATCATCCATCACTCTAGATTCACCTACAGGCTACATCCTTGAGGTCGATTTGGTATATCCACAATCACTACATGATGCGCACAAAAACCTACCGTTTTGCCCAATATACGAAAAACCACGGGATAAGCAGCAGGAGAAGCTGCTAGTAACCGTCTGTGACAAAAAGCGCTACATCATACTCTACAGAAATTTACAACAGCGTTTACGTCATGGAATTTGCCTCACGAAAATCCATAGAGTGTTGCACTTCACGCAATCCCCCTGGCTACATTCATATATCGAGTTAGATACTCAGTTTGGAATGCTGGCCAAAAACGATTTTGAAAAGAATTTATTCAAGTTGATGAATAATGCGGTGTTTGGCAAAACGATGGAGAATATGTGCAATCATGTAGATGTTAAGCTTTTGACAAAATGGGAGGGAAGGTATGGTGCAGAGGCAATGATTGCGATACCAAACTTCCACAGCCGCAGTGTTTTTTCTGAAAACCTCGTTGCTATAGAATTGCGCAATCTTGAGGTGAAATTCAACAAGCCCATATATGTCGGTATGTGCATACTCGACATATCCAAAACGTTCTTATATGGATTTCATCATGAGGATGTGGTACCGCTGTATCGGAATAAATGGAAAGTCATGTATACCGATACAGATAGCCTCATATAGGCCATTGAGAGCGAAGATGGTTATGCAGATATGAAGCGCGACATTGAAAATTTTATACGAGTGATTATTCAGCGGACAATAGATATGGTATGCCGCTTGTGCGGTATATCATACCTGGGCCCTCTGATACCCTACCATGGGGGGGGGGGGGGGGGGGGGAATTACAGCATACCGTCGTAAAAAACTACCATGTATATACAAACTCGATGTGAAATTTTGTAAAATTATGTACATTTTGTAAATACTAACTTGATGTATAAAACTTGTGAAAATTGTGTATATTTTTTATAAATATTTGATATTGTAAAAACGGATTTTTGTAAGTAAAGAAAACAGCTTTCATAATCCATGCGTACTCATTATTTTCCGCATACCCATCCACTTTTCGAGAGTGGGGGGAAAAAGGGATTAGAGGACGATAAAACGTCCACTATGGTGCACCATGTGGGGTTGACGGGTAGAAAGAGAGTCATAAAAGTCTAAATGTTTTTGGTCTCTTGTATTGTCGACTACAAATCAGATTTATTTATCCAACTATTGTGGGTATTGTCGAAACCCAGCCATTTTACAAACATTCGATTGCCGCGCTTCTTCAATATTTTTTCAATGAGATAGATATCGGGGGTACTAGATATCGAGAAGCTCTTGTTCATAGAAACTACCGGCGATGGGTTCATCTTTATGGTCCGTCAAAAGATACGTCACTGGATGCGTTTTTTTTCACACGAGATACCGTAAATATTTCCGTTGTCCAATTTGACGTTTCGAAGACGTTTGTGAGACGTTTAAAGATGTTCATGAGACGTCCGAAGATATTCGAGAGACGTTTGAAGACGTCGAATAGATGTTCCAAGACCTTCGTGAGACGTTTGAAGATGTTTAAACACGGTCCTGAGACGTTTGTAAGATGTTCGTGAGACTTTTGTAAGACGGTCCTGAGACGTTTGTAAGATGTTCGCGAGACGTTTGTAAGACGTTCGTGAGACGTTCAAAGATGTTCGTGAGACGTTCAAAGATGTTCGTGAGACGTTCGCGAGACGTTCGAACGCCTTTGAACATCTTCTGAACGTCTCTCGAACTCTTTACGATTGTCTTCGAACGTCTCGCGAACGTCTCACGAACTTCTTTGAACGTCTCACGAACGTCTTACAAACGTCTCACGAACATCTTACAAACGTCTCAGGACCGTCTTACAAACGTCTCACGAACATCTTACAAACGTCTCAGGACCGTGTTTAAACATCTTCAAACGTCTCACGAAGGTCTTGGAACATCTATTCGACGTCTTCAAACGTCTCTCGAATATCTTCGAACGTCTCATGACCATATTTAAACGTCTCACAAACGTCTTCGAAACGTCAAATTGGACAACGGAAATATTTACGGTATCTCGTGTGAAAAAAAAACGCATCCAGTGACGTATCTTTTGACGGACCATAAAGATGAACCCATCGCCGGTAGTTTCTATGAACAAGAGCTTCTCGATATCTAGTACCCCCGATATCTATCTCATTGAAAAAATATTGAAGAAGCGCGGCAATCGAATGTTTGTAAAATGGCTGGGTTTCGACAATACCCACAATAGTTGGATAAATAAATCTGATTTGTAGTCGACAATACAAGAGACCAAAAACATTTAGACTTTTATGACTCTCTTTCTACCCGTCAACCCCACATGGTGCACCATAGTGGACGTTTTATCGTCCTCTAATCCCTTTTTCCCCCCACTCTCGAAAAGTGGATGGGTATGCGGAAAATAATGAGTACGCATGGATTATGAAAGCTGTTTTCTTTACTTACAAAAATCCGTTTTTACAATATCAAATATTTATAAAAAATATACACAATTTTCACAAGTTTTATACATCAAGTTAGTATTTACAAAATGTACATAATTTTACAAAATTTCACATCGAGTTTGTATATACATGGTAGTTTTTTACGACGGTATGCTGTAATTCCCCCCCCCCCCCCATGGTAGGGTATCAGAGGGCCCAGGTATGATATACCGCACAAGCGGCATACCATATCTATTGTCCGCTGAATAATCACTCGTATAAAATTTTCAATGTCGCGCTTCATATCTGCATAACCATCTTCGCTCTCAATGGCCTATATGAGGCTATCTGTATCGGTATACATGACTTTCCATTTATTCCGATACAGCGGTACCACATCCTCATGATGAAATCCATATAAGAACGTTTTGGATATGTCGAGTATGCACATACCGACATATATGGGCTTGTTGAATTTCACCTCAAGATTGTGCAATTCTATAGCAACGAGGTTTTCAGAAAAAACACTGCGGCTGTGGAAGTTTGGTATCGCAATCATTGCCTCTGCACCATACCTTCCCTCCCATTTTGTCAAAAGCTTAACATCTACATGATTGCACATATTCTCCATCGTTTTGCCAAACACCGCATTATTCATCAACTTGAATAAATTCTTTTCAAAATCGTTTTTGGCCAGCATTCCAAACTGAGTATCTAACTCGATATATGAATGTAGCCAGGGGGATTGCGTGAAGTGCAACACTCTATGGATTTTCGTGAGGCAAATTCCATGACGTAAACGCTGTTGTAAATTTCTGTAGAGTATGATGTAGCGCTTTTTGTCACAGACGGTTACTAGCAGCTTCTCCTGCTGCTTATCCCGTGGTTTTTCGTATATTGGGCAAAACGGTAGGTTTTTGTGCGCATCATGTAGTGATTGTGGATATACCAAATCGACCTCAAGGATGTAGCCTGTAGGTGAATCTAGAGTGATGGATGATGGATCAAAGTTGGACACGTCGTTGACCCATCGAAAATCTGCATGTGGCAAAGGTTGACACATTGCCCATCCATACAAATTGTTGACATCAAAATACATCAAGTATGATGATGCTTTCGATGGATCAAACGACTTCATATACTTATTATTAGCATGCGCATATCGGTTTGAGCATTGACAAAGACCACCACGTATACCCCGCTCAACGAATAAAACCATATCGATGTCCGTTAGTAATTCAAACTTGACATTTGAGTGTTTTAACATTGCATCCCAGGTATATCCTGGCAATGGGTAGTAATACGCAGGATCTAGTCCATAGCTCTCAATGCACGTATTCCGAAAGTTTTCGAAAATGTCTGCTAATAATAAGACATCTGTCTTCAAGTATAAATCGCTATGTGGACCCAGCATTCGAATGAAGAACCGCTCCCAGACATTCTCAGCATGAGCATACTCGCTTGCGGATACTGTAGCTTCTGTCGGGAAAGTGTAAAATGCGTCACGTGGTGGTAAGCAAGTGCCGTCCAACCTGGTCATGTCGTCGATATACTCATAAGGGAAGACCCCTTTTCGCGTCAGCAAATTGAAATCGTCTGTCGATAGAGTTGGAAATTGCGTACGTAATACTTTGAGTTTAACCTCGGTTAAAAATGAGGCTAATTTGTCGAGACTGGTGTTGAGGAATTTGTATGAATCGACGAAGTGGAATTGAATCTTATGTTTTGAATTGTCTGTAATTTCAGCATGCTTCGTGAAGGAAATGTATTTCTCTTTTGTGATTGGAAGCACATCGGTTTTCTTTCGAACGCTGTGGCTACTTTCTTGATGATAAAATGAGCACCGTAACCCGATAAATTGGGGAAAACTACTGGAACGAAAAATGACTGTTTGTAATTTAAGTTGCAATTAGAATGGTCAGGGCCTTTTCAGCGTCCAGTCAGATGACAATGATCTCGAACGCATACATCGTCTTGCGCAATGGTTTCCTACGTATTTGAAAATGTTCGCGAGCCGTTCGAAGACATTCGATAACATTTGCAAGACATTCGTGAGACGTACGAAGACGTCGAATAGATGTTCGAAGACGTTCGTGAGACATTGGAAGACGTTGAAAGATATTCGTGAGACGTTCGAAGACGATCGTGAAGAGTTCGAAGGACGTTCAGGAGACGTTCAAAGACGTTCGTAAGACATTCGTGAGACGTTTGTAAAACGTTCAAAGACGTTCAAGCGACGTTTGCAAGACGTTCGAAGACGTTGAATAGATGTTTGAGAGAGGTTCGAAGATATTCGAGAGACGTTCGAAGACGTCTGTGAGATCTTCGAGAGACATTCGAATATGTTCGTGAGAAGTTTGAGAGACGTTCAAGAGTCGTTCGATGACGTTCAAGAGACGTTCCAAGACGTTCGAAGACGTTTGAAGACGTTCGTGAGACGTTCGAAGACCTCGAATAGATGTTAGAAGACGTTCGTGAGACGTTTGAAGACGTTCGTGAGACGTTCAAAAATATTCGTGAGATACTCGAGAGATATTCGTGAAATGTTCGAAGACGATCGTGAAGAGTTCGAGAGACGTTCAAATATGTTCGATGATGTTTAAGAGACATTTGGAGACATTTAAGAGACGTTTGCGAGACGTTCGAAAGTTATAATATATTCACGCGAAGTTCGAGAAACGTTCAAGAGCCGTTCGAAGACGTTCAAGAAACGTTCCATGACGTTCGAAGTAATTCGCGAGGCGTTCGTGAGACGTTCGAAGACCTTGAATAGATGTTAGAAGACGTTCATGAGACGTTTGAAGACATTCGTGAGATGTCTAAAGATATTCATGAGACGTTCGAGAGATGTTCTCGGGACGTTCGAGACGTTCGTGAGGAGTTCGCGAGACTTCCAGGAGACATTGGAGAACATTCGTGAGACGTTCAAAGATGTTCATGAGACGTTCGGGAGAAATTCGTGAGACGTCCGAAGACGATTGTGAGGAGTTCGAGAGACGTTCGGGAGACGTTCAAAGGCCTTCGTGAGACGTTCCTAGCCGATCGAGAGACGTTCAAAGACGTTTGAAGACGCTCAAAGACGTACGTGAGGCGTTCGAAGAGGTTGAATAGATGTTCTAAGACGTTCGTGAGACGTTTGAAAGACATTTGTGAGTCGTCCAAAGATATTCATGGGACGTTCGAGAGATGTTCGAAAGGAGACATTCAAAGTCGTTCGATGATATTCAAGAGATGTCTGCAACCATTTAACAGACGTTCATGAAACGATTGTGAGACGTCTGAAGGGGTTGAATAGTTGTTTCGAAGCCATTCATGAGACGTTTGAAAGACATTCGTGAGACGTTTGAAAGACATTCGTGAGACATCTATAGATATTCATGAGACGTTCGAGAGATGTTCTCGGGACGTTCGAAGACGATCGTGAGGAGTTCGAGAGACTTCCAGGAGACATTCAAAAACGTTCGTGAGACTTTCGAAGATGTTCATGAGACTTTCGAGAGAAATTTGTGAGACATCCGAAGACGATTGTGAGGAGTTCGAGAGACGTTCAGCAGACGTTCAAAGTCTTTCGTAAAACGTTCCAAGACGATCGCTAGACGTTCAAGAGATGCTTGAAGAAGTTCCAAGATGTTCGAGAGACATTTAATGACGTTCGTGAGGAGTTCGAAGACGTTCAAAGATGTTCGAAGACGATCGAAAGTCATTCGAGCCCTTCGTTAAACGTTCAGAGACGTTCGAGAGACGTTTGAAGACGTTCAAGAGATGTTTGAAGACGTTCAAGAGAGGTTCGAAGATGTTCAAGAGGCGTTCGGCGACGTTTGTGAACGAGTCGATTCTCACGAGACCAAACACTGATGATAATGCCATTCTATAAAGAGCTCTCGAAGACTACCAACTCGTATCAAAACGTTTCTCTCAAGTCCGGCTCTGTGGACGTGCGATTTGAATTTGAATTGCATAAAAATATTCCAACACAAACCTCAGCATATTGCATGATCCTCTATGGTCGTATTGTGGAGCACAAGCCAAACAGTGGTGGGAAAAGATACAAAATGACAAACAAGTGGTTGGAACGCAATTATCATGGAATACGATGGGAACACAGCGGCAAACCATACGAGGAAGCTAGAACGACAATTCGAGGAATCTTGAAAGGAGCTTCTACGATCTATGCCAAGGGATTCGAGAAGTGCTCATGGCTATCGAGATTCATGGATTCAGCTGCAAAAGTCGCCGATCTAGAGACTCTGGACTGTCCATCGCTGCAGAAGTTGCCGAAAATCGCAAAAGTTAAATTTCCCCAGCATTCCTTCAATACAAAATACAATTGCGCCAAAGCGAATGTAAAGTCGGTGAAAAGCTGGTTGACTGTATACGAAGGGTTGTGTGAGCGAGGGATTTTTTTAAATGAATAAAAACATTTTAAGGCAATATCGTTTCTCCATTTGTTTCCTATATCTATGGCGAATCCAGTTTGACGACAATTTTTTTTTACATTATATTCGATGAAAAAGTTTTTTGTAAATACATTTTTACATAGCACTAAGCGTCAAAAACTTTACGATGATGATGATGACTGTGATGCAAACAGTCGTTGCACTCTACGATGGTGACGATGCTGGCTGTCGTTGAACTCGTTGTTTCCACCGGACCTTCACAATCGTTCTTTTCCACCATACTCACACTCGATGGAACTCGACGCTGTTGTATTTTCCACCAATGTACTTCATGTAGAGTTGACCATTGCGCGCCAGTTGCAGCATACTCTCGAACATTTTCGGATCTTGATCGAAGGCCTTTACCAGCCGCGCTGGCAAGAAGACGCAAACTCATTCGCAACGTCCACGATGTAGCGTTTTCCAAACTTGTACTGTACAGCTCTCATGTCCGCGATTTGATGATCCGATTGAACGTGGAGTTCGGACAGCTTCTTCGTTGGGAGGAATTCCGCCATCAGACTGACTTTGTTGATATTTGAGAGATCCATTTTTACTCTTTTTCAACGTTCTTTTCGGAGATGTTGATGTTGCGGTGGAATAGTGCAGTCTGAGCTAGGTCCACGAAATTATAAGCTCCCTCGTAACCCAAACAAACTCAGATTTTGAAAAGTTTTCTCCACTTATCCAATCATAGGCATGTGTAACAGGTTCAAACACGTTCGAAGAACCCTAGCCTCCCACGTAGAGAATTTCCCCCCTCGCGACACTTTTCACAGTCCCGACGTTGAGGTCGGGGACCATCAATGTGATCCTTCATCTGTGCGTATTATAATGCTCCATGCATAGAAGATATGATATCACTTCACTGTCGTGCCGATGATGCTCTGGCAAACGATCCCACAGTAAACCAATAAAGTTGGCCCAATACTTTAGGAGCAAAACCTTTGGAACCTGTTCGAGCTCTTTTTTGGTCAAGTCCAGGGGGTGCTTGGCCGGATGCACTGCGTACATACTCGCACATGTGGACATCTTGATGTAATCTTGTGGAATGAACCCGCGATGAGTTGAAACTCGTTTTGGAATAACGCTGCAGCTGCATGCAATAAATAAAGCATTTTATGGGCTTTGAAGGGCCACCCTTTCTGTGACAACTATCGTTTTCTCATTCCCGAAAAATTTCCTAGCCATATATGGGAGTTTCCCCCCCACACACACACACACACACACGCGCGCGCGCGCGCACACACACACACACACACACACACACACACACACACACACACACACACACACACATGCACATACACTCACACACTTAAGATTTAATGTATAACTATGTAATGTCATTGTTAAATTTTATTAATAAACTATTGTTTTACTGTCCTTTGATTCATAGCATTCTTTATTTTACCCCTTCCCCTCCGCCGTCACAGCCCCGCACTCAGCTGTCACGTGCCCACCACTTTTCCGCGCTAGACCCTTCCTCCCTCCCCCGCCACGTTACGTCACATCCCCACTCTCCCACTCGGGCCGGCTACCCGGCGTAGGACCCCCCCCGTGACGTGACACCGTAGCTTCCCCGCGCTGCTCCCCCCCGCCACCATGCATACCCCGGCTTCCCCGCGCTGGACCCCCCGCCCCGCTCCCCCCTGAGATCGCTGGGTTAGAACCGGCCTAGTTCCTCTACTACCGTTAAAACGTTATCGACGAAAATCAAAAAACATCCCCATTTTTGAGGGTGCGTTTCACCCCTTAAAACCGTTTTTCCGCCGATAACAAAAAATCCGTGTCTCTTATTTTTGGATACTCTTCCACATTAAAAAGTTTCAACAAAATCGGAGGGGAACACCAAAGTGATGTTCCTTGTCAGTTACCCTAAAGGGTCGCGTGAAAGAAAAACAATGATGGCAAAAATACGGAAAAGGGGACATTATGCTTTTAACACGAGTCAAGGTTTAAAAACGGGAGACCGAAAAGTCGTGCGAAAACCAAATGCTCGGTACAACAAAAATGCAACCGACTTTGCAACGTGCCCATTCTGCTCAGGAGATTACGCGAAAAGTTCTTTACGCCATCACGTTCGTCGATGTACGACGCGCAAAAATAAAAAGCGCAGAGATATTCTAGCTGCTTTAAAGCAGGTAACGGGTCGTATCCATCCAAAGGCAAGCCACATCTTTCGGCAACGTGTGTTTCCTACCTTACTAGGCGATGAAATTGTGAGGGCAATACGTTACGATGAACTCGTCATTCTCTTCGCCAATAAATTATGTCGACAATACAAAAAACCACACCAATATGATATGATCAGAAACAAAATCCGCCTTCTTGGTCGCTTTTTAATTGAAATACGCAAACACACACAAGACGTGGAAGATTTCTTTAGCGTGTTGTTACATCCTAGCCAATATGCAGGATGTCTCTTCCCTCGGTTATTCTCAGTATCCTCATTTGCCATCACAAATGTATTATATATATTAAGAAATCTAACATATAACAGCGTAAACGCGTGCGATACCCTCTGTCCAAAGATCTTCGTCCGGTTGAGTCTTAACGAAAAACGAGATCGAGCGTACACGTAAATAATAAGTCAAGTATCCGTTCTAGTTTCCAATAAGAACATGGGCCCGAGCGCATATTCCACGAAGAGTCACATTACAAAACCACACAGAACCCTGAGCAACGTCCAACTTCATCACCTCATCAAGCTTTCATCAAGAGCATGGTTCTGAGCGGATATTCCACGAAGGGCCGTATCGCGTAGAACCAAATAATGAATCGATTATATACATCTTAGGCCAGAGCGTCGACCCAATAACAGAGCGAAGTGCGATAAAAATCCAGCGCACACTCGTGTCATACGAACCTAGCGGACGCCGCGCAATCGCGAACGCCGCAGCATCGAATTTTGGCTACGCACATCATGCGCTCATGATCAACAAAGGGAATAAAGAGCGCAATTCCCCTTCCATCAGTACCATAACTTCTAAGAAAGGAAATCAAAGATTGAATCACTCCCTACTCCCACTCTGTTAAAAATTATAAGCGAACCAAGAAGGGCCAGTACGCCAAAAGCCCAAGTCAGTCTTCTATCGTTCCCCGTCCGAATCATTCTTCTATCGTTTCTCATCCGACGAAGTCTTCTATCGATCCCGATCCGATCAAGTCTCCAATCGACTTCTATCCGAGTTGGTCTTTTTCCGAATAAATCTCTGTCGAAAAGTTTAACATCATTATCCGATATAGAAAGACCTTTTCCATCGACTCTAACCTTGTGTCGCGATCCGTACCTCTATTCCGCGTCTAATAACTGAACTCTATATCTCGATCGTTTATTTCCATCTCTATTTAACTTCAAAAGTATCGTAAATCTTTTCCGCGTTCTTCACCCTCGTGAAGTGACCCGCTGACCCATCTGCGACGATTGTAAACACAGCGTGTGTGTGGCCCGTCGACCACCATTGTACCAGCGAGCGCACTAGCCTAAGAGCGAAGGCCCTTGAATTCCGAGCTGCAATAAACATCCGTGCGACCGAGCGAGCGACCAACACTCAACGAATGTAAGCCATCCACATGTTTTTCTTGTATTACACTTTGTAACCATGATCATCTAAACCCAATTAGTATCTTTTAATAAATAATGTCGTGTCAATAGAATAGAGGTCTGTCGAATTATTCCTCAACACCTACTCATTCGCGAAACTCTCCTAATCTCGCTTATCTCATACACATCCCCTTTTTACCCTCATCCCGTGCTATTGCGCTAGGCGTAGGCAACAAAGAGGGAAACAAAAATATTGTGCTCTCATCCCTTCCGGATGTGACATATTAATTTTTGGGGGCTCGTCCGGGATATTAAGAAGGGAATGTGGTAATTAACTTAATGTCCGACGACGAATCAACTTGCTCGTTAAATCTAAACGTTACCGAAGACCCAGCTGAGAAATCGGGATATTCACTAAGAAGTTCAGGCTCAAATTTATTACCTGGTTTGGAACCTCCTAAAAGATCAATTAAAAAATTACTTTTATCATCGGAAAAAAATAAAAACACAGAAATAATGACGACGTTAGGAACAAACCAGTTAATCTCTCTTAAAGATGCCATAAGTTGCGTCCCCGAATTCGATGGAAAAAATATCCCGTTATCAGAATTTATAACTGGGTGCGAAGATGCAAAAGACATGCTCCCTCGAGAAGCTGAAAAACATTTAGCTAAACTAGCTAGAAATAAACTAAAAGATCAAGCTAGAGAAGCAATTCACGGGACGAAATTTGAAACGATAGAAGAACTCACAAAATTCCTTAAAAAAATATATGCACCAAACAAATCCGAAATGCAATTATTGGGAGAACTCGGTACAATTTTCCAGACGACCGACGATAGTGTCGTAGATTTCACATCAAAAATTAGGAAGAAGGCGAGAGAAATAATTGAGGCGCGGAAATTATCTATCGACGGGAGAGACGATCCCGCTTTCAGAACGACAGTAGACGATTACTTCCTCACGTGCTTTAAAAGGGGGTTAAACGGAGAAATTGAACAACGGCTTCCCCTGTGCGACAACATTGAAGACGCGATAGAACACGCGATAAAAATTGAACGCGAAGTTAAAGCGCGCAAAGAATTGCAGTCCAATTCCTCTAAACACGAAAGATTTGTCCCGTCGAGATCAGTAAAATTCTGTAATATATGCAAAAAGGATAATCACACTACAGAAAATTGTCGATTCGCGACACTTACATGTCAAAACTGCAAAAATCAGGGGCACAGCACCAATGAGTGCAAAAGGGGCCAAAACGAACAGAACTCAATCATTTGCCAAATTTGTAAGAAACCAGGTCATACCGCAGATAGGTGTTACACCAACCAAATTTCCCGCGCCATCAACTGCCAATTATGTAAAAATTCAGGGCACACAGCCGACAAATGCCCCTCGGGGGGTAGGTCTGCGAATTTTGCAGCCGACTGGCAACGCCAGTCGACCGGTCCACAATGCCAAATCTGTAAAAAAATCGGTCATACCGCAGACAGATGCTACCAGTTAAAAAGGGAAGCACCCAACTCGGACCAACTCGTTTGTCGGTATTGCAAAAAGGTAGGACACACAATAGGAAACTGCCGTGCCCGCGAATATAATAACTCGCGAAATCGGTCGGGAAACGGATCGAATACCCCTCGGGCGGACGCGCCGAGAGGTTCCCCGATCCCGAAGCGTCCGGTGACCACTGTCGCAACGATCCCACCGAGCGAACCTATCCTACCTACACAATAAACGCAGAAAATTTCGATAAACTACCCTCGGTGTGTATCGGAGCGCATCCAGAAAAGGGAAAAATATCAATGTTGCTGGATAGTGGTGCTATTCCAAACCTAATTAAAAAACAATATACAGAAAATTTCCCAGGTATCAACGAGGAGGATATCATAAAATTAAAAGGAATAGCCGAACCACCGATCCTCACGTTGGGTAGTATAATGATCCGAGTGCTGAATTTCGAAACCTTATTCCATATCATACCTGACGAGGTGCAACTTCCATACCCCGGTTTATTGGGGTCTCGATTCTTTTTCGCTACAAAATCACAAATAAATTTTAAAACGGAATGCCTTGAATGCGAAGACAAGGCATGGCCGTTCGAACAAACATACGAACCCGACGAGGTGATTGATATTCCCGCGCGTTCGGAAACTTCTTTTCATATAAGAGTTGAAAATCGCACGTTGAAGGAAGGGTATATCCCACCTTTAAAAATCCGTAAGGGTGTTTACGCCGGCGACTGCCTGGTAACGAACATCCACGGTAAGGCGCATTTAAAGGTTTTCAATACCACAAATGATGCCGTCAGACTGCGCGTGCCAGTCGTAAAACTGCAGGAATTCGACGTTGTCGAAGACCTGATAAAACACAAACAAAATCCAGATTGCACGACAATCTCCAATTCCAATCCTATTTCTCGCGATGCTAATCCAATTTCTCGCGATTCTAATCCTAATTCGGATGTAGATTGCATGACAACTACGCCGGTCCAGAGCCCAGTAGTGGCCAATCCAAAAATGTCGAAATAAAACCTTGCCAACGCTCCAGCGAGAGCGATGACGAAGAAAAATCAAATAAAAAACAAAAACCAAAAACAAACCAAAACAAAAACAAAACAAAATCCGGTTGCACGACAACCTCCAGTTCTAGTTCCATCCCTCGTGACCTTTCTATTCCAGGCGTAGATTGCAAGACAATTACGTCAATCCAGAGCCCAATAGAGGCCAATCCAAAAATTTCGACGAAAAATGTCGAAATAAAATCTTGGCATCGCTCTAGTGAAAGCAATGACCAAGAAAAGTCAAATAAAAATGTCTGTAGCGAGGAAAGAACAAGAACAAAAACTCACAAAAAATCAAAAAATGATCAAAATAAAAAATCAAAATCAAACGAAAACGCGAAAAACGAGAAATCAAAATCAATCGAAAAATTAAATAATGAACAAAACGAAAAATTAAAAACGAATCAAAATCAAAAACAAAATCAAAATTTAAACTCGATTTCTATCTCTGAATCAACACCGCGTATGATTGAAAACAATCCAGAGCGTCCAGAAATTATAAAAAATCTCTTGCGATTAGACCACTTGGGCGACGAAGAATTAGAACACGTCGAACAAATTATCGAAACATACTTGGACAGGTTTCACGTAAAAGGCGAACCCTTGGAATCCACACATGTGCTTCAACACAAAATTCCTACGGTCGATGACCTGCCGATCAACACCAAACAGTATCGTTTTCCACAAGCCCTTAAAAGCGAAGTCCAGCGTCAAGTGGATGAGCTACTAGATTCAAAAATAATAAATCACTCGGAATCCCCAAGTAACAGTCCTGTTTGGATAGTACCGAAAAAACCGGACTCCAACGGTAATAAACGTTGGCGGATAGTGATAGATTTCCGAGCCCTTAATGAAAAAACAATCGGTGACTCCTACCCTTTGCCAAACATCACCGACATTCTTGATCAATTAGGACGCGCATCTTATTTTTCAGTATTCGATCTAGCATCCGGTTTTCATCAGATAGAAATGAACCCAGCAGACAAATCAAAAACCGCTTTCTCCACGCCATACGGGCATTACGAATTTAATCGGATGCCTTTCGGGCTTAAAAATGCCCCGGCGACTTTCCAATGCTTAATGGATGCTGTACTTAGCGGACTCCAAGGAGTATCCCTCTTTGTTTACCTTGATGATATCGTAGTTTACGCAAAGGACTTAACCGAACACGGTGACAAAATTCACAAATTAATGAGACGATTGCGCAAAGCTAACCTCAAGTTACAACCGGATAAATGCGAGTTTCTTAGACCAGAAGTCAATTACCTCGGACACGTCATTGGAAAGGACGGATTAAAACCAGATCCCAATAAATTATCGGCAGTAAAAGAATTTCCAATTCCGAAAAACGTCAAGAACATTCGTCAATTTTTGGGTTTAACAGGATATTATCGCAGGTTCATCAAAGACTTTTCGAAAATCGCAAAACCCCTAACCCATCTCTTAGAAGACAAAACTGACTTTAAATGGACGGACGAAACACAAAAAGCTTTTGAAATTCTCAGAAATAAATTATGCGAAGCTCCAATTCTCCAGTACCCCGATTTTGACAAACCATTTATCATAACGACCGATGCTTCCGGCTATGCCTTAGGCGGAGTCCTATCGCAGAGTGAAATTGGAAAGGACAAACCCATAGCGTACACATCATGCGTATTACGCGGCGCAGCCCTTCGGTACGATACGTACGAGAAGGAAGCCATGGCAATCGTTCACGGCGTGAAGGCCTTCCGTCCTTATATCTATGGTAGAAGGTTCACGTTCGTTACCGATCATAAGCCCTTGGTTTGGTTCAGAATCGCTAAAGACGCTAACGCACGTGTGCTCAAATGGCGACTCAAACTTTCCGAATACGACTACGAAGTCGTCTACAAACCCGGCCCGCTCAACTCAAATGCTGACGCCCTATCGCGAAATCCAATAGAAAAATTAGAGGATGTTAAAACAATACCACATATTCAACCAAAGCAAACCGAAGAATTAAAAAACGAGTTAAACAATTTGGCGCGCCAATTAGACCAGACTGACGACAGCGCTGCCGAAAACGAAAATCCTACGAGATTTACTGTTCGAGCAGACGTTCACCCCGTTCCGCATGAAGAAAATATAAACGTCGTCACTCGCTCTCAAGTGCGAGACGACACCAAGGACGCTGCTACTGTAAAGGCCAGTGCGCCTGCATCCGAGCGAGGGGACGTACACTCGAAACCCCGGCACCTTACGCGTCGAACTCGTAAACACATAAACTACGCAGAGAGTAGCGACGAAGAGACGGAGGCCGAGATAGTAGGACCCATACGCGCTAGGCAACCCGAGCGGGGCATTGACCCCAAAACAGCTGAGGGCCCTGACCAGCGCAAAGCACTTCCAATCCATCGCTCCAAGAATCACACTGCTCCTAATTCCAATGATTCGACAGACTCAGATGCGAGTTCCCATGACCCATTAACTTCCGAAGACGAAGATCTTGCTGCCAATGAACCATCGATAACTGAATTTAAAATCGCAAACTTCGTCAGTACAAAGGAATTATTTCATTTCCGGAACGACAACTTAGTCTATTTCATAGATTCAAGGTAAACCGTGCGATCCTGGATCGCGGAAATTACAAGAATTGAATAAATTACCTTCTTTAAAGAACCTTTCAGTCGGTCGAGCTTACAGCGCAAAATTTGGAAAAAAATATCACATCGCGCTAGTTATTCGGGGCGAACATCCCGAGTCATTATCCTCAATATCCGAAAATGTCAACAGTAGCGTAAAAGAATTAAAAGAAAAATGCGAAACCCTCAAACTTGAATCGTTTAGTCTTTGCCACTGCCAACACGTCGAACATCTGACCTGGGCAGACGTAATGAATACAATGAAAAAAACATTTGAATCCAGTCAAATAAAAATATTGATTTGCTTGGGTACATTGCAATACGTACCGATTGAAAAGCGCGATTCCATTTTTTACGAGATGCACAAGTCCCCAATAGAAGGACACAAAGGTGTCTCAAAAACGTATAACAGAATCAAACGCGAATACTTCTGGGAAGAATTAAAATCGGATATTCAAAGACGAGTACAGCAGTGTTTAGAATGCCAGCTAAAAAAATTAGTCAGACTCAAAACAAGACAACCAATGATAATAACCGACACTCCGGGGACGGTTTTCGAAAAAATTTGAATGGACATAGTAGGTCCTATGCAACGCACTTCCAGCCAAAACGAATACATTCTCACAATTCAAGACCATTTGTCAAAATATTGTGTAGCAATTCCGCTACCGAATGCACTGGCGACGACAGTCGCTGACGCATTCATAAAAAGATTCATATGCGTATTCGGCGCACCCAAGGCATTACTGACGGACCAGGGGAGTAATTTCCTTAGCGGTCTAATGAAAAGAATCGCGAAACGCTTCCGCATAAAGCGATACCGAACTACAGCGTTTCATCCCCAATCCAACGGATCGCTTGAGAGGTCTCACCATGTGCTAGCCGAATTTTTAAAACAATATACCGATAAAGACAACGAATGGGATCAATGGTTGGAATTGGCAATGCTTTCATATAACACTAGTGTGCACGAAAGCACAAGACACACTCCTTACGAGGTGGTCTTCGGCAAACTAGCAAGGGTCCCGTCAAGCGAACCTCTCCGCGAATCAGACCAGCTACCTACCTATCGCGGTTATCTAATTGAATTAATTACGCGAATAAACGGAATCAGAAATCTTGCCTATGAAAATTTGGTCACATCTAAACATCGCTCAAAAAAATATTACGACAAAAACGCTAATCCAAAGAGCTTCAAGGTAGGAGATTACGTCTATCTCCAAAGGGGTCCGAAACCTGGTAAACTCGGTGATCACTACACAGGACCACATAAAGTCCTAGAAAAATTGGAAAGGGGCAATGTAAAAATCCAGTATAACAACAAAATGCGAGTCGTTCACGAAAACAGATTGCGATATTCACACATTAATATCGAAACCAAACCCAAAAAGAAAAACAAGCCGACTAGAGTCGATGAATCTTATTTCAATAACTGAATAACTAATCATTATCATTACACTTTTTTCAGATGGCCGATATCAATCCATTCAATAATATTAAAGGATATGACTTTTACCTACGTATAGAGAAACGAATCAAATCCACATAACAAATTAACTGGCACAGAATACCCAAGTTATTTATATACGAAATGTCAAAAACGAATGCGTTCGCTGTCCAAAAAATTACTTATCGCCAACCTAGATATATTCGACTATATTAACTCTAATTGTAAGTTTCTATGTATAGACCGACACATTCAAAAACAAATTCAAACACGATATACTTGTTCAACAACGCAACCAAGAACGTCAAATTCTTGAAAATAATTATCTCTTGCGATTCAAGAACCAAACGTATATGCATATAGATTAATGAAAGCTCCAAGCTATATGACAGTACTAGCTAGCGGATTAGTACACGTTTTAAATGTATACCGATAAAATTAAGCCTGATCAGGTTAAAAGAATGCTACGAGCAATTGCCTATCACTTGTGGGAACGAAACATATTTCCTTATCCCCTCGAACTCTTATATTATCAATGGAACCTAAACAACCTACAATTCCATACTTCCTCCATATTACCATTTCGGAGTCACCTGCTACAATTTCTTGACTGTTCCGGTCGAAGCCATCCACCTGCAAGCATTAATGCCGATGACGAAACCTACTTGGAAGTACACCAGTCCAGCATCATTAGCGTCCAGTGGAATTTACTCCAAAGAAGAACCTAGGAAAACGTATAATGTTCTCCGTGAAAAAAAAAATTTTAACTCGCTGCCCTAAACAATATGGCGCGGGGCATCAGTGGTCAAAACACTGTGAATCTAGAAGAGAAACTGCTGAACTTTCCGACTGCAGCAGCCTACAACGCCTATCGAAGTCCATCTGGAATCGCACCTGGGAAGAAATCTTTCAAATCCGATCAGCAAGCGCTGGTGTCATCGGGATGCTACTCGTCGTGCGAGCGATCAAACTCCTCGTAGACTCGTAAACATTCACACATACAGCCTACACTGTGTACGGCTGGTCCATCTATCTCATTGGTGCCATGTGGGATTCAGTAACTCATCTATTGATACACCTGGCTAAACGACCGAAGAAGAAGGAAACGTCAACAGATGTAAAGTCTGGTCGAGAACTCAACAGAATTCGCTGCAGCCCCATCAACTGAGCCGGGAGCGTCACACAAGGAGCAGCATACTCCAACTAACAACAAACGATCCGTACCCTCACACCCCTACTTGTCCAGAAGACGATCAATCCTTCAAATCGTATTCCTTTCTCTCGAGTTCTCACAAGAAGACATAACCAAGTACCAAAAAGAATAATTCCAATCATGCTTAATCATTTTTATTCTATTTTTTTTCTCATCATTATTATTCTTTTAACTTTGTCAAGTAAGATAGAACGAAATAGGTAAATAAATATTTTCACAAAAGGAAGAAGAAAAGAAGATATTAAAAAAAATCCATATATATGGATATATACAAAAAAGCATTCTCGCGGAAAGATCTATACATATATATACAATAATCGTAACATATATACCACTTTTTCTTTTTTTTTACTAAATATACAGTCTACGTTATACTCTATTCCAAAGATTGTACCTATCTGACATTGTAACCGCCCAAGAATAAGCTGATGACGATATCGAGTTGACCTCCGGAACATTCATAACAATTGAGCGAGACGCTCAATCCTAAAGGGGGGAGGTGTTACATCCTAGCCAATATGCAGGATGTCTCTTCCCTCGGTTATTCTCAGTATCCTCATTTGCCATCACAAATGTATTATATATATTAAGAAATCTAACATATAACAGCGTAAACGCGTGCGATACCCTCTGTCCAAAGATCTTCGTCCGGTTGAGTCTTAACGAAAAACGAAATCGAGCGTACACGTAAATAATAAGTCAAGTATCCGTTCTAGTTTCCAATAAGAACATGGTCCCGAGCGCATATTCCACGAAGAGTCACATTACAAAACCACACAGAACCCTGAGCAACGTCCAACTTCATCACCTCATCAAGCTTTCATCAAGAGCATGGTTCTGAGCGGATATTCCACGAAGGGCCGTATCGCGTAGAACCAAATAATGAATCGATTATATACATCTTAGGCCAGAGCGTCGACCCAATAACAGAGCGAAGTGCGATAAAAATCCAGCGCACACCCGTGTCATACGAACCTAGCGGACGCTGCGCAATCGCGAACGCCGCAGCATCGAATTTTGGCTACGCACATCATGAGCTCATGATCAACAAAGGGAATAAAGAGCGCAATTCCCCTTCCATCAGTACCATAACTTCTAAGAAAGGAAATCAAAGATTGAATCACTCCCTACTCCCACTCTGTTAAAAATTATAAGCGAACCAAGAAGGGCCAGTACGCCAAAAGCCCAAGTCAGTCTTCTATCGTTCCCCGTCCGAATCAGTCTTCTATCGTTTCTCATCCGACGAAGTCTTCTATCGATCCCGATCCGATCAAGTCTCCAATCGACTTCTATCCGAGTTGGTCTTTTTCCGAATAAATCTCTGTCGAAAAGTTTAACATCATTATCCGATATAGAAAGACCTTTTCCATCGACTCTAACCTTGTGTCGCGATCCGTACCTCTATTCCGCGTCTAATAACTGAACTCTATATCTCGATCGTTTATTTCCATCTCTATTTAACTTCAAAAGTATCGTAAATCTTTTCCGCGTTCTTCACCCTCGTGAAGTGACCCGCTGACCCATCTGCGACGATTGTAAACACAGCGTGTGTGTGGCCCGTCGACCACCATTGTACCAGCGAGCGCACTAGCCTAAGAGCGAAGGCCCTTGAATTCCGAGCTGCAATAAACATCCGTGCGACCGAGCGAGCGACCAACACTCAACGAATGTAAGCCATCCACATGTTTTTCTTGTATTACACTTTGTAACCATGATCATCTAAACCCAATTAGTATCTTTTAATAAATAATGTCGTGTCAATAGAATAGAGGTCTGTCGA
Organism: Ophion ventricosus; assembly: GCA_963932345.1. Lineage (NCBI taxonomy): Eukaryota > Metazoa > Arthropoda > Insecta > Hymenoptera > Ichneumonidae > Ophion > Ophion ventricosus. Next base: position 6,260,238 of record OZ010725.1, read on the forward strand.
ATTATTCCTCAACACCTACTCATTCGCGAAACTCTCCTAATCTCGCTTATCTCATACACATCCCCTTTTTACCCTCATCCCGTGCTATTGCGCTAGGCGTAGGCAACAAAGAGGGAAACAAAAATATTGTGCTCTCATCCCTTCCGGATGTGACAGTGTATTATCCAAAAAACTACGAAGTCGCAATATTGGCTGTCCAGTCCATGACTGGATTAAATGAAGATGGGGCTGGTTTCGACGTACCATCTATCGCGACGTCACTCGGCACTTTACTTAAACAGGTCGGCAAACTTTGCGTTTCGGAGTGCGTCAAACATCAAGAGAAGGAAAAACAAATGCTTGCGGAGGATTTTCTCAAATTACTTACCGAAAATTATTCGGCTAGTGTTGCTCGCACAGCAATGGAAACATACACCCAAAATAAAAGACAGAAAAAAGTAATATTGCCGACGGAAAAGGATATTAGAAAATTACAAATACATTTTCGTGACGAGATAAAAAAAAATTATGAGGCCTTGAAGACAAATTTTTCCCTACAGTCTTGGAACGATTTATCGGCATCAGCTTTAGTGTCACTCCAGCTGTTTAATCGACGTTGTCCCGGGGAAACAGAACGCATTTTGATCAACGATTTTAAAAATTACGAGTCGATTAACCATGCCAACATCGGTGAAGTTTACCAAAAATTTTCGAGTCAAGAAAAGAGAGCTGCACAAAATATGTGCGATTTGAAATAAGGAGCAAACTCAATCGCACCGTTCCGATTTTGATGCACACGGAACCCGTCAAATGTACAGAGCTACTGCAGTTTAGAAAGACAGCAGGGGTGCATGCTAAAAATCCCTACCTTCTCGGTGTGCAAGGCATTTTGAAAGGCGATTACAAGTATCTTCGCGCCTGCGAGTTGATAAGGCGTTATGCCGAGGCTTGTGGGGCTTCAAGACCCGAGACACTGCGCGGAACTGTTTTGCGAAAGCACGTAGCCACGATGTGCGTTACATTCAATTTGACGGATGAGGAAGTGGCCGATCTCGCCAACTTTATGGGGCACGATGAGCACATTCACAAAGTTCACTATAGGCAGCCGATCATTGCGCGAGACATTTTGCAAGTGTCGAAATTGCTAGAAGCCGTGCAAGGACAAGACAATAATTCCGATGACGATGCCAGCGACGGCGAATCAAGCGAACTTCTTCCGACTGTCGCAAATGAAGGAGAGAAACATCAGCACATCGCAGAGACACTCCTTGAATCATGTGGTGAATCCTCGTTTCACAACGATCCCAACAACAACAAGATCAAAAAGTCACGGAGAACTCGATCAAGTGAGATAAAAGTTTATTTGTGAAAAAAATTTAAACAAGCTTTTATTTAATGTACACGAAAGTAAAAAATATTTTTATTTTACCAAGTTACCTATATGTTGTTATAAATAAAAGCTTGCGGCGCTTAACTTTAAAAATGTTAAATAAATTTGATCAATTCAGTTTCATTAACCGTATTTAATTTGGCACAATAGTAATTAGAGAAATTATTATCACACCTTTATACTCATTTTCGGGATTCTTATTTAAGAAATCTAAGGCTGTTTCTCAGCAAATTAAATATACATGATATGTTAACGGATTTATGTAAATTAAATATTATATGTCTAAATTTTAAGCGCCCCAAGTTTTTATTCATAGTCATATATAGGTGACTTGGTTAAAGAATTATTTCCTACTTTTTAGTCTTTAATTGATTTTACTAGAGCTCTGAAATTTTTGCAAAGAGATGTTAATCCTAAAAGAAGCAGTGTTATTGGTAGATAAAAAAATAAACATGGGTTACTTGTAAAAAATAACAAAAACTGTAATTACGATTGAACTTACGACTAATTGCTGCATATAAACTTTTCACATACAAACACAGTCGCTACGACTTTGTTTGTATGCGTTAATGAGATTTTATATGGATGATTAGATATCGCGAATTTTACATAAAAAGTTGAAAATTTTATGGATAGGTTTTTTTAAGTTCATTCGTGCTCTAAGATGCATGTTTAAAAAATTTCAGCACTCTAAGTAGTCTGGAAGTGGGCGAAATATCGATTCTGCATTTTGTATCTCACAGAAAGTCAAGTTAAATAAAAGTTTGTAACTTGTAAAAAAAAACCCGGTTTGGGAAATAATATTTCAATCACTTTTCAATATAGTGTATTGCAGTTTTCTTACCACATGGGCAAGCGTTTCCTAGTAGTACAACCGTATGGTATTACCTTAAAGGAAATCAATGTATTTAATGGCATGTCTTTCAGGTTCACCGTATTGACCGTGCAAGCGCACACGATGGAAACAAGAAAAAAAACGGTAGCCTTACAGGGGTTCGGCGGATATATCGAAGAAGGAAAATGGCCTTCATTCAAAAAAATTCAAGACCTGAAGCAAAAAAATCCCGAACTTTCGCGTAGGAACATTGCTGCAATTAAAACTTCGGTGAACAACCGAATTAAAAAAAAAGTCTAAGCAGAGAAACCTTCTTTTTATAATATTCTATTATTATCTATATTTTCTTATTATTTGTATGCGTGTGAACAATGAAAAGAGGAAAAACTGAAAGTTCCTCTCTAAAATATTGTTTGTTTTTACCTTTGTATTTAGCAATAAAGACGATTACTGCCAAATATATGAAAAATAATAATAATCGCATCGACCCAACCCAACGTTTTATGTATTGTTACATAACAGGTCCGGGTAAATTACCGCATATCTTACCTGGACCTATTGAGTACCAATACATAAACTTCCGAGGTACCGGTTTCAACCGTTGTATCTAAAGATTCTGTATGTGACTATTTTAGCGTCTATTGAGTATACGTATCAATATTAATAGATTTGTACATGTTTAATGACCATTGTAGATCTTTGTATATTCATTATACCATATGTACAATCGGTCCCCATATGTACCGCTTCATAAACACACACACACACACACACACACACATATATATATATATATATATATATATACAGGGTGAGGCACATAAAGTGTTACAGAGCAATAGCACTCAAACTATTGATCATATCCAAAAATGTTTCAGACAAAAGTTTCAGTGTTCGAGAAGGCCGTCATACTGGACCACCCTATTTTATTATCGATGGAGGCGCTGAAGCTACACCAAGGTCAACTCCACTTTTTTAAATGGAACCATGTATTTTTTTTTTATGACATTATTACCGATTTTAAGACGAATTCAGCGACCTACAACACAAGGTCATTCTAGTCGCGCAAAGTATGAAAATAGTCGAAAAATCGAAAAATATCGGAATAATCACTTTCAAAGGATCCACTAACCTTGGTTTGGGTCTACCTACAGAAGATGCTCGAAGTGATGACCCTCGACTTGTAAACACTTGTTTGATCGCTGTTTTCATTTCTTACGATACCAATGTTTCTTATCGGCAGAAAGTACGCATTTTCTGTTGGCATATCAGTTAGTCACGCATTACCTTCTAATGTGAGTACATTGGATCGCGAAAATGAACTTTTTATGGGGTTTTGTCAAAGAACGCGTAATGGCGGTAGCACCTGCCACGCCTGACGACATGAAAGAAAGAATACGCCGAGCATGTACCGAAATTACACTACAAATGTTGGCTGAAGTTAGACGGTCTTTTCATCAGCGAATTAACAAGTGCTTACAAGTCGAGGGTCATCACTTCGAGCATCTTCTGTAGGTAGACCCCAACCAAGGTTAGTGAGTAGAGTAGCTACAGCGGTTCTAACGCAGGGATCTCAGGGGGGAGCGGAGCGGGGGAGTCGAGCGCGGGGAAGCCGGGGTATGCACGGTGGAGAGGGGGGGGGGTCCGGCATGCGGTAGCCGAGTGCGTGGCTGCGGTGGAGGGAAATGGAAGGGGATGGTGGCAGAGAGTGGGGGAAAAGGATCCAACACGCGGAAGCGGGGGGGGTCCGAGAGAAGGGAGAGGGTTAATGAAACATACACTTTTTGTTATTATAACAATCACTTTTTATTTTTAATTGTGTGTGTGTGTGTGTGTGTGTATGTGTTCGCGCATGCGTTACAAAATAAGTCTCTATTCACAACCCGTGTCACCAAACTGAAACGAACAAGAAAAAACATTTTTTTATTGTTGAGAAATTTTTTTTTTTCTTTTACATAAACTTATTTCATTCTTATGATTCAATTCACAACACTCACAATGATTTTTGATCCCGTGCATCTCAAACACGCGGATTTCGGCATCGCTTGGAATAAAGGCTCTCTGCAGTCCTTGCAATATTTGCCCTCAATAAATTTTAGTACTTCAACGGTGTGGACGCGCACCTCACGCATTTCCGTAAAGACGCCTCGTGCATTGGCGAAACACGATATGCACAGCGAAATGTCCATGTGCACGCCTTCATAAAACAGATGGTGCACGCAAACTTTGTCCATATCGTTGAAACTATTTACGGCCACTCTATTTAAATAGCGTTCCGAGTATTCATAGTGTTCACCATCATCACTATCACTCGCATAATCCGAGTCATCCGAGATGACTTGATCGTCGTTGTCGTCATCGTTGGCGTTGTCGACATCATCTTCATCGTCAGCGTCGTCGTTGACGTCGTCCTCAATGGCGATGACCTCAGGCTTTTCATCTTCAATAACGATGACCTCGGGCTCATCATCATCGTCCGGTTCGGCAACTCCATTGTTAACGTCCATGCGGTGTTCACCACCGTCATTGATTTCAACGACGTCACTATCATAATAGTGATATTCAGCTAAATATACATCGTCAACCACGATCATTTCTTCTTCACTATCCGAAATCACGATTTCTTCAGCCATTTTTAATCTTTCTCACGCTATCTTGTCGATGTACAGTCGAAAAGTGCACTCTCCGGAGGTTCGAGACTATAATGATGAAAACTGCTGCCCCAAATGCCCTTTTGGGGAAGTGCATATTTTCGAATCCCTATAGGTTTTTTTCTAGTATGGTGGGGATGCCTATCTGCTGTTCGATTTTTTTTAACATAGTTTTAGTACGAGAGATGGAAAGCGCTTCCGCACTTGAACATAGGCGAAATACGACAAAAAAAAACGTTGTCTCTTAAGAAGTTACGTAGAGGGCTAAGGAAACGTGCATGAATTTATCCAGATGTTCTTTTTTTTCAACTATCTGGACGGAGGCTCATGTCCGAGACACTGTTATACACTGCAACGTTTCAACCACCTCGTCCGAAAATCTCAAATGTTACGACTCTTTTTTTTCTTACGTCGAGCGCCAGGGACCGTCATACCCTATCGCTTCGCATATGCAACTCGAGCCTCATCATTCCACTCTTGAAAACCCATAAAATTTTACGACAGCATGCGACGAAGACAGTGATCCGGGGAAAAAAAAATGCATTTCCATTTTACAGGGCTTTAGTTTTTCATCTCTGAATGATAATATATACAGAGAGTGCAACGTCAAACCTTGATGCCGACACTTGAGATCATGCAGGTCTGGACAAGTTAGCCCCATGGTTAAGGATTTTTTTCTTCGTTAACACCACTCTCCAAGCCATTAGAATTTTTTTTTATTGCTCCGCTATTCAGAGCATATATGATAACGGGGTGTTTATTTTGAAAAACTATAAACTTTCGAAGATCTATGGATAAAGACCTTTTTTAGGCTTCGACCGTGGACCACTTGAGCGCTGATGGAGAGCCCATGAAGTTTTTTTTTTTTTACTACACGCATCTCGACTGAGATGCTCTTTTATTTTTCTCGGCAATCCAACGCAATATTAGAAAATTCTCGTGGGTTGGTGATATTTTCTGAGATGGTAGGGAAAGACGAAAAATGTCTAAAGGGGAGAACTATTTTTAATGATCTGCCGCGCTCAAAAGTGTTTGCACTTTGGATCGAGCAGTCAGTTAGTGAACATCATCTCTTTTGGGAAGCCTCGTTTCATCAAATATGGAGAGCAACGCGGAGAAGTCAGAACAAATCTTGCACGACCAAGCCGCGCTCCTAAGTTCATTCGAAGATTTTGCTGTGTGGGAACAACGGTGCGTTGAGTTTATCGAAGAATTGGAAACGCAAAGCCGGATTAAGCGCCCGCGACTATCAATTGGACTTCAACAGTCATTGATAGCCCAAATAGCGCGGCTGGAAGGGTTGAGGAATTCTGTGCGTAATCATTTTATACACACGGGTGCAGGACACGGTCATCATGGGCTAATCTGGCGAGAGATTGACACATCCTTCAATAGTCGAATATTGACCGGTTCCGTAATCAATCGCAACCACATCGAACCACGGCAATTTTTCATCGATGCTCGCGACCTAGTGCTTCAACATGTGCAAAATACTATCTGCAAACACAACAGTATTAAAGTTAATACAGTGTTTAATGGCGAATTCGCGAGTGGTGACAAACATGCCAATAAAAGTATAAACACGCGAAACTGTGAACTATTTAACACAAGCGATTTGGATGAGTGGTACCAGCAACGCGTTATGGAGCCCACTTTAACCTTACTCGACGAATTTCAAGAACGAGATAGTGGTTGGGCTTTGCAGAAAATACTGAACCTTACAATAAATGTGAATAAGTATAACCCAATGCGTGCAGGGTGCTCCATATCGTTGCCGCGGGAAATAATGATGAAGAGGGCCGTGATTAATGTGAAGTCAAACGATCACGCATGTTTCGCGTGGGCAATAGTCGCAGCTCTATACCCAGCCAAACGAGACAGTGCCCGTCCGTCTTCTTACCCTCATTATTCGACAGTGCTGAATCTCCAGGATATTGAATTCCCAGTAACCATTCATCAAATTAAAAAATTTGAATTTCAAAACAATGTGTCGATCAACGTGTATACCACCACCACAAAAAAGGACATTGCTCCAATACGCGTGACTCAAAATAAGAAGGAAAAGCATATCAATTTGCTGTACATGCAAGATACTAAAGACAACAATGTGGGGCATTTCACATGGATCAAGAACCTGTCGAGACTCGTGAGGGCGCAACTGAGCAAAATGGAGCATAAAAAATATATATGCGATCGGTGTGTAAATTTAACATTAGTAATACGTATTTATATTTACTAAATGAGTAAAACAAAAAATCTATTTTTTTTTGCAGGTGTTTGCATCACTTCGGATCCGAGGATAAATTGCAATCGCACGAGGTCGATTGTGGAGCAATAAACGATTGCGCGATCCGACTACCGAATGACACCAACAAGTGGCTCCAATTCACCAACTATAGCCGGAAAGAGCGACATCCATTCATTGTGTATGCCGATTTGGAGTGTGTGTTAGCAAAGACTGATGAGAAGAACCAAGCAAAAAATATGTATCAACACCATGAAGTGTTTAGTATCGGGTATTACGTATGTTGTTCGTATGACGAATCACTATCTTCGTATCACTCGCGTCGTAGTGCTGATTGTGTCTCGTGGTTTGTCGAAGAACTAAAAAATCTAGCACTGCGCATAAAAGAAATTTTCTGCGACAATGTCCCAATGATTTATCTGTCACCGAGTGAGTGGACAAGTTTCCGCAAAGCGACCCAATGCCATATATGTAGGAAACCATTCGCGCAAGATGATGTACGCGTTCGAGATCATTGCCATCTGACTGGACGCTATAGAGGCCCTGCTCACTCTAATTGCAATTTAAACTACAAACAGTCATTTTTCATTCCAGTAGTTTTCCACAATTTATCGGGTTACGATGCGCATTTTATCATCAAGGAAGTAGCCACAGCGTTCGAAGGAAAAACCGATATGCTTCCAATCACAAAAGAGAAATACATTTCCTTTACGAAGCTTGTTGACATTACAGACGATTCAAAACATAAGATTCAATTGCGCTTCATCGATTCATACAAATTCCTCAACACCAGTCTCGACAAATTAGCCTCATTTTTGACCGAGGACAAACTCAAAATATTACGTACGCAATTTCCAAATCTTTCGGCAGACAATTTCAATTTGCTGACGCGAAAAGGGGTCTTCCCTTATGAATATATTGACAACGTGAGCAGGTTGGACAACACTTGCTTACCACCACGTGACGCATTTTATAGTTCCCTGACAGATGCTACAGTATCCGAGAGCGAGTACGCACATGCGGAGAACGTTTGGGAGCGGTTCTCCATTCGAACGCTGGGTGAATATAGCGATTTATACTTGAAGACAGATGTCTTATTATTAGCAGACATTTTCGAAAACTTTCGGAATACGTGCATTGAGAGTTATGGACTAGATCCCGCGTATTATTACACGTTGCCCGGGTATACCTGGGATGCAATGCTAAAACACTCGAACGTCAAGTTTGAATTACTAACGGATATCGATATGGTTTTATTCGTTGAGCGGGGTATACGCGGTGGTCTTAGTCAATGCTCAAACCGATATGCACGTGCTAATAACAAGTACATGGATTCGTTTGATCCATCGAAAGCATCATCATACTTGATGTATTTTGATGTCAACAATTTGTATGGATGGACAATGTGTCAACCTCTGCCATATGCAGATTTTCGATGGGTCAACGACGCGTCCAAGTTTGATCCATTATCCATCGCGCTAGATTCACCTACAGGCTACATCCTTGAGGTCGACTTGGAATATCCCCAATCTCTACATGATGCGCACAAAGACCTACGGTTTTGCCCAATACACGAAAAACCACCGGGTAAGCAGCAGGAGAAGATGCTAGCAACCGTCTGCGATAAAAAACGCTACATCATACACTACAGAAATTTACAACAATGTTTACGTCATGGACTTTGCCTCACGAAAATCCATAGGGTATTACAATTCACACAATCCCCATGGCTACGTTCATATATCGAGTTGAATACTCAGTTTCGAACGCTGGCCAAAAAAGATTTTGAAAAGAATTTATTCAAATTGATGAATAATGCGGTGTTTGGCAAAACGATGGAGAATGTGCGCAATCATGTAGATGTAAAGCTTTTGACAAAATGGGAGGGCAGGTATGGCGCGGAGGCAATGATTGCGAAGCCAAACTTCCACAGCCGAAGAGTTTTTTCCGAAAACCTCGTTGCCGTAGAATTGCGCAATCTCGAGGTGAAATTCAACAAGCCCATATATGTCGGTATGTGCATACTCGACATATCCAAAACGTGCTTGTATGGATTTCATCACGATTATATGGTACCATTGTATCGAGATAAATGTAAAATCATGTATACCGATACAGATAGCCTCATATATGCCATTGAGAGCGAAGATGTATATGCAGACATGAAGTGCGACATTGAAAAATTTGATACGAGCGACTATTCAGCGGACAATAGGTATGGTATGCCGCTTATCAACAAGAAGGTACCCGGTCTCGTGAAAGATGAATGCAATGGTGCAATTATGACCGAGTTCATTGGACTTCGATCGAAAATGTATGCGACACGTGTCGAGGGTAAGAAGGATACTAAAAAAGTTAAAGGTGTCAAGAGCAGTGTTGTGGCTAGGACAATCACGTTTGACGATTATGCCCGATGCTTGAAGGAAGACATTGAAATGATGCGTAGTCAAACGTGTATTCGATCGAAGTTACACAAGGTCTACACCATTCGTGAGACGAAAATCGCTCTAAGTCCTCATGATGATAAGCGGTATATCATACCTGGGACCTGTGAAACCCTACTATGGGGGCATTACAGCATATCGTTGTAAAAAACTATCATGCATATAAACTCGATGTAAAATTATGTACATTTTTGTAAATACTTGATGTATAAAACTTGTGAAAATTGTGTATATTTTTTGTAAATATTAACTCGATGTAAAACTTTTTAAAATTATATACATTCTTTATTGTTGTAAATATTTGATTTTGGAAAAATGGACTTTTGTGAATAATAAAACGGCTTTTGTAATCCATGTGTACCCATTATTTTCCGTATACACTTTTCGAGAGTGGGGGGGAAGAAGGGATTAGAGAGAGAGAAAACGCCTGCTGTGGCGCACCACGTTGACGGGTAGAAAGAGAGTCATAAAAGTCTAAATGTTTTTGGTCTCTTTTATTGTCGACTACAAATCAGATTTACTTATCCAACTATTGTGGGTATTGTCGAAACCCAGCCATTTTACAAACATTCGATGACCGCGCTTCTTCAAAAAATTTTCTATGAGATAGATATCGGGGTACTTGACACGGAGAAGCTCTTGTTCGTAGAAACCACCGGCGATGGGTTCATCTTTATGGTCCTTCAAACGATACGTCACTGGATGCGTTTTCTTCACACGAGATACCGTAAATATTTCCGTTGTCCAATTTGGCGCGTAACCCTTTTCGAAAACACTCTTAAATTTGCTGATTCTCATTTTATCGCCAATGGTGAATTTCGGTGGTGTTTTTATTGGCGGCTGAGTCTTATTGAAAACTTGCCGCAATATTTCCTTCTCATTCTCCGTATTTACATTTCTCGGTTTCATCTTGATGGTACGGTGTACAGAATCATTATACTCGGCTACTAGCTTATCGAGAATATCGATCCACGTATAATTACCACGAAGACTAAATTGCATCCACATCTTATTTTTCAATGTACGATTGAAACGCTCGCAAATGGATGCCTTTAAATTGCTGTATGTAGAATACATATGAATATTGTACTCCTTCATTAAGGATTTAAAATGACAATTGTAAAATTCTTTTCCCTCGTCGACGTGCAAGTGCTGTGATATGCGTCCCTTAACGAGTATCGACTTCATTGCGGCCGCTGCATCTTTACCATTCTTACTCAGCATTGGTACGGCCCAAGCGAATTTTGAGAAAGTATCGATGACGGTGAGGAGAAATTTATGTTTGGAGTTTTGATGCGCGTACGATGACATATCGACGAGATCAGCTTGCCAGGTTTCGTCCAAACCACGGATGTCCACATGTCGACGTGGATAGTTTCGCCGTGCAGGCTTATGCAGTTCCCGCACGAGAGCGTTCTTTTTCTCGTTCATTTTCCAGTCCACCCAGTCGCGAATCCAGTTCAGCAATAATGTGTGAATTACGAGTCACCAGATCTTGTAGAGTTTTGACATCGGCCTCGAGTGTCTTTGCAATGTCTCTCATCGCAACTTCAAGTCCATTAACCAGCAACTGATTACTCTCATTTATTTCTCGCCGTATGTTCTTAACGATAGTTCGGGATCTTTTATGCAAAGCACTTAGAGTAATGGCATCGTCCTGTCCTTCCGGATTGGCAATGTTACACAAACGTTTCTGCCCCAAGTCATAATGACCATCTGCGGTAGTTTTGAAGCCAATCCCTGGTCTGCCTGGAGGGCCTTGCTTGCTGAGGAGTAGACTCTTATTCAACTGGCGTCCAAACACATCGACACTCATGTTGAGAATGCGTAAAATTCCCGATGTTGAGTTAATAAATGATTTCAGCTTCACGCAATTCCTCGATAATCGATATAATTTCATTCGAATGTGCAGAGTTTCCGGCTGCTTGTGATGCCAAAAGTAGACGAAGACGGTCTACCAGCTCATTGGGATTGTCCCAATATACATAGTCGAATTGGGCATTTTTTCTAGCCAGCTTATACGTTGGCATACCCTTTCCCACGTGGAGATCGGCTATATTTGCAATATAAGTGTTGAATTTGTGACAGGTATTACGTCGTATAGCCGCACTAGGCTTATAAAATTTTTTATGAGCATTCGTCGCAATGACAATTTTTTCATAGTTTTTCAAGTCGTCCGGTGTGAGAGCTTCGACATTGGGCACTTTTTTAAATAGCAGCTCAGTTAATCCAACAGTTTTCGCATAATTCACATCTCCCACACGAATATGTTGAGAGTCGAAATTTATCGGAGAATCACCAATCATTAATCGGTTGTTTGAGAGATTCCGCACACCATATGATACATCCAGGCTTGCTTTTCTATTCGTTCGTAACAACAGGAGATATTCGGTGATTAATTCATCGACATTTTCAGAGTCATCATCATCATCCTCATATATCAATTTGAAAGAATCTTGTGTTTCACTCTCGAAGGAATCGTGTGTCTCGTTCTTCAATTCATGTTTCACACTATTTATCGCAACTCCTTCTTTATAGTCGGCTTTTTCATCCTTGATTTCCTCCTTCGCCACCTCACCGTTTTTGTACGACACCAATTTCTCCAATGGTCTCACTATAGGCTTAAAGACATCTTGCATTCTCTGCTCATCACTCTCTTTGCCGATTTTCATCATTCGATGCTTTCGTCTGATTGCATCGCTCGCCTTGGCAATTTCATGCAATACATCTTTTTCTCTCAATAGTTGTTCACTCTTCATGTTGTCACTGTCGACGCGTGCACAATACTGCCTCTTGAAACACCAGCGACGAGTCATTTATCAATGGTGAGAAAATCATCAAAACCTTGCCTATATCGACCCTCGTTCATATTGCTATCTTTGTCGATCGTGATAAATGCATACTTGTCGGAATTCCAGCATTTCATGCACATGTTTTTGAAGCATGTATAAGTCATATCCGTATTAACGTGATCGTTGTACACATGTTTGAGATTCATATCATCCTGCTTGAAAAGCACCACGAAATTTGCATTATCTCTCACGAGATGTTTGGGGATACGAGTGTACGTCTGACAAAGATAAAAACTGTCTACAATCTCGTGTCTTCCCATGGAAAAGAATGCTCTAACATTATCCTGCTTTTCGCACGCAATATCATCAAAGATGAATATAGAGTTGGATCGTGCATCACTTGGTGCAATCACTTGTTCATGCTCATTGAATGGATTATATGTAACTCCACGCACAGGTTCAAGTAATTGTTCGAGCAACTTGTACTTTGGTTGCTTCAGCGACTTGGAATACAAATAAATGTTCTCAAATCTCAAGCCATTGGGATGGATGATGAGAGTGAGCAAAGCATTGGTTTTTCCACAATTTGATGGACCACAAAATACCGCACGTATGCTATCCGGCAATAACTGTCCATGACGCTTTTGTCTCTTCTCCCGGCCATCTTCGACAAATTCGTCGAAATTTATCACGGGAAGGCTACCTCCGTGAGTTTGCTTCTTGGACGTAATCTCGCACACGACTAACGGAAAAATCATATAAATAGCATTTTTATAAGGATTCACCGTCAGTCGAGTATTGTCTTTAGACATGATCGTTCACAGCGGTAAAGGTGTTGTCAATCGCCTAATCAACAAACTACCCGTTGAATTGCATCTGCCTGGTTATCAATATTGCGGACCAGGCACAAAGTTGGCCAAGCGTCTTGCTCGTGGTGATCCAGGCATTAATCCAATGGATGCAGCTTGCAAACAACACGATATTGCATATTCGAAACATCCGGACAATCTTGATGCGAGACATTTGGCGGATAAAGTGTTGGCTGAACAGGCTTGGGAACGTGTTACCGCTAAAGACGCTAGCATCGGTGAGAAAGCGAGTGCGTGGGGCGTGACAAATATTATGAAGGCCAAGAGAAAATTCGGCATGGGTATGAAGACCCGCGAGGGGGGCGTTTGTTTGAAAAAAATAATTGGCGCTGCGAAGAAGACAATGATTCAAAGTGATGACCCAAATAAGATTATTAAATCAGCTCTAAAGGGCGCACGTGCAGCTGTAAAGATGCGTGGTGGCAAAGTCCGCACACCACGGGTTCTACCTGTACCTCATAAAATTGTTGGTTTATTACCATTCCTCGTGCCCATTTTGGCGGGTCTCAGCGCTGCTGGTGCTTTGTCGGGTGGAGCGGCTAGTATAGCTAAAGCTGTAAATGCTGCTCAAGCAGCTAAACGCGAATTGGATGAAAGTAAGCGCCATAATCGAACAATTGAAGCGATTGCATTGGGTAAGGGCTTACATCTGAAACCATATAAGCAGGGATTGGGTCTTCATATCAAGCCAAAAAACTAAAAGTCACGCTACCTCACCGCCCCCTAACCGACATCGACCTACTGAAATATGCGACAATCCTGAAGATTCCAAATTTCCGTGGAGTTTACATGCGTGATACGTTGCCAGTGAGTGGACCCCACAAATGTGAAGCAGCAATTGTGAATTTGGATGAAAATGTGGGCCCTGGCACACACTGGGTCGCTTACAAAAAGACTGGTTGGAAAGTCATGTACTTTGATAGTTTCGGCAATCTCCTGCCGCCATCCGAACTCATGAGATATTTTGGTGTTGGTAGCGTCAATTATAATTATAAGAGATATCAGGAGTATGATACGATTGAATGTGGGCATTTGTGTCTCAAGTTCCTTTGTCGACAATTGCAATACAAGGACAAATATACACTATATATTGGTGGTAAGTGAGGTGGAGAATTCAGTTGTCAATTTACCAGCATCATGGATGATAGTTTAACATCGACCATATCTGGCTCATCGTCCATACTTGAGGCGCAATACTTTCCCCCCATCGAACTCTCGCCACACAAAAATTATACCCTCGGCCTCGTGGAATTGTTAAGGGACAACACCACTGTGACGGCTTCAAAAAATCGATTTTTTGAAAACCATCTAGAAAAATCTAAAATACATTTAAGATTAAGATGCCGTTGGACCCAGGTCGAAAAAATAATTATTTTCGGAGATATTGAATATTTTGTGGAGCGGTGCAGCGCTCCGTGACGCTCGGGGTCCCGCGCAGCTGCGCGCCTCAGGGTCGGCAGGTATACCGGGCCTTTCCCAGGTCCTGCGGGTCTTTCCCAGGTATTCTTTTGTCTCTCTTCACAAAAACCGGCTATTGTTATAAATATAGTTTCGAAAAAAAGCCATAGGTGGCGATAATTGAAAAATTTTCAAGGCAGGTATAGGGATAGCGTCATAGCGTCAGTTTGCGAATAGAAGCGACGCTACTCGTGTCTAAACGCTCCGAATCGTTTCGTTTATAAATATCGAACGCTCAGAATTATTCTTTGCACATCGAAATGGATAATCCGAAAGTGTAGGCGGGGAAAAAGGGAACAAAACGGAGCTATGTGACGAGGAGTCGAACGAAAATTTCGAATCGAAAACCTCCGAACCGTTATAGCTCCGAAAATAGTTCTGCAGAGTATGTGAGCACGTCGGCGAAAAAGTTAAAATCGTCGGACGATTTAGAGGTCGGTGTTACTAACGATTTCGGTTATCGTATAGTACACCTCGTCAATGCATTGAACATTATATCGACGTTAGTGAAGTGCAAAGTGTGTGATCGCGATATAAGCCGCCTCTTCCTGAGGAAGTATTGGAGGCAATTACGCCAGTCTTCGAAAATTTGAGCAGAGACGATTTGCTGCAGCGTTGTTTGGGCGGCTTCACGCAAAACAACAACGAAAGCTACAACAAATCAGTTTGGGCAATAGCCCCCAAGTGTCAGTCCGGGAGCAAAAAAATCGTCGATATTGCAGCTGATATCGCGGTATTATTATTCAATGATGGCCTGAGAAGCCTCATGAAAGTTTCGGAGACGTTGGGGATAACTATCGGCCCAAATTGTTTAAATTTTTGCGTTGAAACCGACGCAGCGCGGATCGAGCTGGCGGAGCGCTCGCTCACAGACGCTGCAAAAGAGGCAAGAAGAGCCTCTACAAGTTCGAGAAAAGATGCTAGGGACAATCATTTGCTTCTTGAAGGCCAGCTATATGGTGCCGGCATCGCTGATTAAAGGTAAAAAAAATTTTTTCCAATTTATCGCATAAATTAACAAACCTAAAACTTTGAACGCGTTTTTCTCAAAACCACTTTTTTGAGTGCGGCACGCAGCAGAACTCGAGCAATTTTTATCCGATCGACTTCAAATTTGGACTGCATCAATAAAACTAGATTATCTAAAGAAGTACATAGGATTTATTCGATATCTCAATAATAAAAAAAGTTATAGCCTATTTTCGACGAGTAATTTTGCTCGAAAATCGTCCTTTAATTTCAAAAGCGTGCCTATTTTTTAAAAATCAATATTTTTTCAAATCCCTGTGTACTTCTCTTCAAAATATCATATTATTAACGAAAACACTCGGTATTTTTTTTCAGATCGACTTTGAAGAGAGTTCTGCTGCGTGCCGCGAACCACTGCAGAGGCAACAGTACCTGACGCGGGAGCTTCCCCAGCGTCACCATGGGGCGTGAAAAATTTGAATTTTTTTTTTTATGTATCTTCAATAAACAACGAACAAAACAAAAAAAAAATTTCGAATATCTCTTTTTTTTCCCACAAAAAAAAATTCTTGAAAAATGGCAAAAAAACAGGGGGTCACAGTGGTGTTCTGCCTTAACCTTCAACTCTATTCCCAATATAGACATTGACCACAATAAACTTTACGTGGGAGATGAGGTTTTGACAATACCTACGGGTAGCTATGAAATAGAGGATATTGAGACGTTTGTACAAGCAGAGCTCGCGCGTAAAAACATCAAAATCAGCATCAAACCTAATAACAATACGTTGCGCAGTGAA
>OZ010725.1:6281668-6316668 GCA_963932345.1 Ophion ventricosus
GTTGTTACATTTTTTTCAGATTTTTTTGGCAATATTCTTTTTTATCGCTAGTTTTGGTTGATCGTCGACGATTAATCTAATTAATTTATTGCCGTTACTTTGAAACGAAAATGTTTTAAGGGAAATATCAAGAAGAGAAAAGCTACTGACATCTTTGGCCACAAATATTGGGCACCCCTATAAAATATTGATATTTTCAAAAGTACATAAAGCTATTATAGTTGTGTTGCACTAACGCTAAGTTCGCATCATCAAATATAAAATTAAACAATAAAGAACCGCTTTGAGTGAATTGCAAAACATCTGGATCGTAAAAATTGACTAATAAATACATTTAAAAAACAATAAGAGTTCAATGGTATGCTCTAAACTAGAGAATGAAGGAAAACACAGGGTGCTTTATGCATTTGGTCAAGGCGTAATTGAATTTGTACGTCGTACTGATCAGACGACATTTTCTTTTGATTTTTAAGAGCACTTGTCACTAATTTTCGAATCTGCCCAAGTGTAATTACTTTATTTTTCCCGATCATCTTTGATTTGAATGACAGTCAGTACTCATTCGTTTCACTCTGTATAAGCTCAGAACATCATTTGATTCGTACGACGTACAAATTCAATTATGTCCGTTTTCTTGAAAAGTTACTTTGGAATAAAGATATTTTCAATAAAACATCTTCGTTTCAATGTAATGGCAATAAATTAATTACATTAATCGTCGACGATCAACCAAAACTGCCGATGAAAAAAAATGTTGCCAACAAAAATCTGAAAAAAATTTAGCAACTCCGAAATAACAAAACAAAACTTTTTAGTCCTTAGGACAAATATTCTCAACCTCATAGTTTTCTCGATACGCTGCACGATGCCGGCTTTACGGAAACCTGCCATTTTTTCAAGAAAAACTAAATTTCTCTGCGAAAAAAAATTGCAAAATTTTTTTTAAAAAACGAAACTAAATCTAACACTTTCCTTTTCTAAGATCATTTCACTAAATAGCGAGATTTCTATTTTTCCGAAGTCCACCGCACGACTTTGCGAGGTGCGAAAATCGTGAATAACCATCATTTTCGAAATGACGTACCGGGCACAAAAAAAATCGAAAAAATTAAATTAAAAAAGCAAATTGAAGCTGACTTTACTCTCTTCAAAACCCCGTTTGGTAAATTGGTTTCCGATCTTTTTTGGCCGAGATATTCAATTTTTTGTCCGGAAAGAAAAATTGCAAGGTGCCCCAAACTTGTGGCCAAGGGTGTATATATATATATATGGGGTGTCACAAAAGTAACGGGACGGCTAAATATTTCCGCAGGTAAGACAATTTCCGAAAATATTCAGGTAGTTCTTGAAGTAACTTTTCCCAAGGAATTCAATGGTGACCTTCATTTTGACCTCGGCGATGTCCTTCAAGGTTATTTCAAGGTCAACTTTTGTTTTGAAAATGGGAACCCCCTTTTTGACATCGGCAATCGATAGAGCGGGAAATTTTACGTACAGACATGTACTTAAGTCGACGGTCCCCTATGAATTTGGAGGTCACTGTAGGGTTAGTTAAACTTAAACACAGTATGGATACCTCGGACAAGAATAGAAGCTTCTTAAATTCTATCGTTAAGACCAAAGTTATCAACTTTAACAAGGCGCATCTAGTGGTGACCTCGATCGTGACCTTGACCATGACCTTTAAGGTGATTTCACGGTCAACTTTAAAGAAATATGGGAATCAGTACTTTTGAGTTTTGAAATCAATAGAACGAACAGTTTTACGTTTACATTCATAAATTCTTTTGCTTTAAAGTCTTATAAATTTAAACAAGGTCTGGATACCTCGGGGGGTAGAAGCTTTTTAAATTGTTTTACATAACATTTTATAACTTGCGTAAGAGTCCTCGTCACTATTCATACTGTGTTTAAGTTGAATTAACCCTACAGTGACCTTCAAGGTCAAATTCGACCGATGACTTGAGTACATATCTGTACGTCCAATTTCTCGTTCTATCGATTGCGGATGTCAAAAAGGGAGTTTTCATTTTTTTTAAGTTGACCTTGAAATCACCTTGAAGGTCATGGTCAAGATCACGATCGAGGTCACCACTAGATGCGCCTTGTTAAAATTGATAACTTTGGTCTTAACGATATAATTTAAGAAGCTTCTATTCTTGTCCGAGGTATCCATACTGTGTTTAAGTTTAATTAACCCTGCAGTGACCTTCAAGGTCAAAGGGGACCGGTGACTTAAGTACATATTCGTACGTAAAACTTCCCGCTCTATCGATTGCCGATGTCAAAAAAGGGGGTTCCCATTTGAAAAACAAAAGTTGACCTTGAAATAACGTTGAAGGACATCGCCAAGGTCCAAATGAAGGTCACCATTGAATTCCTTGGGAAAAGTGACTTCAAGAACGACCTTAACATTTTGGGAAATTGTCTTACCTGCGGAAATATTCAGCCGTCCCTTTACTTTTGTGACACTCTGTATATATATATATATATAGGTAGGATCGCGTATAAAAGGTGCATGGTATGAATCAGTATAACTATGGATATACCTATACGAGAGATATATATAGGTATATATATAATATATATAGGTACCTACGTGAGCATATGGAACAAAGGGGTATCGCGGATCGTGAGTTATAATTCGTGTTTTTAGGGAAACTAATAGTTCATGGTTTTGGAAGATAGGTCGCAGAGTAGCTAAGGGTATGTAGGTAAGTATAGCACTTATGGAGTTGTGAATTATTTCGTGGTTCCTACGGAAACGAGTTCGCGGGGTCGCGAAATAAGCGCGAGGTATCAGGAGAGCATGATAGCATAGTAGGTATCATGCGCCTGCAGATAGGTGACCCGTTGGTTAGACGGTAAGCGGGTAGACGGTATTCAGGCGCGAAACGCATAAGAAATATTAAACAGAATTGTTTCTTAAGTTATAAAAATCCCAAATTACATTATTTTATATTACTTGCGATATTTTATAACGGGAAAAATATTCCTAATTAATTTCATAGAAAGGTATATAATATGTATTCCTATATTGACGTACTCTTTTAATGTTTTATGGAGGGCGAGATCGCCAGGACGTAACACCTCCCGCCTTTAAGCCGAAGACACCCTACTGGATGGCTGAGGCACGGCGCAAAGGCGCTAAAGAAGGATAGCGTCGATGCCTGACAACCTCCTAGTTGATGTCGAAGGTTTCGGATCCGGTTCGTCGATTGGGGGAACCAATTCCGTAGGGGGTGGTTCGGTATTGGATCCTTTGTCCTTCTGGTTCTTCTTATGGGCCCTGGTTACACGTAAGTTTGTGACGGAATTCTAGATAGCCCCAAATAATGCGAAGCTGCATCCGTACAATGAATGCAGGGTGCATCCATGAATGATGGTATCGATGACGGCCTTGATGATTGAGTCACGATGCCGAGAAAGCCTGCGCTTATGATTCCAAATCTCTCAAAACCGTTCCACAGTTTTTCAAAAGCGTTTGATGCGATGTGTTCCAACGTACTTTCGTCTAACAAATTTTTTAATGATACGGCTCCTGGTGGGATAGCGTATCCAGCTGATCCACGAGCCAAGTTATTTAGAAGCGCTGGTCTTTCGGCAGGAAACATAATTCGATCACGAAATTGTTCAATTTCCTGATTCGTGTAAATTCCGCTAGTTGCGAGATTTCCGACAGGTGTGTATCCCCATGTAGGTGTAGTCATTGGGCGTAAGATTTGCGGAGGTGGACCTTCAATTGGATGAGGGGCGAAGCGGTACCATGCCCCGTCGATGAGATATTGAGCAGGTAGGAGGGGATTACATTCGATGTGAGTCCCTGCTTTGATCAGGGTGCGGGAAATTGTTGAAAGGAAAAAGGATTGATTACGATGCGATTCAGGTAACTCAAGATAACATTCGTCAGTTCTTCGAAGTGAGCATTCCACGGGAACGCATTTGATGATGTGGGCTACTTCGCCTGCGATAACGGCCATGTACTCTGGACTTTTAGTGACAGCTCGGGCGAATTTTTCCGGTAAGATCGACGCGGTTGCCAGAGCGTTTCGAAGTACTTGTTGTTCCAAATTGCATCGTTGTGTCAGGACATCTTTATATAATGTTATATTTGGGCTTTTATGTGTTTTTCCACGTAAATAAATTACGAGTTGACGTATGAAAATATATCCAAATTACTGACAAGGACCTTGTCACGTGAAGCGAAGGTTTGGCCCTCACGAGTTTCGAGAATAAATAACTTCGGATGTTCCGTTCAGATTAATGTATAGCCGCAAACGGGTTTTTCGTTTTTAACGGCCAAAGCAAATGTGGTTCCCTGCGTAGTTAACGTATATACATCGGGTGTCTGGATCGAATTTTCAATAGCGCGAAGCTTTGTCGCCATACCGTCATAAAGAACGTCGTATCTGTTGAAGAGGCACGTGTCCACGGGTTCCGTATTCCAAAAGGCCTGATTCCCTTCAATGTCCGTACAATGACCTTCGGACAATTGGCATTGGGATGAACTCTGGAGGATGACACGGTTGGTTGTCATGTTGTCGGATGCCTCGTAATTTGAGATGGTAATTTTGGCGGAAGCCTGGACAACTACGTTGCTCCAGGTGCCAAAAGGATCGCTGTATTGGGCGCCGGTGCAGCTACCTTCATTGGTGAGCGTTCCAGCAAGCGTAAGACTTCTCGATGTAGTACTATTTCTTTTTAAACCGGTGACAATAGCGAAAAAACCAAGTTGAACAATGCCTGTTTCGTGGACCTTGCGGCAAGTTTTGTCGTCGAGTTCGTGAAGATAGATTTGACGACCGTTTTGGACGATGGAGTTATGTGAACTCATGCCGCAGTAGTACATGATCCTATCGATTTCGATTTTACATTGAATGACCTCTGTTGTAGAGGATTCCGAAAGTTGAAACAATTGAATTCTCACGGGTATTGGGGTTGGATCGATTAACGGTATATCGCAAGTTCTATGTCAGCGAGTGAAACAGTTGTTACGTTGAGTGTAGGGTCGCCGCAATCATACCCGATGAGGGAGGCGGCGGTACGTGCGAGGAGAATAACGATGAATGTTGTTTTCGGCTCCATTGTGTAACCAATAACAAGAGTTTTGGTTACACATGGGTGGAACTTAACTTGTTCGTGTGTACGATGCGGGGTTTGCCTTGGTAAAGGATTTTGACACTTCCCCCTGATAATATTTCGATTATTTCGCACGGTTTGGTATATTGGTCCCCAAATTTCCCTTTTTTGGCTTCTTTAAGCATTAAACGCGATCGCCAACTTTAAAGAACTTTGGATTGATGTTGCGATCGTAATATTCCTTTGATTTTTCTTTTGCATGTTTCAGGTTTTCAGCCGCCAGCGTTTGGAGGCTATCTATACGGGTCAACAATTCAGCGATATATTCAGCGTAGGAGAGGTCCTGCGACTCCTCGATTTGTTGATGGGCCGATGGGTGACGAGCTAATTTGCCGAAGACGAGTTCATGGGGGGTGTATCCTGTACCCTCATGACGACTCGTGTTATATGAAAACATGGCCAGATCTAGGCACTTGTCCCAATCGGAATTTTCGTTTACGTACTGCTTTAGGTATTCCATGAGTACGTGGTAAGAACGTTCTATTGATCCGTTACTCTAAGGATGGAAAGCCGTTGTTTGGTAGGCCTTAATTTTGAATTTTTCGGCAACAGCCTTCATAAGACTGCTGCAAAAATGCGATCCTTGATCGGCGAGAAGGCCGCGGGGAGCGCCAAATCGTGAGATGGAGTTCTTTACAAACGCGGTACTGATGTCCATCGATGAAGTTCGGCTCAACGGTATAGCCAATGAATATTTCGTTAGAAAATCTTGGAGAGTTAATATGTATTGCTTACCGTTTTTCGTTAAAGGGAGGGATCCTAATACGTCCCTAGTGATCTTATCGAACGCGGCCCCAGGTGTATCGGTGAGTATCATGGGTTGTTTGGTCTTTACGCGAACTAATTTTTTGAGTTGACAGTTTCGACAATGTTGGATGTACTCTTGGATGTGAGCTTTCATATTTTTCCAATAAAAGTATTCACGGATACGCTTATATGTTTTGTTTACTCCCTTGTGGCCGCCGATTAACGAGTCGGGCTTTTCTTTAATTATTTCCAACCGATTTTATTTGGGAGGAATTTGAACCAACTGGTTACAGATTACGAGCGAGATATTTCGCTCGCGAAGCGTTTCATACAAAATGTTTTTAACTTCAGCCCACGGCGCTTTGCCGATAAGGGGCGTTTTAGCAATGCAAATTTCTTTAAGGCACAGCTCGTGAATCGCATCCCTTAAGGAGTCGCAAATTTCCTGGAGATCTAAGATCTCGAGGTTATCGTGGATACTGCCTAGTATAGGCAGTGCGATTATTTGCTTCGATTTTACAATTTTGAATTTTACCCGCAGGTACGCTAACTCCTCCAGTTTGGGAAAGACCCCTCGCGCCTGGAGATCTTTAGCGCCTTCATCACGTAGTTACCCGGTCATGGTCACGAAGACGACTTAATTGTCTTTTTGCATATGTAATCTATCGCGAGTTTCAATAATTTTCAAAGAATTTGATAAATGGCGATTTTCTTCGCTTATTTTGAATTCATGATTCTCATTATCAATAAAATCACTTTGTTCGGATTCGTCGTCTAACTTGTCGTCACTTTCGGGTATACCTTCGTTATCGTTTGAATTTCCTTTTTCGATTCCATTTTCCTTTTCGGGTTGGTCTTCCCTGAAGGGGGAGACCGAAAAACGTTTCAACGATGGTTCCGATGGAATATCGGGTGGAACAGCCAGGGTGAGTTCCGAAGGGAAATCTAAGGTGATATCCGGAAGGGTTCCTGGAGAAAGGAGCGGAGGGGGTACACAGATAGGTTCCTCGACGTCCATTTGTTCGAAAGGTAAGTTTCGTGTTGCTTTTTTATTCGACTGTACTTATTCGTTAAAGTTGAAGCCAAGAAAGGGATTGCTTCCTATTGACTGTAATGATAGCCTTCTTGGAGCAGTGCTCGTATGGGCTTCTATATGTTTTGATTTTTTCCTTTTCTTTTTTACTGGAGAGAAAATTCTTTCATCGTTTGAGGAGACGTTCTTATTCGGCGTATGTTTCGTCATGAAAACCGTTTTTTGGTTGGGCGGGTTTCGAGACAGAGCCTCAGCGTTGCTGTTTGCTTTTCCCGGTTTGTAAATTATCTTGTAGGTGTAATTTGGGAGACTAAGTCGCCAATGGACCAGCCGATTGGCCGGGTCCTTTACCGAGTGAACCCACACGAGGGGCTTGTGATCGGTGGCCAGGACGAACTCTTGCCCATAGACATAAGGCCTGAAATGATTTATACTGTACAAAATGGCAAGTTCTTTTTTGATAGTTGAGTAATTGAGTTCGTGTTTATTTATTGTACACGAAGCGTAACTAATGGGTCGATCCTTGCCGATTTCTCCTTGGCTAAGAACACCCCCGATCGCGATGTCTGATGCGTCGGTCGTAGTGATGAAATGCTACGTAAAATCAGGGTACTGTTGTGCCGGTTCTTTGCAAAGGGCATCGCGAAGCGTTGTAAATGCTTTTTCTTGTTCGTTGGTCCACTCAAAGTGGGACTCCTTTTTTAATAATAAGGTAAATGGTTTTGCGATGCCGGATAAATTTTCAATAAAGCGACGGTAATATCCCGCGAGACCTAGAAATTGCTTAATTTTCTTTGGTGTCGTAGGTCTGGGATAATCTTTAAGAGCTTCCAGTTTTTTAGGGTCAAGTTTTACGCCATTTTCACTAATAATGTGACCCAGATAGGCCACTTCGCGTCTTAAAAATTCGCACTTGTCGGGCTGTATTTTAAGGTTCGCTTGCCTCAATCTTTTAGCGAGTTTATGTAATGTTTTCGCGTGTTCATCTAAAGTGCGTGCGTAAATGACGATGTCGTCGAGATACACGAACAACTCGTTGCCTTGTAGGCCGGTGAGAACCTGGTCCATTAAGCGCTGAAATGTGGCGGGCGCGTTTTTTAGCCCGAATGGCATACGAGTAAACTGATAATGACCGAAAGGGGTCGTAAAAGCCGTTTTAAGTGCATCGTCGGGGTGCACCTTAATTTGGTGGAACCCGCTAGCTAAATTAAATACCGAAAAATATTTCGCGTTTCCTAATTGATCTAGTATTTCCGAAATTTGTGAGAGGGGGTAAGCATTCCCGATCCTTTTTTCGTTGAGATTGCGGTAGTCAATGACCATCCGCCATCGTTTGGTCCCCTGGGAATCAGCTTTCTTTGGCACTATCTAAAGGGGTGAACTATAGGGGAAGTTGAAGGTTGAATAATATTCCCTGATATCAAATCGTTGACTTGTTTGGTAATCTCCTGTTTATGAATAGGAGGAAAGCGATATTGACGTGTAAAAACGGGTTGATCGTCCGTTGTAATTATTTGATGGTCTATAGCGTTGGTAAAACCGAGGTGAGAACCCGGGATGTAAAATAAATCCAAATTTTCTTTAATAATGGAATTTACGTTTTCACGTTCTTCTTCGTTAAGGTGATCAAAGCGCAATAGAGACAATACTTCTTTCAATTTACTTTCTTTTTCTTGGGGCAATAAAATCAAAAGTCTCCTCTTCCGACATAACTTTTTCCGGAAAGGGGAGAGAATTCAAAGGACCTGCTTCGTTTACCTCGGGCTTCTTCTGAGCTACCGGGACCATAATCGTCAATTCAGAATCCGTAAATTCTTGAGCAGTTACGTACGGAATTTCCATAGAAAGATCATCTTCAGTGGCGTTATGAGCCATCAATTGTGCAATTCCATTCTTAATCGTTACGAGTGCCTCGCCAATAAAAAACCCTTCTCCAGAATGGAGCCTCGGGATATATCCTTCTTTTATTTCGGGATTATTAATTTTGACGTAGCATACAACCTTTGAACGTTTGGGAATAGATATTGCTTTCTTTGAAACAAAAGGAATTACTTGATCACCATAACTCAGTTGTTCGTATTTCCAATCAACGAGGGCCTCATTTCCGGCCAAAAATTCGGTTCCTAGGAGAGCATTTTGTGCCATAGGAAATCAATCATCTACTACATGAAATTTGATGGGAGTATTGTTCACCATCAATACAACGGATCCCAGAGTTCTCACGGGGGTGGGCGAAATTCCGACCAATTTTAAAATTCCGTAATTGTCAATAAAGGTGTTCACGACCTGATTTTTTTATTAGATTTACCTCGACGCCCAAGTCGATCAAAAATTCCGTTAGACCGGCTAATCCATAAATACCGAGGGGGTCGTTTCCGAGTTGCCTAGGAGGACCCGGACGGTTCGCACAGTTCGGGGTCGATAATTCTTATCGGGCGCTCCTGGCGATGATCGTCCCGCAGGGAGGCCCTGTCCATGGGATGGTTGATCGGGTTTTTTGGATCGGAACTTTGTTATTCCGTTCGTCATTTTGTTTCCGATAGCACATGGCCTCGGAATGGCCAGGTTTTTGGCAATAATTACACGGAGGACGCGGCCTATCGTTATCGCGTTTGTTGTTGGCTCGCGGTCCGTTGTTCATATTTTTATTATTATTCGCGTTTCGATCATTATTATACGCGGGAATGTGCGCGGGCCTCTTCTCGGGGAACTTTCGCCTGCAGTTTTCCGAGGCGTGAGGTCGGGCGCAATGAGAGCACGTTGTTCTTTCTGAAGGGGAGAACGTTTTGACTGGGACCACGCTGGGTTTATTTTCCACGCGGTTATCTTTAAAATGAGCGCGGTCGCGCTCCATGTCCTTTTCGACTTTGACTGCTTTGGTAAACGCGTCTTCCAGATCGAGGAAGCTCTCTAGTTTTAATCGCATGCGGAAATCGGGGGGATGCCCCTTAATAAAACAATCGAGTGTGTCGTTATTTAACGGATTATGATAGTTTGAGTGAACGAGACCGTGGTTATCTACGTCGGGTTCGTAGATTGCCGTGTGAAGATCTTTTACGCGGCTGATCTAATCGATTATATGTTCTGTTTTACTTTTTAAGATATTTCCGAGTTCGCCCCGGAATTCGTTGAGGGTTTTCGCGGCTCCGAAGAGAGTTTTGAGACGGTCCGCGAAATCAGTTACGTTATCGAAAGTATAGTCTTCCATAGCCGTTCGGCATGACCCTTTAATTTTTGCGCAATAATTGCTTGAGACTTAGTTCAAGGTGAGGGGAAAACATATCCCTAGCCCTTTTGCATGAGCGAATAAATCGTAAAACGGCGATGTTATACCCGTTGAAGTTGGGGGCTGATTCTAACGCGTCCTTGAATTTTAAATTCGGGTTTCTTGGAAAATTACAGATGTTTCTTTCGTCGTCAAAGCTACGTTGTTCAAGACGCGGAGACTGATGGGGCGGCGATTATCACCTTGCATTTTTTATTTCGAGCACTTCCGTTTTTAGGTCCCCGAATTGTGAAATTATTTGTGAAAGTGCCTTTTGGAGGGTCGAAAACTGTTCGTGGGTTTCGGAGCGATCCGACGTCTCCGGAATATTTCGATTTTGTTCACTTTGTTCTCTTTCGAGGGCCTGAAGGGCCTTAATACGTTCTTGAGTTTCGATATCTTTTTCGCGGAGAGCTCGTTCTTGCTCTTGTAATACTTCGCGTTTTCTATCAATTTGTTCATTGAGGATGCACAATTCCTCTTCATTTAAAGAACGAGTTTTTGACCTGGTAGTAGCCATTTTGAAAATTCACGAGAAATGAATGAAGTTATAGACGTAAAATTTACTTGGAATTGGGAAATCGATCAAATGTGACTTTGGTATCCCAACGCTGCCACCAAAAACGTTATCCCTGTTACGTCCGGGAATTTATTATAGATAAAAAAAATATATTCGAAATGAAAAATACGCCATTTGGACTTCGAACTTGAGATTACGTGTGATTTTAATTTAATCCTTTCTTTTCAAGTAAACGGACGCCAGCCCAAATATCCTGCCTTTAGTCGGGAATGCGCCCAACCGGGATGAGGATCAGCCACGATTTGATCGGTAAGTAAAATATCACTCGCGAGATAGGGTAGCCGGTAAAGATAAGAGCGGATGGTAACGTGAACATGTGACTTACCATACGAGCGACGGTGCGTAGCGGGTGTATTCGATGGAGCACGGATAACTCTGATGAAACCTCGTGAGACGATGAGGAAGAGCTCCTGGTTGACCGGGATGTTGGTAACCACCGTTGGTTTTGACGTTTTCTTGATTTTCCGGGAAGAACTCATGTAGAGAAGTATGGACCACCGGATGATTCAGGATGAGCGATGATGGATGGAATCAATTCAGCGAAGTCCGTGCAGAAATCGATTATTGGAAAATCGTTGATTGCCGAGTTGTTGGATGATGGTTGAATGTTTGACGATGGTGACGGATCAACACGACGCGGAATTGATGGAATTATATCTCCATTAGGACTGATGATGTGGACGTCTATCTGAGGCTATCCTGCCTACTTCGCAAATGTGCTTTCATGTATACTAGAACTCCCTAGTACTGTAAATAAAATGATACAAGTATCCGGCATGAAGGGGTGAGAGGTGATACTGCTGGATCGTTTACGATACGCCTTCGATCAAAAAACTTATGTTGTGCGTCCAAAGCTTCTGGCTCCTTCTCGTAAGATTTTTCATTTATATTAGAACTCTCTAGGAGTTGACGAAAAAAAACAATTCGACAACAATCCATCGCCAAGGGGTGAGAGGTGAGACTGCTCGATTGTTGTATAGTACAGCCTAATAAAAAAATTATTTCAAGCGTCTGAAGCTTCCGGCTACTTCCCGGACATGCTTTTATGAGTACTGGAGCACCCTGGTACTCAAAAAAAATATATATATTAGACAATAATAACACAGTGAGACATGAGAGATACGACTGCTCGATTGTTCTATAGTATAGCCTCATAAAAAAATTATTTTCATTGCCTGAAGCTTCTGGCTACACTTCTCATATATGTTTTTACGTGTACAAGATCTCTGTCGTACTGTAAAAAGAAATGAGTTAACAATCAGTCATGAAGCGATGAGAGATGCCATTGCTCGATTGTTGTGTGGTGGAGCTTCAATAAAAAAAATAATGTTCTAGTATACATGAACAGCCTAATAAAAAAATTAATTGGCAATGGATGAGAGGTATGACTGCTCGATTGTTGTAGGTACAGCTTCAATAAAAAAAATTATTTTTCGCGTCTGAAGCTTCTGATTACTTCTCACATCTGCTTTTATGTGTACTAGAACTCTCTAGTATCAGTTTTGTTAGAAAGTAGTCTCATTCATGTGTCGGAGGTTATATGCCTGAGAAGGCGAGGAACCATTATGCCACATTAAATGTCCTGATTCGGCAGCATGTGGGCAGACACTCATGCATGTTGTGTTTGTTTGGATTTGTTTGGGTAACACACCCAAACAAACCCATAAACACATAAACCCATATACACAAACACACACACACACACCCACACACATAGTGTGTGTGTGTGTGTGTGTGTGTGTGTGTGTGTGTGTGTTTATGTATAATATATGTTCGTGTATAATAAACAAAAAAAAATCGTCTCAATCATTGTTCAAAGAACGTTGCAACTGCGCCCAATTGTTTCGAAACTCGTTTTTTCTAATTTTCTTTGATCAATAGACGCGCGTTTGTGTATACTTACGATAACGAACTCGCACATAGCAAAATCGCATAAATTATTTTTAAAAACGTATCCCGGTGCGTTGGTCACCGTGGTTAGCGTGCTGGCCAGCGGATCGGGAGGTCACAGGTTCGAATCCTAGTCGCGTCACTTGCGTCGTGAAATATTTTTCTTAGATATTTCTCGGCGAAAGACGACTAGTTCCGTGACTGGGAGGCAAACTTGGGACCGGCTGTATCGGTATAGGTTTCCCCAGTTTCCCTATGCCCATGGCAGGCACGTCATGGTGAATATGATACGGAGGGGGAAGTCGGATGCGGCCGCATGATGGGGTGATGGGAGGTAGACGGGGGGAAATTGCGGACGGGAGGTAGACGGGGGAACGGTGGACTGGGAAGATATAGAGGGGGGATGTGGAATGGGCGGCAGAACGAAGTTGGGGTGGGTTGGGGGTCGTAAAAAAAAGGAAGACCCTGTACGGCTGGAACAAACCAATAAAAAAAAATATATTTTTAAAAACGAAATTATAGCTAAAGGTGTTCTTTTAAAAAATCTTAGCAGTAAATGATATGAACATTTTTTTTTAAGTCCTGCATGCGATTGTGAAAAGTACGAAAATCGCGAAGAACCGGCATTTTCAAAATGACGTACCGAGTACAAAAACAATTCAAAATGAAGCTTGCTTTGTCCTTTTCAAAACCCCATTTGGTAAATTGGTGTACGATTTTTTCCCGCCGAGATATTCGATTTTTTGTCCGGATAGAACATTTGCAGAGTGCCTAATACTTTTGGCCAAGGCCGTATTTATTTAGATTTACAGAGATGTTTTTTTTCTATTTATTATTTTCTTCGATTAATATAAAGTTTTTCAGCGTCTTCAGTGCCGCAGACGTTCCGGGCGGATGAAACCCTGTGAACTAGAGAACAATTTTCTTTTCATTTTTTTCTTTCTCCGATACAGTGGCAGGTAATTGACTTAACGAATCAAGAGACGCGGCAGTGTCTCGAAGGCAAGTAATAAAAAAAAAACGACTGTCACGACACGACACGCCGTGCACTCTTTATACGCCAAGATGGGCTTTAGCAGACGACTTTTTAACTTATAATCGACATTACGCGAAAACGCGGAGACGAATCGAAAATTTAATGACATTTTACCAATGAAATGTTATTTTTTCCTATCGATTTTGTTTGGGTCATTTTTCGATCCGCCTACTCAAACTTGAGATCTCGTAACATTTGGCCGAATTTCCGAGCGACTTTTTTACCACAAAAATTTTTCAACACTTTAGAACGTTCCAGACTCCTCGATTTTCTCGGAGGGATAAAGTTATTCAGTCGCATCGTAAACTATACTACATACGTCCTGTTGGGGAAAGCGTTAACATGGAAGGAAACGCTCAGCGTTTCAGCCTGAAGTGCACCAATGGTGCACTTCAGGGAGGAGCTACTATAAACAAACGATGGCGCGCTAGAAACGTCAAAAATCAGGTTCTTCGAATATATGCCCTCTGTTGGCTTTAAGAGAGAACGGTACCCGCAGCAAGACTTCGACGCAGCCCCGGCTCGAGTCGGTAGGGCAGAACTTGTACGAGCCCCTGCCACCTACCGGGAGATTGCAAATGCCTTCCTGCGTCTCGCAACGCGTGTGTGCGTGTATGTCGGTGTGCATTACTACGTCGGCCGCGCGCGGGAAGATAAAGATTTTTATCTTCCCGCGGTCTGACCCTTCGTAGCGCGTACACACCGGGTGAGCGTATATACATGCACAAACATACATAAACACAGTCAGCGTCGAGAAAGAACTTTATTTTCTTTTCTCAACGCCGACTTCGCAAGAAATTCAAAAACACGAATTTCGCAGCAAGAGTCCTTGCTGAGTGTAGCGATTGGCTCAGTAAACATTTACGGTATAAATAATACAAACATAATTTTTTAAACAATTACCGATGCGTTTATCTCGACCACGGTTGTGATCGGTAGATATGGTACTTTCAGTACCTCTCGGCAAATAAATTGCTGCTGGCGAGCCGCAAAACCTAACAATAAAAATAAGGCAATCATAATTGTTTAAACAATTATGAATGCGTTTATCTCGACCATGATTGTGATCCGTAGATACGGTATTTTCAGTACCTCTCGGCAAATAAATTGCTGCTTGCGCGCCGCAAAACATAACAATAAAAATAATGCAATCATAATTGTTTAAACAATCATGAATGCGTTTATCTCGACCACGATTGTGATCGGTAGATACGGTACTTACTTCTAGTACCTCTCAGCAAATAGAATGCTGATTGTGAGCCGCAAAACCTAACAATAAAATAATGCAAACATAATTGTTTAAGCAATTATGAATGTGTTTATCTCGACCACGATTGTCATCGGTAGATACGGTACTTACTTCCAGTACCTCTCAGCAAATAGATTGCTGATTGCGAGCCGTAAAACCTAACAATAAAATAATGCAAACATAATTGTTTAAACAATTATGAATGCGTTTAGCTCGACCATGATTGTAAGCGGTAGATACGGTACTTTCAGTACCTCTCAGCAAATTAATTGCTGATTGCGAGCCGCAAAACCTAACAATAAAAATAATGCAATAATGATTGTTTAAACAATTATCAATGCGTTTATCTCGACCACGATTGTGATCGGTAGATACGGTACTTTCAGTACCTCTCGGCAAATAAATTGCTGCTTGCGAGCCGCAAACCATAACAATAAAAATAATGCAATCATAATTGTTTAAACAATTATGAATGCGTTTATCTCGACCACGATTGTGATCGGTAGATACGGTATTTACTTCCAGTACCTCTCAGCAAATAGATTGCTGATTGCAAGCCGCAAAACCTAACAATAAAATAATGCAAAAATAATTGTTTAAACACTTATGAATGCGTTTATCTCGACTATGATTGTAATCGGTAGATACGGTACTTTCAGTAACTCTCAGCAAATAAATTGCTGATTGCGAGCCGCAAAACCTAACAATAAAAATAATGCAATCATAATTGTTTAAACAATTATCAATGCGTTTATCTCGACCACGATTGTGATCGGTAGATACGGTACTTTCAGTACCTCTCGGCAAATAAATTGCTGCTTGCGAGCCGCAAAACATAACAATAAAAATAATGCAATCATAATTGTTTAAACAATTATGAATGCGTTTATCTCGACCACGATTGTGATCGGTAGATACGGTACTTACTTCCAGTACCTCTCAGCAAATAGATTGCTGATTGCGAGCCTCAAAACCTAACAATAAAATAATGCAAACATAATTGTTTAAACAATTATGAATACGTTTATCTCGACCACGATTGTGATCGGTAGATACGGTACTTACTCTCAGTACCTCTCAGCAAATAGATTGCTGATTGCGAGCCGCAAAACCTAACAATAAAATAATGCAAACATAATTGTTTAAACACTTATGAATGCGTTTATCTCGACTATGATTGTAATCGGTAGATACGGTACTTTCAGTAACTCTCAGCAAATAAATTGCTGATTGCGAGCCGCAAAACCTAACAATAAAAATAATGCAATCATAATTGTTTAAACAATTATCAATGCGTTTATCTCGACCACGATTGTGATCGGTAGATACGGTACTTTCAGTACCTCTCGGCAAATAAATTGCTGCTTGCGAGCCGCAAAACATAACAATAAAAAGAATGCAATCATAATTGTTTAAACAATTATGAATGCGTTTATCTCGACCACGATTGTGATCGGTAGATACGGTACTTACTTCCAGTACCTCTCAGCAAATAGATTGCTGATTGCGAGCCTCACAACCTAACAATAAAATAATGCAAACATAATTGTTTAAACAATTATGAATACGTTTATCTCGACCACGATTGTGATCGGTAGATACGGTACTTACTTTCAGTACCTCTCAGCAAATAGATTGCTGATTGCGAGCCGCAAAACCTAACAATAAAATAATGCAAACATAATTGTTTAAACAATTATGAATGCGTTTATCTCGACTACGATTGTGATCGGTAGATACGGTACCTTCAGTACCTCTCAGCAAATAGATTGCTGATTGCGAGCCATCGATTTTTTTCTTGTTTTTCGACGAAAAACACGAAAAAATCGATTGTTATATAACACACGAAAATTTGTTACATTTTCTCCACACGGAACCTCAGCTGTCACTTTCTCGGCTCATCGAGTTCAAGCCGACACCGATATATGTCGAATGCGTCATGAGCGCCACCCCGGAGCCCCGGAATTCGCGGGAACTAAACTCTACGCAGTTCGTGCGACATATGCTCGAAATCGTCAACAAATATCAACTAATTATATATTCGCCCGGATTTCCTGAAATATGTGATGGAATCAAATGATTCAGGTGCCAAAATGTGTGTTTTGAATATGGCTACGTGTCTCTTCTCCCCTCCAAGTTGTGACATGAGCCAAACTTTTTATTTCACATCATTTCTATCACGGCTTCAGCATGGTAATACAATCTACTTTTTTTTCGATTCAACAAATTTCATGAGAAGACAGCCGTTCGTCTATTAATTTAACATTGTCTGGTCAAATTTCGTGAAATTCTGAAGAGCCGTTTAGGAAATCCGTGGGTATATACTATCCCGATCTGCCATACCGATGGAGCCGGGGTACCGTTCCGTCTTAAGTAGCGCCGGCGAAATAATCCACCATCCTAATAAATTTAACGTTTGGATATGCAAATAAAAATATATACCACACTAACTAGAGCGAGCAAATGACGCTGCAACCACATTTAGTTTATAACTATAGAAAATGAAGTATTTTCGTATCAAAAAGTTATGAAATCCCCCTAAAAAACTTTAACAAGTAAAAAAAACGCCAAGTAAAAAAAATGCCCTCGAAAAAATTATCGGTTGTTTCACTATCTCCAAGATTCTAATTAACCTCGAAATATTTGTGATTTTTTTCAAAAAATAGTTTTATTTAGATTTTAATTTTTCAACTCAACCGTACAAAAGAAGTGAAATAACTTTTTATGAAAAAGCTAAGCAAATTTACTAGAAACGTACAGAAAATGACCAAACTCTAGTGATACCATTTTTCTCAATATTTTGTTTTCAAAAACCATTTTACTATTATAATAAAAGTACGAATCACGATTATATAAAGGTACAACGTATGCATCACACAAGTACTGTATGTATGTATCACTAGAAAAGCTGGGCAACGACTTGGCGTGCATGGTTAAGAAAAAAAGCTTGGCGAAGGATGACGTTTTCTCAACAACCTGACCATTACGTTAAGAAAAACAGAACTTCCGTTTTCAGCGTGAAAGTGAGTGGACGTGTGAGTGAAAGAGCGGTAAGAAAAGGGAAGGAAAAGGAGGATAGTGGAGGAGAGAACGAAGTGAAAGTGGTAGAAGGGTTGGAGGAGAAGCAGGGAGGTGACGGGTAAAGAGGATAATAGGGCGGAGGGGGCGGAATAAAGAAGGAAAAGCAGGAGAAACAGGTGGCGAAAAGAGGTTAGGAGTACAGGGAGAAAACGCGCGCGACGCGGTAGAGAGGGCGGACGAGAGCAGCGACGAGAGCCGCGAGGTGAGGGATCGGTGGCGACATCGGACGGAGAGGAAGAGAAGGAGAGGTGCGAAAGTAGGCGACCATCAGGTCGGTAAAACAGGGAAGAGGGAAAGTGTCCAAGAAGGAAAGGAAAGTAGATAAATGACCGCAAAGGGGAAAGGGCGGGAGGAGAGTGGGAGGGGGGTAGAGGATCGAAAAGAGGAGGAAGAGCAGGGGAGGAAGAAAGGGAGGAAAACAAATGCGAAGAGGCTGTTCAAGGAAAGAAGCACAAGTCTAGGGGAGATAAATGACTTATGGAAGAGGAAAAGAGAGCAGTTGGAGGAAAGAGAGCAGGAGGAACAAAGTGCGTTCCAGAAAAGTAGGAAAGTACAGAGGTCACCAGAAGGAGGAGGGCAGGAGGAGAAAAGCGTGAAGGAGATGATTAGAGTGATGAGGACGAGTGCAGAAGAGGTATGGGAGAGGTAAAAGAGCTGGGAAGGGAAGTGAAAGAAGAGCTGGGACGGATGAGAGGGGAGGTAAGGCAGGCGGAGGAAAGATGGAGAGTGGAGAGAGAGGCGATGGAGGAGAGAATGTGGGAGGTGGAAAGAAGAATGGAAAAGGTGGAAAGACAAGAACAGGAGATAGAAAAGATGAGTGAGAGGCTGGCAGCGCTAGAGACAGCGGAGAGAGACACGGTGAGGGACGGGGGTACGGGGGAAAGGACAGAAGGAGAGGAAAGGGGAGAGGAGAGCCGGATATGGAGAACGATAAGAGAGATAGAAAGGAAATTAGAGATGAAGGTGAGGGAGGAGAGAAGGAGAAATATAATAATAAGGGGAGTAAAGGAAGAAGGGACAGCAAAGGAGACGGCAGAGAAAGTAATGGAAAGAATAAGGGTGCAGGGGGGGGGGGGGGTAGTAAAAGCGAGGGAAATAGGGAGAGGAGCAGAACAGGGGAGCGAAACAATGATAATGGTAAGGTTGGAAAGCAAGGAGAGGAAAAAGGAGAAAATGAATAGGAAAAGCGAACTAAGAGGAAGGAAAGAGAGAATAGAGGACGATCTGACATGGATGGAGAGAAGGATGCAGTGGAGATTAAAAAGAATAGGGGAAGAGGAAGAAAGGAAAGGGAAAAGGGCGAGGGTGGCGTATGGAAAGTTAACAGTGGAGGGGACAACGTGGATATGGGATGAGCAGGAAGAGAAATTAAGGGATTGGAGGGGAAGAGAACGGAAGGGGGGTAAAGAGGGGGATCGAGGGAAGAAGAGAGGGGCGAGAGAAAAGGGAGAGGGGAACCAAAAAACGAATAGGGCGGGGGGGAGAAGAGAAGGGGAAGACGGAGGACAAGAGAAAAAAAGGGGAGCGATGGAAGATAGTTTTCTGGAATGTGGCGGGACTCTCAAACAAGGATAAGGATTTTTGGAAAGAGTTAGAGAAATGGGAGGCGATGGTGCTGATGGAAACATGGATAGAGGAGAAAGGATGGGAGAGGATAAAAGAAAGATTGCCAAAAGGATACGTATGGAGGGCGCAGTGGGCAGAAAAGAGGAATAGGAAGGGGTGGGCCAGAGCGGGGATGTTAATAGGAGTGAGAGAGGAAATGAGTCCGGATAAAAGAAAAGGAAGAAGGGATGATGATGGTGAAAATAGGATGGGGGGGGGGGGGGGCATGGACAATAATCGCAGTGTACGTGAACGAGGACATAGAGAGGAAGATAGAGATTTTAAGGGAACCAATGGAAAGGCAAGTAGAACGAAGGGTGTTAGTGGGGGGGGGGGGCTTTAACGCAAGGACAGGAAGAGAGGGAGGAGGAGGAAAGGGAGATGAAGAGGAAGAGGTGGAGGGAAGGAAATCGAAGGACAATAAAACAAACACGGAAGGGAGAAAATTAATAAAAATGATAGAGGAGGTAGGTTGGGAGATTTTTAATGGAAATATGAAGGGAGATGAAGAGGGGGAGTTCTCCTACACAGGGGGGAGAGGGGAGACAGTAATAGATTATGTAATAGGAGATAGAAGGACAAGAGAAGGGGTGGAAAGTGTGCGAGTAGGAGACAAGGTAGAGTCGGATCACCACCCGCTTATAGTGAAGATAAAAAGGGGAAGAAAAGAGAGGACGACACAGAAGGAGAGGACAAGAAGGGCAGGAGGGGGGAGGTGGTCGGAAAAGATGAAGGAGGGATACAGGAAAAGGATTGGAGGGGCAGAAGAGGAAGGAGAAGAGAGACAGGAATGGGTAAAAGAAATAACAGAAAAAATAAAAATAGCGATGAAGGAGAGCGAAGAGGAAGAGGGCAGAGAGGGGAGGACAACAAAAGAAGGATGGTGGAACAGGGAATGCAGAGGTAAAAAAGAGGGGGTAAGAAAAGAATCAAGAAGGTGGAGGAAAGGAGAAAGCACGAAGGAAGGATACAGAGAGAGGAAGAGGGAGTATAAGGAAATGTGCGAAAAGAAGAAGGAGGAGGACAGAGATAGAATGATAAGGGAAGTAGCAGAAGCGAGAACAGACAACAAGGTATGGGAAATAGTGAATAGGGGGAGGAGGGTACGGAAAAGAGCGAACGAGAGCATAAAAAGGGAGGAATGGAAAAAATACTTTGTGGATCTGTTAGGAGGTGTAGAGGAGAGGGAGGAAAGGGGAAGCGGAACAGGAAGTAGAAGGGGAGTAGACGAGGAAGAAGACATAAGGGAGGAGGAAGTAAGAAGGGCGGTGGAAAAAAGTAGGGAGGGGAAGGCGATGGGAGGGGACGAAATACCAAATGAGGCTTGGAGGTGGGGGGGAGAGAAGTCGATAAAATGGGCGGGTGAGATATGCAGTAGAGTATGGAGAGGGGAGGGATGGCCAGAAGAGTGGAAAGAGGGATTGATAGTACCGATTGTAAAGAAAGGAGAAGGGGCGAGGGTGGAGGAGTATAGGAGAGTCACGTTAATGCCCTCCCTATACAAGATTTACACGACGATGTTGGCGAAGAGGTTAGAAGAGGAGGTGGAGAGAGGAAGAAAAGTGCCGCAAAATCAAACAGGCTTTAGAAAGGGGATGGGAACTATCGATAATATTTACGTATTAAATTATTTAATAGGAAGACAGGTGGCGAAAAAAGAGGAAAGCTGGTCACGATATTTGTAGATCTGAACGCAGCATTTGACTCAGTAGACCGAAGAGTGTTGTGGGAGGCAATGGAGAGGAGAGGAATAAGGAAGGGACTAAGAGAGAGAGAGTAAAGGAAATATACGGGGAGACAAAAAAAGGGTATTGGCAGCGGGGGAACCAGGATAACTCTTCTGGACGGAGAAAGGGGTTGAGGAGTGCCCGGTAAGCCCAATGCTTTTTAATATTTTGACAGCGGACATGGAGGAAGAGATGAGGAAGGGGGAATTGGGAGGAGTGAAGTAGGAAGATTTATACTTTAGCATATGCAGACGATATAGTGGCGATGGCGGAAAGAGAGGAGGACATGGAAAATATGCTAAAGAGAATGGAGAGTTATTTCGAAAGGAAAAGGTTGCAGGTAAACGTAGAAAAAACAAAGATAATAAGGTTCAGAAAAGGAGGGGGAGGTGGAAAAAGAAGAAATGGAAATGGAAAGAAGAGAGAATGGAAGAGGTAAAGGAATTTAAATACTTAGGGTACGTTTTCAAGAGAAACGGAGGCCAGAAGGCGCAGATAAGGGACAGGGTGAGAAAGGCAGGCACAGCGATGAGGCAGGTATGGGGAATTCGGAAACGGAAATTCGGGAGGGATGTAGGAAGGAGAATGTGGCTCTTCGACACGATGGTGTGGACGGTAATGGGGAATGGAGCAGAAATATGGGGATGGGAGGAAAGAAAGAGGGTGGAGGCGGTGCAAGAGAGGTTTAGTAGGTGGGTTTTGGGGCTGGATTAGAGGACGCCGGGATACATGGTCAGGGAAGAAATGAAAAGGGATAAGATAAGGACGAGAGCAGGGAGGAGGGCATGGCGGTACGAGGAAAAGCTGAGCAAAGGGGGGGGGATTAGCGAGAATGTGCTGGGAAGAGATAAAGGAGAGGGAGAGAAGGGGGGTTAGAGCGAGGGCTAAATGGGAAATAGGCAGAGAGGAATTCAGAAGGGAAGAAGGGCAAACAGAGGGGCCAGGGCAAGGTCGGGAGGGGTACGAACGGAAGGAGATAGAGGATAGAAGGAGCCAAGAAAGAAAAAGAAGACAGAGGATGGAAAACTCGAGGTATAACCGGTGGTATAAGGAAATCAGGGCGGAAGGGGTGCCAGAGTATCTGAGAGTGGGCTGGAGCAAGGAGAGATATCGAAGAGTAGCCAGATTTAGACTGGGAAACGAAATGAGAGAAGGGAGGTACTGGGAGACGGAAGAGGAAAGAGTATGCAGGCGCTGCGGGGAAGAAACGGAGACGTGGGAACACATAATAGACAGATGTGGCGGGGGAACAGGTGAAGAAAGAGGAATAGGAGAATGCATAAAGGAAATACTTTACGAGAAAGGAGGAGGGGAGGAATGGATGAAAAGGTTAGAAGAGAGGAGAAAGGAAAAGGAAAGAGAATTAAGGGAAGAAGAAGAAAGAAGTAACGCGGAATGACAGAGGAATGGAATGAATGGAGAAAACGGAAGTCGGTGGAGGAGAGAGGAGAGAGAGATAGTTTTTAAGTTGTAGGATAAGTAGAATAATGCGGAGGGGCGGAGCGAAATAGTTGTAAGAGCGTGGCGAATAGTATTAAGTAGAGATAAGCTAGATTAAGAGGAAGCAGAGTAAGAGAATTGTACGGAAGTCCTTGTAACCCCGAGGGGAACAATAAAGAATTACATACATACACAGAAAAGATTTGTTCTTATTGGATAATTGGAGCAGCGTTTTTGTTTATTTTGTGAAATCGTTTTAGGTTTTTCCCGTTTTTTTTTACCACGATGAATATAACTTTTAGCCATCGACATTGTAAATTCTTTAGTTCCAACTTTTTTCTTATCTTCCCCAGCTGCATTGAATATTACCACAGAATTTACTATGGCAGCCTGGATGAGCCTCATAAAAACTACCCATGTCCATTTTTTCGATCGAGTACTTGGCAGCACGTTGTTACAGTGTCCATCGTGAACATCAACCGCACCGATGAACCGATTGTAAAGGTGAAACGCTTGAGGAAACGATGTCTCGATTTTGGCTTTTTCATTTGTACCTCTTTGATGGCAATAATGGAGTAACCCCTGCAGCTGTAGATAAGATCGACACTAATTTTGAATCCATTACAGTGATGTAATTGATTCCACTGTTTTGGTCATGCTTCACTGCATATGTTCCTCGTGGAGACTTCTTATCGATGACATTTTTTTCAGATACTCGATTCTCTCTAACAGTTCCGGTGCATTTTAATTTTAATCTCTTCAAATGTACAACAAGATCTAAATTTGTGAAAAAGTTATCAAAATATAGATGATACTGAAAAACTTCTGCAGCAGCTGTCATTTCAAAAAATCGTTTCAGTAAATTCATTACCACGCGAGAACCTAATGCGCATTTACTCAGTTTGTCTCCAACTGCAGAATTTTGTCCACAATATGTGTCGAGATTCAGCAAATGCCCATCAGAAGTGCAGAGGCCCCAAAATTTAATTCCAAAACGTGTAGGTTTCCCACGTATGAAATGTTTTAATGAAGTATTAGCATACGATTTAGCCATCATTTCATCTACCGATAGAGCAGTTCCTGTTTCTTTTAGATTCGGTATTAGAACGGTTTCATCATCTTCTGAGGTATATGTTTCATCACCAGAATCAGGAGAAACAGCACGTCTCGGTCGTTTTTGTGACATTGCCTAGGTACATATAACAAAGAGTCGAGATTTGATATAACTTAGTGGATTTATATGATTCAAAGACATTCGCGTCAAGATTGATCTGATACAGAAGATTTTCCGTAATACCGCCCTAACAAAGTATAGATAACATATATTACAAATGTACAAAGAGCCTAAAAGTGTTTGAACGATATATTCCTAAGAATATTTCATGGAAGAAACTCTTCAAAGTGTGAAACGATTTTCGCACATAATATACCCCGATCTCATTTCGCCGATAAGATTAAGTTTTAGTACCGTAGTTCAAACAGTACTGTTTTATTGATGATTCATTCAATATCCGAAAATTTTAGAAGAGTTTGGAGGGAACATATATTTTGACTCTAACGCTATTATATTGAATTTGGTAACAAAAATTTAATAAACTAGGCTCCACCACGTGCGCTTTTGCGCGCAAGCGGTTTCCTAATGGCGCTGCAGCGCTCTTACATTTTTCCTCTACATAAAGTTTCAAATAAAAGAAAATCCATATTATTTTATAACTTATGATAGAACATACGTCGTTGTGAGCATATTCGCTATGAAACTTGTTTTCACTATGCTGATAATCTGTTTAATCTACGTTACAATCATCGTTCCCTGGACGAATTGATTATATTACGAACAAATATTGATGCTATATGATGCAGTTGACCAAAAAAATGTTTAATAAATATTTAAAATATCTGTTACGTTTTGAATGTTTCTATTTCTTTTTATTTTTACAATGGTGTTTACAGCATGAATACATTTCAAATTGATGTTGAATATGATCAAATGTCTGGATAACCTTGTTGCATTTTTTAACGATACAATTCCTTGTATACATAATTTTTAACATTTCCAATTCGTTGTGCTCCAAGATAAACTTTGCGTGCTTCCCAAGAACGCACTCGCGAAAAGGCTACGTATAGTTTGCTATGATTAAATACGTCCTTACGAAGATCGATACTGATTTTTCAAACATTTGTCCCTGTGATTTGGTAATAGTCATAGCAAAAGCTACCTTTAGAGGAAATTGACGTCGCTTGAAAGAGAAGGGATAGTCATTTTCACAGTAAAGAGTAATGCGATGCAAAAAAATGATGTTTCCCTTTTTATCTCCAGACAAAATCTCACATCGTAAAAACGTATTACCTAATTCCAAAATCAGTAATCTCGTACCTTTGCATAAACCTTCATTGATGCTCAAGTTTCTAATAAGCATTATAATACCAAACTTTCTGAGACGGAGTTCGTGAGGCGGTAAACTTGGAGGTGAAAGTGTATTCGGGCAAAGGAGGTAAACTTGGAGGTGAAAGTGTATTCGGGCAAAATTGCCTCGTTGATCTCGTCATTATCACCACAATTGTCGGTACTGTCCACGCTAGTATACAGTTTTTCGGAAGTTTCGTCGAATAAATCCCTGACTCTTGTGTTAATTTCGTCAACGTCTACATTTCGAGCAGAGAGAATAGCACATTTTGCTACGTCTTTGAACCGTTTCGTTCTTACCAAGTGTGCATAGGTATCTACAACTATATCCTGATCTGCTGTTGCCATGCAACGGTCTGGAATTTCAAGGTTGTCATCTGAATCATTCAGAAGTTCATTGCCAACGTCAAGTAAGAAGTTAGCAAATTCAACTTCGTTTGGCAAAACTCGCATGTTTTGTGTTAACGCGTATTTGGAAAAATGTCGCCACAGTGCACTGTACTTGATTGATAAATTTACAATTTCGCTACGTGTGCCTCGCATTTTTACTGGAAGGAGTTGGCGAAAATCTCCTCCAAGAACAATAACTTTACCGCCGAACGGCTTCTCATTGTTCATTGTGTCTTCTAATGTTCGGTTGGCAACTTCTAATGCATGGCGTGGTGCCATAGGTGCTTCGTCCCAGATAAATAGATCGACATTTTTCAAATACTCACCTTGTTTCGATTGTACTTTGATGCTTGATGTGGAATCCTCGTACAATGGAACTGGGAGTCCAAATGTTTTGTGCACCGTTTTACCCTCAGGGAGCAATGTTGCTGCGATTCCGGTAAATGCCATAGCGCTCACGTACTTCCCTCTACCTCTAACGAGATTCGAGAGCGTAGTGTAAGTGAAAGTCTTACCAGATCCTCCAGGACCATCGATGTAAAAGCAAGTTTTCTCGTTACTATCGTTGTCAATCGCACTCAGAACAGCATCAACGAACACCTTCTGGGTTTCATTTAACTGTCCATATTGTGTCATCCCAATTTTAGCAAATTGAGCTGGAAGCGTATTAGGTTCATCGTCTTCGTTTCCAATTACTATCTGTTCTATTTCTGAGAATTGTGATAGACTTGAACCTTCGTTGATGAGCATTCTACCGATTTGTAAATACGCTTTTCTTTGTGCTTGTTACACACCCTTGCATAATCCTCCGAAAGATTGATTTCGAATTGCTCCCAAAGTTCCTCAGGATGGATTGGTTGGCAATGAATGAGAATTCTGACAAATAAATGGCGAAGAAGGCTGGGCATCATCCAAACTCTTGCTTCTTCGATCGCTTTTCGCCATTTATCGTTGTCTTCAATTAACCCTAGTGCCAGGCATGCTGCTGTAAACGTCTCGCAGACTTGCCCTACGTCTACGGTCCTCAAATCTTCGAAGCTTTTGGCTCCTTTTACTTTTAACAAGAGCAGTCGAAGATGAAATAATTCAGTTTGAGCAGGACTTACTGAGTACATTCGTCCGAACGCATCATGCCTACGTTGTCGTTTTTCCCATTTCGATACAGTTGCTCCGTGAGTATTTAACTTTTTGAACACGTAATGGGTCGGGATATCTGGATATATGAACCGTCTCGCAGATTCATCGCGAACGTTCAATGCAAAGTAATCATTTAGCATGCTTACCCGACTCAAGGCATTTCTTATTCCATCATCGTTCATGTCTGCCGGAATCGCGACGCTGTGTTCATTCGGCATATGTATGGGGAGCCGTATTACAAGATGGCTTTTCTCTTGCATTTTTTTGTCACAGATACGCCAAACTGCTTCATTTGGTCCAACGTAGCGAGCTTTCACATGATCTGTGACTTCGTCATGATTAATAACGCGTTCTTCGTTTTCATTATTTTCTCTATTTGTGACCTGAATTGCTGCTGCATCGTACCACGACGTTCGAACAAAGCTCCATCATCTCTTCTGTGATAGTGCGGGTAAGCGTCTACATCCATCGTAGTTTTATTCTGGAATGGTTTAGGAAAGTGCTTGCTGCATTTTCCGTTTATTTCGCACCATGCTTCGCAAGGTCCGTGGATCATATTACCCATAATGATTCGATGTAAATCGGGATTTAATTCCGGATCAGGAATCTCAGCAGAGATACACTTGTCAACCATTTCTGGCGTCGAAAATTTATGTTTCAATGTCACCAACAGATGAATGTGTATCAAACCACGCTTTTGCGACTCGATTGTGTATACAAATGCTTGTGTTTCCCCAAAGAATTTTTGGCGAACGAACAAATCAAGCAAATGCTTCTTTTTCATGTCGAATACACGTGCAGTGAGATCCGGTCGGTCCGAAGGTTGCTGACCAAGAAAAAAATTTTCTCTTATTTCTCGCCAATTCGGATTGCAAGTCATAGTAATGAAGAGATCTAGTTTCCCAAATTTCCTTACGATTCCCATAGCGTCTTGGTAATGCTGCATTATATTTCGAGGTGAGCCACTAAAACTCGAAGGTAAAATGACTATTCTTCCAACACGGGCATCCGCATTCTGTGCTGCAGTGTTCATATAGTCTACCAACCCAGAGTACGTTTCAGCGCGTATCTTACGTTGATTCTCTTTGATGAACTCTTTACGATCTTTTTCAATTTTGACATAATTATCCACTACCCATTGTTGAAAGAGACGGCGTCCTCGAAGAATGACATT
The DNA here is from genome assembly GCA_963932345.1 of Ophion ventricosus. Classification (NCBI taxonomy): domain Eukaryota; kingdom Metazoa; phylum Arthropoda; class Insecta; order Hymenoptera; family Ichneumonidae; genus Ophion; species Ophion ventricosus. The sequence continues at coordinate 6,309,566 of OZ010725.1, forward strand.
TCCGGGATCATTTTCACAAACAGCCATTCGATATCGGGTATAAGCCTCTCTTGATACTCGTTTTTGAATGATACCTGTTTGTTGAAGATCCCGATGGCAGCCTCGAGTACCCAAGGGGTAAAACAGTGGGTACACTCAAGGTTCAACATTGGGATCCATGGTACTTACCAATTGTAGTTTTTTCGTGTTTTTGTTACATATATTGACATAGGATTCTGGAATTTCTCCATCAGCAGTCGTTGAAAAAACGGCAGCAACTTCGTTACTGCGTTGGAAATTGAATCTGCGACGATTCATACCTGGTTTTAACGTAAAGAGCAACTGCAATTCACTGGGTGGTTGCACGTTGTCAAATCGATTGTTTTGCTGAGCTTGTAACTCCTCGCCCATTATTTGATACGATTGAGCGAAGACATTATTTTCGCGCATAATACGATCAAGTACTTCCAATATACCTCGATCGGGAGCAGTATTTTGTCGTTGAAGAGAGTTTACTGCTTCATTCGAAGCGACGATAAATAGTTGACCGTAGGTTGGCAGTTTGTCTGGCTCTGAATATAGCGCAGTATTTACTTGATAGTAAATTTGGCCCTGTATTTTGAAACAGTACGGCCCAGGGCGCCTTCCTTCAAAGTTCATCAAATTGGCGTTGAACGAAGCAAAAGAGAAAGACGCGTTGTAATTTCTAATCCTCTCGAAAAATGATTTTGACTTTTCGTGAGTACCATTGAATAAAAACTGCAATTCTGGTGGCATTTCTGGCAATAGTTCAAGTTTAACTTTTCCATGGCTACAGCAATCGAGAAAAGAATTTCGCATGTTGGCCACTTTTTCTGAAACAACATGTGCAGCACCGCAGTGCGTGCAGATCTGAGTCATGCCTCCTGCATAATGCTCTTGGACATTAGCAATATGTCCTGCAGAAAATCTGTTTCTTTTCTCATTAGCTCTTTGTCGATCCCGGTGCAAATTCTGACGTCGTGCATTGGCTAATCTGTTGCTCGTTTCGTGGTCACGATCATTGTGTATTACAATAGTTTCAGATGTTTGCTGTACTTCTAGAACTACCATTGGGGGTTCATTCTGTGCAGTGACAATTTGGTTAATGCTGCAATGGTGGTGGTGATTTTCTGCAGTTATTTCTTTCCCGGTGCGTTGGATTTTTTCTTCTTGATCGGCGGTTGTATTAACAGGATCACATCGTACAATCACTTCACCTGCACTAACTGAAGCTGTTCTGAAACTCCTATGGATAATTCATCTCCGGTAATATGAACATCCCTATGTAAACGACGCCGTTTACTCTGATTTTGAACTTTTCGTTCTCGGTTGATGCGCTGATGCTCTGCTTCTTCTTCAGGCGTACGAACGACTCTTTTTCGTCCCATAGCAGTGCTCTTCAGGAAATTAATAATAATATTTACCAAGCTATTCTAGACGTGTACAAATCATAAGAGTTTTCAGCACAAAATTATTAATTTACCCAAATAAAAAATCGAATATTAACTCGGTATAGAAGCAGAATTAATACATAATAATTCAATAAAATAAAATTCGATATTGTTCAATTAGTTAAGTTTTATTCAGTTCAATTCAATTCAGTTCAGTTTAATTCAGTTCAAATCAGTTCAGTTCAATTCAGTTAAATTCAGTTCAATTCAGTTCAATTCAATTCAGTTCAATTTAATTCAATTTTGTTCGAATCAGTTCATTTCCCTTCGATGCAGTTTATTTCAATTCAATTCAGTTCGATTCGGTTCAATTCAGTTGAATTGAATTCAATCAGTTCAATTCGGTTTCATCAACTCAATTCAATTTAATTCAGTTTAATTTGTTTAATACAATTCAATTCATCAACTTGTTCATCGTCATCTTCATCATCATCATAAACTTAAATCTTCAATTTGTGGTGACCTGAAAAAAAAAAAATGTCTTAATGTCAACTCTTTACAATATTTTTTGTATTAACGCTCAGAGGACGCAATTTCGACATCTGAGTTTGAGCTGTCGCCATGTGATGAATTCGAAGACAAAAAAATCGGGAACCACTGTTCCATGTTTTTAAGTGTGCTCTTTTAAATAGTGATAATTAAAATTGTGCCAGAAAAAATGTAACCATAGAACAATCGAAAATACGCTAAAAAGACGTGATTTTTCGATGACGTTTTTTTTTAAATCGAGTTTTCGTTCCCTTTCGATTTCTTTTCATGCCTAAAACCAATCAATATCCTGACCTCGATGTCTGAACTAAAAATACATGAGGTTATTGTTTTTTAACGTTTCGGTAAGCCAAAATGGCGGCCAGAATGAAATTTTTTTTTCCGAAACTTGACGAATTTTTTTCTTGAAAACTATAGTCTTGAGCAAAAATTGTCTAGGAACAAAAATGTCTTAAAATTAGTCAAAAAACAGTCTCAATTTTTTTTCAAAAGGATCAGATGCCATTATGGATTTTTCAAAAAATTACAAAATCGAAATTTCGACAAACGTCGTCAAAAAATTTGAAAGAATTTGATAGCATTATTTGACTAATCCTTACAATATATTTAGGTAGAACATTCTTGGCTAAAAAAATATGGCGGCCAAAATGAAAAATTTTTCTCCGAAACTTGACGATTTTTTTTCTCAAAAACTATAGACTTGATCACAATTTGTTTAGAAATACAAATATCTATTAGTCAAAGAACGCTATACAATTTTTTCAGACTTTTTGACAACGTTTGTTGACATTTCTATTTCGTACTTTTCTACAAAAATAAAAAATTACATCAGATCATACTGAAAAAATTTGAGAGTATTCTTTGACTAATTTTAAGACATTTTTGTTCTTAGACAATTTTTGCTCAAGACTATAGTTTTTGAGAAAAAAGTTCGTCAAGTTTCGGGAAAAAATGTTTCATTCTGGCCGCCATTTTTGCTTACAAAAACGTTAAAAAAATAACCTCATGTATTTTTAGTTCAGACATCGAGGTAGCGATATTGATTGGTTTTAGGCATGAAAAAAAATCGAAAGGGAACGAAAACTCGATTTAACCCTTTGAGGGGCACATTTCTCTGCTGAACAAATTTAGAAAATGATAGGTGATCTTTATGTTTTCGGAGTCGCTGATTACGATTCTGAAGTCAAAATTACGAAATTCCAAATGACGGATCCAATATGGCCATTGTGATGGCCCAACTTCACGGTTTTTTGTTCAATTTACAAAGAAATGAGTACTCGGGGGTTTTTGGAGTCACGAATTACGATTCTGAAGTCGAAATTACGAAATTAAAAATGGCAGATTCAATATGGCCACTGTAATGGGCTAACTAAAATCCGCCATATTGGATCCATCATCTTGAATTTTGAAATTATGATGCCAGATTTGTGATCACGGACCTCGAAAACCCCTATATGCGTGATTTTATCAAGAAAAATCCAGTTTGTCAATATTTTGAAAATATAAGCCGCCATATTGGATCCGCCATCTTGAATTTTGAAATTAAGAAGCCAGATTTGTAATCAGGAACCTCGAAAACCCCTGTATGTGTAATTTCATCAAAAAATATCCAGTTTGTCAATATTTTGAAAATATAAGCCACCATATTGGAACCGCCATCTTGAATTTTGAAATTATGATGCCAGATTCGTGATCAGGGACCCTGAAAACCTTCATATACGAAATTTAAAGTTGATTCAACAAGAACTGCATTCAAACCAACCATTTTTCCCGCACGAGTAGTGCTTTTTCCGTATTCTTTCAATTTTTTGAAAAAAAACCAACTTGCGAAAAATTCTGAAAAAAATATGTTATGGTATAAGGTATAGAATACATGTGAACATTTTTTTAATGCTCTAGGACTTTTTGTTTAGCCACCGACGAATTTATTCTGAAAAATCTGAGTTCTTTTGTACTTTAGTTGTTTATAAATAATGGTAAATAAACAATATGTACACTTTATCATAAAAATCTTATAAGTTAGGTCCCTCAGAGTCTAAAAAGTGTTTACGTCCATAAAAAAAGTGCAAAAATATATTCGAAAAGTGAAAAAAACTGAGACAAAGCAGGTGGGACAGCGTATGTCTCACTGCCCCGCAAAGGGTTAAAAAAAAACGTCATCGAAAAATCACGTCTTTTTGGCGTATTTTCGATTTTTCTATGGTTAATTTTTTTCTGGCGCAATTTTAACCATCACCATTCGAAAGAGCACACTCAAAAACATAGGGAACGGTGGTTCCCGATTTTTTTGTCTTCGAATTTATCACATAGCGGCAGCTCGAACTCAGATGTCGAAATTGCGTCCTCTCAGTCTTAAGGATGTTCTTGCGTTAGACGAATTTAAAGACTAATTGTTTAAAATTCGTATGAGCCTTATTAACAATCATACTCAACAGTGGGTAAAATTTGAGAAAGTTCGACCGTCCAGACATCGTGTTATTTGTTGTAAAAAATCGTCTTTTTTTGTAACTTCCTATAAGACCTTATGTTAAAGTTGCGATTTTAAACACTGAATATCTCAATTGCCAGACGGTGAAACCTCAAATTTTTTACACCTTATAATACGACGCTCAAGAAGATTCACGGCAAATTAAAAAAAATTATCGTTCAAAAATTGTATCTGATGATTTTGCCTTTACTTTGTATATACTATTATGATTATGGCGCAAGAACATCCTTAATGGGTTAAAGTAGAACAAAATATTCCATATATAGTAGATATATATTGAAAACTTTTGTTAGTGAATACAGTTCCTCTGTTCTTTCTTATATTCTTATTACCACGCACCTTTTTTTGTTAGACTGAGACTGAGTCTTGATATTCAGCAGCTCATTGGTTTTTTAAAAATATTTAACTTGATTAGGCCCACGATAGATATAGAGGGACCAACCTATGTAATGGACAGGCCAATGCGCGGTTATTGTAGAAATCTGTAATATTTCAAGTAAAAACTGTAATACTTACAAAAAAATCATGTACATATATTTAAAAACTGTATTCATATTAACCATAAATTTCCTATAACAATAATATCAGAGCTTATTTAGTTTTATAAATAAACTTTGAGAGTGGCGCGTTCTTGACATGTAGCTCAAAATATACCGCAATATTTGATCATAACAATTCAATGAATATTGGGATGTATTTATTTGTGCGTGTGTGTGTGTGCGTGCGTGTATGCGTGTGTGTGTGCGCGCGCGTGGGTATATGTGTGTGTGGGTGGGTCCTATATTCTTATTACTACGTACCTTTCTTTGTTTGACTGAGTTCGTCTTAATTTCAGCGGCTCTTGGTTTTTTTTTCAATATTTAGCTTGTTTGGGCCCACGATAGATATTGAAGGATCCAACCTATGCAATGGACTGGCCTATGCGTGGTTATTGGAGAAATCTGTAATATTTTGAGTAAAAACTGTAATACTTACAAAAAAGATTATGTACATACATCTAAAAACTGTATTTATATTAACCATAAATTTCCCATAACAATGACATCAGATCTTATTTAATTTTGTGAATAAACCTTTAGAATGGTGCGTTCTTGAAATGCGGCTCAAAATATACTGCAATATTTGATAATAACAATTAAATGAACATTGAAATGTATTTATTTGAGTTCGTGTGTGTGTGCACGCGCGTGAATGTGTGCGTGCGTGTATGCTCGTGTGTGTGCATGCGCACACGCGTGCGAGCGTTACAAATCTAATACTTCAATCACTTAAATAATAACAAAGTTTGCACACGAAAAAAAAAATATGGCCCACTATTGTTACAAATTTTCATGCATATTCATGCGTACTAAAATTTGTTGGAGAATTATTAATTAAAAAGGATAAATTTACGTATATATGTTTTGAAAATGCTGAGATATATTATAATAAAATGTGATTTATTATATTAGGTTAATGATGTCATACTGTGACTTGACTTACTTGATTTTGACTCGAAGCTGCTTAATTCAGTGAAATTACTTATTCTGCCAAATTACTGACAAATCATCTCTTGTCCTTTGAATGTTCGTGATTTTTTTCTTGCTATTAGTTTGTAGTTTTCTAATCGTCCGATTATAATCAATGACATACGTAAGCTAATCCTCTGAACTTCGTAACTAAATTGCGTTTGTCGGTTATACACAGTGTTTCGAGTCTTTATCCTATCCTAGATATCCCTATATTTATTTTTGATCCCTCGAACTCTCCAATTTTGTCGTTCAACGATTTCTTTCTCGACATTTTTTACAATTTCGATTTTTTTTTATTTGAAATAGTTAAATATCGAATATTCGAATAATTCGAAGTTAACCGTGTCATTCGCAATCGGTAATCACTGATAACTTTTGCTAGCAACGGTTTGTTTTTTGTTTGCCTCAATTTAGTTTTTAGCTTGCCATGAAAAATAAAAAAAAACCGTTGCTAGCAAAACTTACCAGTAGCTACCGATTGCGAACGACACGGTTGACGTCGACTTATTCGAATATTCGATATTTAATTATTTCAAATAAAAAACAAATGGAAATTGTAAAAAATGGGACAAAAGAAATCGTCGAACGACAAAATTGGAGAGTTCGAGGAATTGAAAGTCCATTTGATTTCTGGTCACAAGTATGATGAGAAGAAAAAAAACCGGTCTTCTCATCAAATGAAGCAATCGATGCGATAAATATTATGGACTCAACCATGTAAGTTTTTGCTTTTAATTTTATTATACAAATTTGTACACGGAGCTAAACAAAAAATTTGAAAAATGAAAATCAATATTCCTCTTTTTACACATTTTACATGAGCAGAGAAGTTGTCGGTTTTATTGACACGTGCGAACGCGAAAAAACGGTTGGAACGCCAAAAAAATATAAGATCATGAAATTTGTCATCAACAACGGAGCAGGACGGAGAATTCAGTGTATGGCATGGGAGGATAATGTCGCCAAAGTCGCAGCCATTATCGCCATTAATAAGGTTTGTATCACAAGAATAACACAATGTGGTTTCTCGATCGAATTCATTTAATTTTTTAATATTTTTCAGATTATCCACCTCGACAGGCTCTCGGCAAAACGGTTGGAGCAAAGATACAACCTAGGAAACGTTCCCTTCGAACTCTCAATCCGTCAATCAGCCGAGATAGC